>JAOWBP010002559.1:28242097-28264597 GCA_028571105.1 Tragopan temminckii | reverse complement strand
AATATGAAACCCAATTCTCCCATGCAATCTTAGTAAAAATGTTACAGATGTATTGATCAGAACTGGAGTAATGAAGGGATAGATAAGACGCGCCTTCAGAGTTACCTAGCCTTTTATCAATAAACAGAAGAAATACATGAACAGGAGGATAATAACATGAGAATAATACATTTTTTTCCTTTTCCTAATTTTAATTTCTGCATTTGGAGAAAGACCAGGAAGCCAATTGCTTCCAGAAGTCACTTCACTTTTATTTGTCTTCTAAGAGGCTTTTGATTATGCACCAGAAAGTTTGATGCCTCTGTCTCTCACCATGAAATAATGTTGGAATTGCATCTGTGTGTTGTCTGCAGGTATGACTAGCCTATGGATTTTATTTAGGAATAGCACAGTATTTATTTTGGATGAGCATGGAAACCAGTTGAGTAAGGATTTTTAATTTCTTCACAATTCCTTAAATTTAAGGAATAGGAATTACTAAGGAAATACAGTAATAACAAGTAACTCCTGGTCCCTGGGATGATAGGATGATCCTCTCACAATGTTTACACTACACACTTTGCTAGTATTTGGAAAACAATATTTAGCTTTTTTTATCTTTTCCTGAAATCTTTGGGTAGAAATGGAAAGTGGGAGGGAATGGCGATGAATTCTTTAGGGTGATTCAGAGAAGCAGTCTAACTTACATATCCTGAAACATCCTCTGAAGAAGTTTGTAACACTCCTCTGACTGTGTTGGGAATCTGATCAGTAGCTTGCTAACATCATGAGCTGGGTAGCTCTGCTCCCTCCAGTGCCTAGGTAACAACTAGAGGTCCTGCCTCCATGTAGATATCAATGGCCAAAACCATAAAGATGCAGATTTACATAGCTTCAGCTGTATCCTCTTTTTTAAACATGCATGAAGATGGTGATGCAGTTAAAGTTACATGATGAAAAGAAAGGGCTTTGGTGTAAACTTGTGTTTGCTCTGTTGCACTCACACTCCAATTTCTTACATAGAATGGCTTGGGTTGGAAGGGACCTTAAAAATCATCTAGTGCACATATGCTAATGAAATTATCTTTCATTTTTATTGTCCTGGTTTCAGCTGGAATGGAGTTGATTTTTCCTTCATAGTGTCTGGTATGATACTATGTTTTAGCTTTAGGAGAAAAACAATGTTGATTACACACCAGTGTTTTAGTTGCTGCTGAGCAGTGCAGTAGAAAGCCAAGGACATTTCAGTTTCTCAGCTTCTCATACTGTCTTGCCAATGAGGCAGGCTGAGGGTGGCACGAAGAGGTGGAAGAGGACAAAACCAGGACAGGTGACCTAAACTGGTGAAAGGGATATTCCATATCATATGACATAATGTGAAAAAAACTTGAAAATGGTTGGCCAGGGGAGTAGCCGCTGCTTGGGGACTGGCTGGGCATCAGTTGGCAGGTAGCAAGAAATTGCTTGTGCATCATCTGTTTTGCTTTTTTTTTTGTGTGTGTGTGTGTGTGTGTATATATATATACATATATAATATCTGTTATCCTTTTTTTTTCTCTTCCTTTTCTGTCTCAGTAAATAGATTTTATCTCAACCCACTACTTCGTTTTTTCTACTTTTTTTTTTTTTCCAGTCCTCTCCCCCATCCCACTGGGAGGTAGAGGAGTGAGCAAACAACTGTGCAGTGCTTGTTAACTACCTGCTGGGTCAAACTACAACATATTGTGTTTCTCTCTCCCATGCTCCCATGCTCCCATGTCCTAACTAAGTCTGACGAGCACAGGAAAAACATCCTATCAGAAAACAAAACAAAACAAAACCTTACATCTAAGAAAACAAAATAGATTAGGAATTTTCCATGTCCCTAATAAGGAATATAGGAAATTTGTCTCAGTAAATTGAATGCTATATAGCCAAGATTGTTACGCCTCTTATTTGCTAGGGTAATATTTCTATCTTTGCATGTCCTAAACAAGGACAGAAAACTAAACAGTTGTTCCTACCTTCGTAATCTTAAGAAAACTCTACTAATTGCAATATGCTAGGCAGGAAAATTGAACAGAACAAAGAAACCTATTTTCTAAGGAATGTGGAAGATGTAACATGAATATAGCTAATGGGAACATTGGCAGCTCAATCAGCGTGGGAACACAAATATCTGACTGAATATCACTTATACGTTACAAAGCCTTGAAGAAGAGATTCTCTGCTTATCTGCCAAACGGAAATCCACTTTAACACATATACCATCCTGTGTAAGTCCTTCAAGAGAGGCTTATTTTCATCTTCCCCCCCCTCCCCCCCAAAATATGAATGTTAGATTAAGGGAACAGGGAACACTTCATGTTCAATATATAACTCCTATATAAACTATATAACTATACAAATACAACATTTTCTAATTAGAATAATGAAGAGAAAACCAGGATCCCCAACACACACCTCAAACATCAAATTCTTTCCTTGGTTTTCAAAAGCCATGGACTTCTGTCTTGCAAGTTTAAATAAGTGCCAGAGAGTTGCAGATCAAGCAGTAATGTAGATCAGAAAAGCACAGGATCAGAACTGTGCAGGGACTGTTCTTGCAATATCACCTGCACAAATACAATGAAAAAGTTCAGAAGACAGTTGAGCTGTAACTTCATGAACTGGTAGACACCTGAGCCTGAGCTCTCAATTCAGTTACCAGAAAGTAAGAATTTTGCTAAGAAGCAAAAATGCAGAACATCTTCCTCTGATATCACAGTGAAAGGTCTCATAATTTTGATCATAGTATGTGTCAGTACACACATTTGTAAACAAGCATGATGAATCTTACAGATATATATAAAGAGATTGACTGAAAGTGTGTATAAAGAATAGATCTTCAGATCCCTTAGATACTCCTCACTCTTTGACATTTCTTCCACATACAGGAGGGCAAGCAGGAATTAAAAATACTACAGTAAACTTTATGCATTGAGTTTATTCCTGCATCCTGGATGATTCTCTCACTGACATGCACAATTTCAGCTTGGTACTTGTAGAAGTAGGTACCTTACCTACTGTAGTATTGTGAATTTGGGCTATTATAATTGTAATTTAGGCATCATTAAAATGCCCCTCATTTTTAAATTTTGACTGCAAATTTAAGTGAAGCTTAAAAGATAAATGTAATGTAATTTTCTTTGCATTCATTCATGTTTTTTTTCACCTATATTTTCTTAGCAGTATACCAGCTGACACAGGTAGCATTTCCAAGAGCAATGAACAGATTATCAGCATTTATTTCGTAGGGAATGAGTAGTTACTGTTGACTCTGAGGGCCAAGTGGCTTCTTTTCTCAGCTGACTGTGAGAGTGTCCTGTGATGAAAGATTTAAGAATCAATACATCTTCTTGATGAAGAAGTAGTCAATCTACACATACTACATATCTGAATCAAATTTCTTATAAACGTGTTAATTATTTATTGAATTATCTTCCAATATTATGACATTCCAACTACAATAGTCATACCTCAAATAAAAGGCTGGTGGAGTTTGAGGTCTCCAGAGGTCCCTTCCAACCTTAACCATGATGTTATTCTGTGATACTGTGAAACAAGAGAAAGATAAATGTATATTCTTAACGTTTTGCTTGAACTACAGACCATACTTCTATTCCCTTCCTCACTCTTTCATTTTACATTTACTCTCAAAGAGTACTTTGAACATAAGCCAAACAAAAATTTGTAACTAATGTTGTAGCAAATAAATAAATAAATAAATAAATAAAAATAAATAAATAAAAAATAAATATACATAGGTGCTTCAAAAATTCTCTCTTTCTTTGACAACATTAACACAGTATTTTCTATATCTTCCTGGAGATTAATGAAATAAAATTAGTAAAACTACTTATGTTTATATTCTCTGATAATAGATTAGAGTGATGTAAAAATAAATAATTATAGGACTATTTTTAGAAAGGTTGTTGCACATTTTTCTTAGTATTAAAGGTCCTTAAAAACAGTAAATTTCTGTGATAGGAAGAAAATGAAATCATAAAATAAGATTCTCTAGTGGCACAGTCCTGTAACTGTACTCAAGTGCTTTTTCTTGTGGCAGATCATTTGTTTTGAGAATAACATCTGCAAAACTTTAGGTTCTAATCACTATTCTTTCCTCCAATTCCTTGTGCCACTTACAGATGTGCAACTCATTCATCGTAACATGCATCATCTGATGGTTCACTTAGAATATGAGTTTGTAAGAGCTCCTAAGTGCTGAGCCTTTTTTTTCCCTCGTTTCATGACTCAGAGATTTCAGAGTGTGTATTTTCCGTACAATAGATCATATAGATTACATCTTGTTCTGTTTCAGACTTTTCCTCCAGAGGATTTGTAATGATTTATGTGTAATAAATGGTCTTTTGACAGTAGTTGCACATAGAAATGACGGCAGATCCCGGTGTTGTTAATATTTCTTATAAAACAAACAAACAAAAAATCTAAATGAAGAAAAACTGCCTTTAATGTTTCGAAAGTTTTTAACAAGTTTGGGATGAGAGTTTTTATAATGTTGCCTCAATTAAAATGTTCAGGAATAATTATTTTTTTTCTTCCTAAATTACTATACAAACAAAAAAATAAGTAATTATGCAACATCACTCTACTACAATTACTCAACCAATATCTCTTAACATTATGATCTGAAATATTACAGTTATTTCAGCTATGAATGTACTACAATGAATATTAAAATAACAGAGGCGTCATAACATCATTTGCCTACAATGAAATCAGTAAGTCTTCAAGCCTTATTCAAAAGAACTTTTGCCTATGCCAGTTTTCCATGTTTTTCTTTTTGAACTCAATTGACAGTTGATAATAATGAGACATTTGAGTGATTCTTGACAATTCCAAAGTTTTTGTGCAACATGCGTATATAAAAAAACATAGTTTTTCCAAATATCTGTACAAACTATTCATTGATAGAACTCTAGAACTCCAGTTGTCAAGGAACAACTAAATAGATAAGGAAGAGAAAAAGAAGTTGAATACATTCATTCAGTGATGTGGATATGAATATAAAGGTACACGTATTAAAAGTAGTGCAAATGTGAAAGTATTCACAGAAGATATTGGAAATATATCTATCAAGTGTGGTGAAATATTATTTAAAATAATGATAATCTCATTGAATAGTGTGTATCCAACAACTTTTCCCATATACATACATCTCTTCTTACCTGGGCACAATCTTTTAAAATCCACCTTGTGTGAAATTTTGCGAGAAAAGTACTGCATATCTGGATGTTCTTGTGTAAAACTACCTCTACCTGGAACTGAATAGCAAGTGTTTAAAATAATAAGAGATGTCCTGATTCCTCGTTATACACTTTTATTTTGGTCTCTTTTCAGACTCAACATAACATGTACTGTACAATAGCCAATAGTGAAGAAGTGAAGAAGTCTAATGGCAGCCCCTTTGTACAGAATACTGCTTATAATATCTTCTGGAGGCAGCTGTTTCCAACTAGAAAGAAAAGCGTAAGCAAATTTTCATTCTTCCTTACTTTCTACTTAACTCTGAAGTGTCCCTGTCTGTGTCTATTGTGGCTTTTTGGTTTTGATTGTTTAGAAACAGGGCTTGTATGTTGGGTCAGTTGCCACCAAAGTCTTATTTTGGTCACTTGTAGAATAAATAACATAAATACCAAAACATTTAGCACATATAAAACACTAAAAATATTTCATTACAGTGCACATGATGATGGTTTGATAATGCAGTTACATAATCCACATAGAATCTGTGAGGAAAACATTTCATTACAATGTCCAGACTCAGATAGATATTTTCCCCAAAATAACTAAAGTAATTCGGTATGGTAGGAGTTGCAAAAACAAACACATCAAAGCCCTCAAAAGAATCCACATGGATAGGTCATTAGGACAGTATGGCTTTATATTGTTAGTCAAAATTCTCAGAGGTTAGTTTATATCTTGATACTTTAATAAACAGTTTCAGCTTTGGTGAAAGCTGGAAAGCTTAATCCATTAAAAGCTATTCAGAACCAAAACAAACAAACAAAGCTTTAACCACTTCAGTGACAACAGCACAGAACAAACAAGCAGTCTACTTAGAAAATCCCAGCAATTTTAGGATCAATAGCCTCACTGTGCTTCTAAGTGATGAAAGCTAGAAAATCTCTGCTGTCGGCTCCTTTCAAAAATGTTTCTGGCAAAGATATAGTTGCAAATTTGATGAGTTTAGTTTAGTAATACCCATGTAGTCCAGAAGGCTCACTTAAGTACTAGCACCAGTCATAATGAAAACAAACTAGCTCAAACATCACTTTTAGCTGAATTTTCCTCTCTCTACCATTAATTTAAGATGTTAAAATGCCTTTCAACATTTATTCTAAGTTCTTACATGTAGATTTTTGTAATTATTTTTCTAGTTAACAGCAGTAGAATTTTTTTTTTAATTTAGAGAGTTTGGAAAAATATATTAGGAAGATTTTTGTAAATGCAAGACCAATACAGTGACGTAATGCACTAAAATAATGTAATATTGTTTCAAAGTCCATTTAACTCAGTCTTCCAATATGAATAATCAAATCAGCAAATACATCTATATACATAGAAAAAAGAAAAATAAACATTTTTTTTCCTTTATAAGATTAAAAGTGTGCTAGGCCCTTTTAAAACATTGCCATTGTATATTGAATTGTATATGCATGAAAATAGCATTTATTCCCTTTTACTTTATCTAGATTTATTTCATTCATTAGAGTTTCTACATAGTAGACCTGCTATTTTTCAAAAGAATTTTAAATTATTCTTGCATTTTTATACAAATATTGTTGCTTTTGTTTCCTGTTTTTAAATACAATAAATCATATATACATATATAAAAAATTAAATTTCATATGTACCATTAATTATAAACTCAGAAGTACCAATAGGAAGAGTATTTATTTTTTTACCTAGCAATGTCAGCTCCTTATTTTACTTATAAATTATCTAGAAGTCTTAAATTATATACTTACTAGGACATCAAAAGACACTATAAATTGTCTGCATATGTCTACAAGCTAATTTATCCAGTAAGATTTGCTGTTTTCTTCTACAATCATCAGATTCTACTAATCACGTTTTTTAAATGTAATCAATAGCACAAAATGCCGTCAATATGAGAAAGAATTAAAACAGAGCTTGTCTCAGAATTCTTGTTTACACATCACACAGCTTAACCAAATTTTTCAACGGAAAGACATAAAGTCAGAATAACATTGAAAATATGTGGCTCTACACAGGGACACTGTGTTGTTTAGTCCTGATTCATTAAAATGCCTGATGCATAAGTGACTTGTCAAACGGTATGTGGGTGGCTGTAATGGCAGTATGTAGGTTTGTATGGAAAACAAGTATGGCACTGTGAAGATTTTTTCTCTCTTTCATCATATAGGTACTCACATGTAACACTTGTGAGGGGTCTGCTAAGAACCTTGCTGTCAAACCTACTAATTCATCAGAAACATGTAAGTTTAAAGCTAAGTTCTCCAAAGGCGGAGAAATAGCTTAACCGAGTGACAGACACATAGACAATTTCATTGCTGCCAGAACAACATTCTGCACAGCCCACCAGCAAGCTATTTGTCACTGCTACAAGAATATCCTCCACAACTTGGCATCAGGGACCTGGATAGCCAACTGTGCTTGTACAGTGCTGGAAGTGCTATCCAATAACAGGGAGGAAAATGATCTGAGGATCTCATTATTATTACAAAATGTGTTATTGTATGAAAAACATATCTTTATAGCCACAAACATGAAAAGTTTATAGGGAAATATCGATTTACAGAAAACCAGAAAATTGTATTCTATATGGAAAGGCTTGTTTAACTCCATTTCCATTTCCCCCTCTTTAGTCCTCCTGCCCATCAAAAAACATGACCGAATATTCCATACATTTGGTATAATGTGATAGGTTTTTCATGATAGTTCATTGAAATAAGAGGTTAAAATAATCTTTGCCATAATGCCATTATGCATTATCCCAGAGATGAACAGACCTTAGTAATCAAGTAGCTTAGCAGGTATAATGTTTAGTTTTAAAAGTTTCATGTAGGATGACAGAAGAACACCATCTTCAGACTATCTGGGGTGAAACATGAAGTCACACATTGCTTATTATATCACAAAAGTCAATAGCTTTCATTGTGAATAATGTTGTGCAATATCACTCACTACAAGCCCAAAGCAGCAGAGTATGGACCTACACAGAAAGAATCCCCTTACTGTTTCATTAGGTTGTACATATCACATTGGATCCTAAGCATTTACAAATTTATTAATGTTGACTGCACAATTGAAATTGCCTAATTGTCATCCTCGGCCAATTGATTTTATGGGTAAGAGAGGTAGAAACAAAGGAAAACAGTCCAATCCCAATAGTATTGGGGAAGTGATACAGAAGAACGAAAAGTAAATCTTATGAAGAGCAGTAAAAATAGTTTTCTAGGAGAAATATAGCAGAAATCAAGGACAAGGAACTAAAATTTCAGATATTTTCATAAATAAATAAATAAACTTCAAATAATCAAGTAAGAAACAGGAAGAGGAGAGGGAAGAATTCCACTGCATAGCGAAGAGCCTGTGGGGATGAGTGCAGTAGCCAGAATTAACTTAATAAACCAGTCTGAAATTTTCAAAGTTCCTGTTAACCCGGTCATTCCTTTCAAGAGACAAAATGTCTTATCATTGGAGTATGATGTAACTTTAAAGGTGTGTGTGGATGCTTGAGAAAGATGACCTTCCACTTTTTTTTTAATTTCTATTCATTTTATTTAGATAAAAAGAAAGGAAAATGGACTTCATATAAGGATAATCTTGCCCCTGAAAGTGTATCCATCCCTTTATTATGGATTAGTAAATTACAAATAAAGCGCACCAGCTTTGCACTGATACCACATTATCTAAAATGAGTTAGATCTGGAAGTGTAACATTTCATTTGATGCTGCGCTACGTAGACTTACCTGATAAGCCCAGTTCAGAGATCTCCATGTAGCAGAATTATAATCACTGATACTGTGAGAACTAACACAGGCTCTGTACTGTCTTGGAATGTTTTTAGTCTTTCTTTTCCTATGTATAGTTCCTCCCTTGTGCAGTATAACTGGAGCTACTGATAGAAATCCTTTTTAGGTAAAGGAAATAAACCAAATGATCAAATAGCAAGAACTATCTATAGAATGACATTCCACAGGAAGTAGTAGAGTTTTAGACTGTAAATTCATCATCGGAGAGAAGGAGACCTGGGAGAGAAGAATTGAATAAGAGCTGTGAATCAGAGACAAAAAAAAACACAACTGTTTTGTCCCATCCTTACATTGCAAATTGCCCATTTAGACAAGATCATTTATCCTTAAAATAGATATTGCAAGATTCTTGCACACTAACTGCATTTATATTGAATTTGGTACAAAGCTATTTTTTTTAAGCTTTACAATTTTAGTTTTTTCATCATATTTGTGTTTTGTTGTACTGCATATTTTTAAGCAAGATAGTAAGTTATGATGATTTTCTAAAAATATTTCAAATAACTGATTCTGTACTCTTGCTTTTTTCTTTCATAAAAAATATTCTGAGCACCAGAATGTAAAGTGCGTGAAGAGATAATGAAAACTATTAGATTCCTTCTGGCAATTTGGTCATATAAATTAGTATTTTGCATTTCTTTCCTGGATCATTTCTTTTTTAAAGGTGGTGACTATTTGAAATCATTTTTACAATATAGACAACATTCCCAGTGAAAGTTAAAATATTTAATTCCCTTTTCCTAGCTCCTTCCAAAAAAAGTGGAGGAACAGTTATATTAGTTAGTATGAAATAGATCTCACAGATAATTGTTCCTTTTTGTCTCCCAGGCTATTAAGACCTGTGTTGTATTAATGAAGGGCATTGAAAGAAATGGGCTTATTAACATTAACAATGCTTAAGCAACCCAAATCTCTTCCTACTAAGATCTTTTGAGGAGTTAAATTGACTTTTAAAAAGGGTTGTGCTTTATATATTGACACAAGAATGACATTGAGTCTTATACTGATCCTATTAAAAGTGGATCTATAAAGTTATCAATATTTTACTTCTGAATTTAGTGTGGAGAGTCAAATCTAATGAAAATACACATCCATGCTTGGAGACTTACTCATTAAGCCTTTTATGGAACATAATTTTTAAACATTCAGAATTCTTCAATGTATTTGAAATTACACTGCAGTGAAAAAAAGAAATAGTAGCAAATTTTAGTTCTAATATTATGCTTTAGCAGTTATTTTGCTCAGGACTTCAGATGTACTTCAAAGATCTCATGAACAAACTCTGCCTTGCTGCCTGCCAAGAAAAGGAAGTCTTACTTTAGACTACAATGGACTGATTGGCCTGGTTCAAAAGGTCACCAAACACTTCACATGCCTGGTCGAGACTTAAGTTTAAAGGGGAAATCTTGCCAAGCAGGATTAAGGTGTCTATTCTTTATTCAGTATGGTTATTCTCAGTGTTGAGGGGAGTAGCATATGCATATTCAAAGAAGAAAAATAAGGGTAATAGGATAAAATAACCTTACAGGTCAGGTATCAGGGAAGATAAATGAAAACACTCAAATGTATATGAGGAGAAGTTTAAAGCACATCAAAGGAAAGTTACAATGTGAAGTCAACTGTATCAAGAAAATTATCATAAATCCATAATAGCATAAAAATTCCTGCGCAGTTAGATTATGGATTTCCTGTATAGAAACACTGTAATGTAATGGCATTTTTACTTTGAGAGGGAGCATGAGTGACATATCTGTGCATTTCAAAATGAGACTGACAAATATGTGGCTTAGAACAATTGAAAATATAGTTAATTTTGTTTTGAAACAGAAGCATACTGATTCACATAAAACTACTTTCATCAGACTACATGAACAAAAAATAAGGGACAATGTACTTCAGTTCTGCCTCTTACAGAGAGGCTGAACTATTATATCCCTGATTACGTTTTTTCTAGACCTCCTTTCCTCTGGCCCACATTATTTACTTAACATATGTAAGAATTAGATTGTTTGCTTATTGCAACACTGTGCATGTTTCCAAGATTAAAATGTAAACCTGTTTTAGGTGCTTTCTACCCACAGATCACAGAGCTGCTTGGAACTTTTAGTTAGGAAATGGGTTCTCAACAGGAGGTCCACCACATTAGGATAAGACTCTAGCACAGTAGATGTCTCAAATCACAGAATCATTCAGGTTGGAAAAGACCTCCAAGATCATAAAGTCCAACCAGTCATCTAAAACTACAAGTCCACTGCTAAACCATGTCTCTAAGCACCACATTCACACATCTAAAATACATTAAGGGATGGGGACTCCAGCACCTCCTTGGGCAAACATAACAATCTGTTATGACCTCTGTGAAGAAAATCTTCCTGATATCCAGTCTTTGGATCCTATCCCTTGTCACTTGAGAAAAGAGGCATATCTTAGACCCAGAATCTCAGCTCTTAATGTCATAACCCCCCTCTCTTTGCAACTGTCACCTGAATTTCAGGAGGTATTTTCAGGTAGTTCTAAATTCTGGCTCAGCCATAAAGAATAGGAATTTAGTAGGAATATAGGTGACTTTTGCTTAGTCCTGCAGCTTTCATCTAATTTATAACAGGTTGAGAGGCTCTGCAGAAGAATCATAGGCTTTAAAGATGCAAGTGATATTTGCAACTTACAAGCAACAAGCTGATGTATGTGGGGAAAAAAAAGGAGTGGATGCCCTTGTTTTTTACTTTTGTCTTTTTGCATTAGCTCTATTGTAACTACTTTAAACTACCACAGTTTTAAACAGAAGCCAAGATCAAGAAGATCAATATGTATCTTGAATATTATGAAAGTAGTATATCAGACACTGGCTAGGTTTTCTTTTTCTTTTTTTTTTTTGTGTGTGTGTGTGTGTGTGTGTGTGTGTTCTTTTTTTTTATAAATTCAATTGTATATACCCAGAATAGTAAAAGTCACTTCTTATGAAAAGTGTTCACAAGGTACAAGAGGATACAAGCAGGAGTAGGACAGGGAAGTAATCCTGCCCCTGTACTTGGCACTGGTGAGGCCCCACCTTGAGTACTGTGTTCAGTTTTAGGCACCTCAATTCAGAAAGGACATTGAGGTGCAGGAGCAGGTCCAAAGAAGGGCAAGAAGGCTTGTGAAGGGCTTGGAGAATATACCCTGTGAGAAGCAACTGAAGGAACTGGGGCTGTTTAGTCTGGGGAAAAGGAGGCTGAGGGGAGACATTATTGCTCTCTTCCAGTACCTGAAATGTGCTTACAGTGAGAGCAGGATTAGTCTTTTCTCACTGGTGACAGGTGACACGATGAGGGGAAATGGCCTCAAGTTGCACCAGGGTAAGTTTAGGTTGGATATCAGGAAAGGGTTGAAAGCATCAGGGTAGGCTGCCCGGGGAGGTGGTTGAGTCACCATCCCTGAATGTGTTTAAAAACCGTTTGGATGTGGTGCTCAGGGACATGATTTAGCGGAAGTTTGTTAGAGTTAGGGTAATATGCTTAGGTTGAGGTTGGACTTGATGATCTTGAAGGTCTTTTCTATGACTTTAAGATTCTATGATTTGGACAAAGACTGAAAGATTGTAACAATAAATCTCTAGTTTTTCATAGATAAATTTTATTTATTGTGAAGTTTACACAATAATGCATATAAATACTTTTTGCTGGACTAGAAAACTATGAATCAGAATGCTAAACACTATGTAGGAATAGTTTTTGAGAAGAACTGAAATAATCAGCAAATTTAACGGAATTAAATATTCTACTGCTAGTGATCTTTCAAGAGGAACAGGCGGGAAAACAGAGGAAGGAGATTTCCTAGACTTGTGCCCAACAACAAGCTGTTTAATTAATATTCAACCCGTCATCCAAAACCTTTGCTGTTTTGTATCTAAGACTGCTTAAATGCAAAATCTAGTGTACCTAGTCAGGGCAATGCAAGGAAGTCTCCAGTAAAGATGATGCTTTATTTGGTGTATTCTCAGATCAGACAATTGCTCTCACAGATTCCACAACTCCACAAGACACTCCTTGTCACTTCCAGTATTCTGTGAAAAGGAAAAAGAAAATGACAAAATGATTTCTTCAGAATTTTATTTGGCAGTCTAAAATATTAAAGGGGAATTGTGGAGAATGCACACAAATATTTCCAAAACCTCTCTGGCAAAAGAGGGAGGGAAATAATTAATGAGAAAGGAAAAATGAAGAGAAATTTAAGTCATTCTGAAGTAACCTTGACCTAGAGTGTTTCTTTAGAAGTGAGAACATGGAAGGACTTTTGTGTATGTATTTTGGTTTGGTTCAAGGAGTCAAGAGTTAACTGCTGAAGTGAAGGAATGTGTGAAGTGTGCATAGTGCTGAAAGGCTGAAGTTTGGTTTCAAGCTTATCTGAAGGGTGAGGTACAAATGAAGAGAGAATGTGCCAAGATCTAAACAGATAAGGAAAATGGAGTCTCTCTCTTGTATTTCTTTTTTATTTTCTGATTGTTGTATGTGAACACTATCTATAGGTTTCTGAAGGGTGAAACAGGAAAGAAAACTACATTTAGTACTGCATATGGGATTAAATATTCTCTATGCATAGAGAGCATATCCTAATTCATATATTTTCATATCATGGCTTTCATTCATGTTCAGATACTCTTATCTGAGAATATTCCAAAAGAAACAGCTTATTTTGTCAATTTACATTGTTTTTTTAGTTTTTGTTTCAAATTCATCAAATCATTTCACATGCTTATAATCAACCCTATTCTAGAAAACATTTATACATACATATAAACATGCTACTTATGCTGCAGAAACAATGCTAAGTATGAGCTTAATGTTTTGATAAATCCAGGCCTGAGAACGGAAATGTCTGAAAACATTCTGAAAACATCTAAAGAGGAAATGCTAAAATGATAAAACAACTAACACGATATTCTTGGGATACAATTTTTGAGATAATATTAGTGAGATCATTATTAAATTCCAGAATGAAGACCAAAATGATCAAATTGGAATCCATCCTCCTTTCTTACTCATTACTTGAGGTTAGGCAATATTTTTATTTAATAAGTCTTGAATATTATCAATTGTATTTATATTTTCACTTAAAATGTGTAATTATATTTTATATTCACTCATGCATTCCTTTACCATATTTTTCTATTACTCTATATTTACCTACAGATACTTGCTCAACTCTCAGCTGATCATAAACATTGGGAAAGGACTGCAGGTGGAAGTATGCTCTAATCTCACTCCTTCCCACTCCTTTGTTTTAAGCGCTCCCACTGCTTTGTTTTAGGTGAAGTGAGATCTGGGTATGTCATCATCAGAAGGAAAATGAAAAAATGTAAAATAATTTTCTCTTAGTTCCAGTAAGCAGCTGGCCAGTATTACTACTACCAGATCCAAAATGCAACCAGCCAATACTACTGTTACCAGACAAACTGGTAAAGGACACATTCTTGATCTGTGAAGATATTAAGAATCATAGGCTATATATTGTTAAAGATATGTTAAGCATTACCTATCTGTTCATTTATACCTGTAAAAGTCATTATCTTGCCTATGTGATATGCGATATACTTTTCCACTTGTTCCGATTACATAATCAACACAAAAGGTCAGCAGAGAACAACACAGAACAAGGGGGGATACCCTAGGCTTTCTGTCTTATTTCACACTTCATATTCATGAAACTTAATAAATGCATAATATTGTTCAGTATAGGAATTGGCAATATTCCTCAGCATTATATAACTACAAAACACAAGTCCATTACAGTCATTAGATATGGCTTGTAGAAATTTGTCCGTTGCTTAATATTTTATACCTCAAAGTACTAAATACCTTCATAGAAATTTATTGAAACAATGTCCTGCATCAAAGTTTGATTTTCCTAAAACCTCTCTCTAATTATTAGATTTCTGATAGCATCCAAATACATACTGTAATCATGGTAAAGGCATAAAAACTGGATTTACAGTGGCATTGAGCACCTGTATCTCTTTGTGAAGGCAGAGAGCCTCAGATATTCAACACCTCGATGGCATATTGTGATTTAGATGATACAAAATGCAACACATGCCAATAAACACAAGGCTGATTTAATTTTGTCTCTGTTCACTTTATTGATTTATTTGGAATGCTACTGAGTTTACAGAGCTGCATACTAATTCCTGCCAGAATCTGGATTCACTGCTCGCACTGAGCATGATTTTACTCTACAGGGTAGTCAGTGGGACACCACCATGTGAAGCAGGGCAGCAGAATACGACTCTTGTAGCAGACAGCTATGTAATGTATTTCATACTAATCTTACCTTATTGTTCCTTTAAAAAAAAAAAAAAGATTAAAAAAAAAAAAAGATGGGAGGAAAAAAAAGATGCGAGAAAAATGGGAGATCTATGTAAATTATTTGCATTTCTGCTCACTAAAGAAGACACATTCCAGTTTTAATTTTTCAGTGGCGAGTCCTACTTGTAACTACTATCATGGGTTCCAAGAATTATGACTGTTTTAAAAGGAATGTTCCTTTTAAGTGTATAAATGAATGTCTGTAGAGACCTCTTTTCCATGTGATCCAGTTTTCTGTGCGGCTTTGAGTTTTACTGAGGAGTTTTCTAACAATGCTACAAAATTTAAAGATCTTTAAAAAAATAGAACTTCCCTGGGATTAGACTCCATAAGTCTGCCTGATTTCCTATGGAGTGACTAGGGAGTGATACAGCCCACATTGAAGTTTGTAATAATGTACCAGATAATAGCATGAGAGCTTCAAAATAATTCTTATTAATTATACTTTTGTCATTCTTCAGTGATTTTTCATCTTTTTTTAAAAATAAAACTACCCTTGTACTTATGTCATAAAAAATTCTGCCTTTTTCTCTTTTTTAATATTTGTATTCAAGACAAACAACAGGAGGTTGAAATCAGGCCATTTAAAAGAAACATCTGCTGACATTTATTCATATGCTACATGTTCCACTTTCATCATTGAATGTAATGATAAACACACATTCCAGTCAATAATGGCAATTCCCAGCCAAGCTTTACAAATGGTCCCTTTAACACCTAAATTGACAGCTCGGGAGGATTTGAGATAGAAGCTAAATATGGTACATTTGGACACTATTTCCCTAAGCCTAGAATGACTGGGAGACTTTTACAAGCAAATACACTGTGGGTATGTGGGTACAGTCTTAACTAATACAGGTAAATATATCATTCAACTTTTGTGTTTTACAAAGAACAACTTTGAAAAGAATTTTTTAAAGTATGACAGCATATTCTTCCTTGAAAAATATTTTTTTTTTCGCAGAGGAGAGCTATTTATGGAACCTGAAATTTGAAATAAGTTTGCTTTCTAAAATAGAAATATTTTGTATGTTTTTGGCTTATTGTTTCATATATCAAGCTTATTAATTGCTTTTGCTTTAAAATCATTTTTATAAATTTGCTTTTAAAGCAATAATGTCAAGTGCTACATTGCTTCCTTATTTAATTCACGTTTTTGTGTAAGACTGTCTCATGAGCTGCCATATTGCAAAATAGGGTCACATTTGAAAGCAAAGTTTCTCAGTTATGTGTGACCAAAGATGTTACAAAAAAATTATTAGAGGTTTCATGACTGAGATAAACTGAATAAACTGAAAATGTCTTATCACTTTGCATACATGTAAATTTATTATTCTGAAACAATAATAATCTCTTTTTGTATTTCTAAGTATATTCTTTTCCATTTCAGTTCAGATTGATTAACCTTCTTGTAACTGAATCATAAACTGATTTTAAGTCAAGCAGAAAATCACAGCTTTTCCAAACTCCTTCATGTGTGAATAGTTTCTCCTTTCAAAACTCTTGTACAGTTCAAAACAGGTCATTCATTATTTAGCAAGAGGGGAAAATTCTATGCATTCTAAAGTAATGAATGTAAAAATAATTATAGGATCAGAAATTTATCTTGTATAGCATAATGAAAAGTGTTAGACAAGAAGACAGTGCTGTACCTATTGATTGAAATATATATTTTTTTAAATACATTCAGTTTAGTTTATCATATTAGAATTGGTGCCATTTATCTTTATGAAGAACTCCAAAAATTGATGTTCGTTTGGTAGTCTTTTACTCTATTGACAATTTGCTTGGAGTACAGTAACAAAAGTCACAAAATTTACACACTTTGTGTCTGTCTATTCACCCATGCAAATTCATCCTATTGGATGTAAGAGGCAGGTGACCTATCACTGCCCTAACTGTACGTTCGAAGATACCATTATTTCTGTTTATATTTCCTTTACTTTTCACTTACACAAAATTACTACTTGAAGCTTAAGAATGTTGAAAGGTTCTACACTGCTTTCTAACATGAAAGTCCATTTAGTATCTGACAGCGTTTGCAGCATTAGCACATATATGCACACACAAATGAATTGAGCTGTTCAGTACTCCACACTGTTACATCCTGGGATGAGTCTTCACAGCTAAGTGTCAAACAACTGCTTCAAACAAAGTAATTAAATCACAATCAGTATTTTGTTCTTATTTGAGTCTGTAACCTATGCTATCGAACTGGAGGTTTGGGGATATTTTGTCTTTTTGTTCATTGCTGAGTCTAGTTTTGAATGTCTGGTAAGTAAAGTAAGTTTGTTACTTTTATTAGTAGAAAAAATAGAATAGAATAGTTAAGCTTGAAGGGACCCACAAAGATGACTGAGTCTAATCTGAATGAATCTTTACCTTGAAGTATAATACAATTACAATAGGGCTTTTGATTTCTAAATTAATGGAATAGACAAATTTAAAACACCTAGTTCTGTATAATTTAAATATGCAGGAGGGCATGCAGTATTGAAATACAACTCTGTATACCAATGTAACACAAACTTTTATCTCTTGCCAGTAATCATAATAGAAATCATGTGTTGCTATAGGACAAAAGTTTAACGATCTGCAATTGACCATTAGGTCACCAGTACACAAAGCTTGCCTTTTTGAGAAAGCTTGAGAGAAGATAGCAGCTACAAAACACAAATGTGTGGGTTTGTTAAGAGCTGCACATGGTGCAAAGTCAACTGAAGCCACAGTTTTTGTAGTGTTGTAATTGTAGTTAGAAAAAAAGGTATAATATGGAGTATAAGAAGATGGAGCCTTCTGATTCTCATAGATGAGGAAATTCTCTACAATAGCATCCAAGTCATCTCGACATCATATCTATGAGGTGTTACCTGCAGATACATCAGAAAAAGTTCCATGTCACAGAGTTCTTTATTAGAAAATAGTTGCTATTCTTGTTTTTGTTTTCTACTTTAATAGTAATTTCTCTTCTTTATGAAATGCAGTATTACTAAGTGTAACTTAAATCATGAATATTTAACCAGTTATTTAATAATTGCTGCAATAAACATGCCATTCCAGATCCAGGATTTAGACATTGTTTTTCTGAAACAAAATAAATACAGACAGCATCCATTTCTCCATAAATGGAGAAAAAAAGTTTGCCAAAAGGAATTGGGATTGTAATATAGTAGCCTTCTAATCACAAATGCTAGAACTCTATTTTACTGGAAATGCTGTCTCTTGCTGAGAGCTGATGCAAACCACATGTACAGAGACAAGATGCTAGTTCTATTGTAAGTCTTCCAAATCAAATTCAGACTTCTGAATATTATGGGTTATTTTTTTGTCTAAAGTGATTATTCAGTAGTCCAGGGTAAAAACAGATTAAAAAAAATCATCACACAAGATTTCTAGAAAGATGAAAAATATTAACCACCATGCCATTTTCATAGCATGCACCTACTGCATTCATGGCAATGCTCACTATTCAGGTGAGAAAGTTTTAATACTTCTAGCTTTGCTAGAAGCGTCTGACATCATTTGGCTTGTCACTAAGAATAAAAACAAAAACAAAAACAAACAAACAAACAAACAAACAAACAAAAAACCTGATGGCCTTGTTAACTTAAAAAAAAACTTTTCTCTTTACATCACATCCTTAGGACTACTGCAGCCCACTTGGCTAAGATTGCACTAATCTCAAGAAAATATTGAGCATTAATGAACTGTCAACAAAACTCACAGGGTAACCTCTACATGACACAGAACTCTGTGCCTGTGTAAGGGCTAGTGAAGGACAGATCTCTGCACAACAGTCTCTATGAATATATTTGAGAGAGACTAATCTCTACATTCAGATTTCATTTTTCACTCATCTAAATGTGATGCAAACACACAGGTGACCCAGAGCTGCAGTTGCTTACAGGTGATTTTACCATTTCTTTCTCTTTTCTTGTTTGTTTGTTTGTTTTTTTCTTTCCTATTTTAATTAAGAAGAGAAACATATGGACCCAAGTTTTTAAATGCTATTATTAGGCCTATATATATAAGCATGATTGTAATTATATGGGGATTTCATTTTTTTGTTCTTGAAAGACAGTGCAGGTAAATGATAAAATTCAGGTACATTAACTTTCATTACAATGCTAAATATTTATATTAAAAACATAAAGATTTCTCTGTCTTAATAATCAAAAAAGAAGAAAGTCAGAAGAACACATTCTGCCAATGAATGTTTCATGACTTCTAAATGGATACATTTTCCAGTATGCACTAGAAAGTTAATATGTTCTCAGAAGATTTCTTTAATTTAGTTGTCGCTAATTTATTCACACTAATACAGGAAAAAAATACTGCAAAATTTTTCATAACAAAAAACTGTGCATATCTCTGTGTTTTAGCTGGCATGTGGTTCTACACAGATGGTTTGGGGCTTTCTTTGCTGCAAAACAGATGGGCCTCCACTGTCCCTTACCAATCAAAAGAGAACTTGAAAATATAGGAATATCTTTACTTCCATTGTGTCCTGTAATTCAAGAAATTAAATGCCTAAATATATGACTTCCTGTGTAAAATGATGAAATATCATATGTTTAATTTAAACTATTTGTCTATATTTAATGTGAAAACTGTTGGATGGTAATGGTTTTCTTCCAAACAATAACTAAATATTACAAAAAGTATTGACTAGAATGCTGTTAATCTTAGCTGTGTGATATTGTTGTATCTGTACTTTGCTGATACTGTTTAAATTTATTTTAGATGTGATACGATGTCATTCAAAATAATTACCAACTTAAGGGAGCAGCTTGTTGACAGATCATCTTTTATTATTTTGTTCACATACTGCACTGTATGACAGTAGCACAGACATTTATAGTGTGATTATCAACTAACTTTGTTTTGTTCTATATGCATTTTCAATGGGAAGAGTATATTTGGGGCACTTTTTCCTAGTAACACACCATTTCCTGCCTCATTTTGAATCAAAAAAATACTCCTGTAGCTAAAACTAAATTTCCTGAGGACAAAGAGGGAATTAGTCGGACTAAGGGACTGGTTCACTTTGCAGTCCAAACCTTACCAGTGCTGATCATCACATTACAAATGATGCAGACCAAGTGAGTTTGGGCCTGAGCGTCCATTAGGGTTGCCATTTATCCCACAGTTCTTGCCCTGATTGCTGTTTTGATTGCTTTTTGCCTAAATGTTCTGAGGAAATGCACTGTCTGAAAAATACTCTAATATGTTCTCAAATATTCTGACTTGAATTTCTCTGAAGTGGTTAACTGAAATGTACAGAGACTGTAGCACTAAAATACAAGATGTCAATTTAATAGGATCTTATTCCTTTACTTTAGCATGTTGTCATGCAATGCTTGTTGCACACTGGACATTCTCTATTAATGATGTTATGTCATCTTGATGGTATGCAAAGAAAAGTTCCTTATTTATATACATGGAAATATTCTTAAGTGACTTTTCTTTTTTTTTTTTTAAGAGCTCTCTTCCAGCTATAGAAACTGAAGATATAGTAATTTCAGAGCACTACTTTAAGGTAATATATCTATTATTACGTTCTATGAATTATAACAGCATACCACTTCTATCTGTGTCTTGAAAATTACAAACCCAGTGCCAGTTAACTTCATTAACGCTATATATTTTTATGATCCAGTAGCCTTGTGTGGGAAAGAGTCCCATTTTTCTGTCTACCTTAAACAAAAAAGGTGCAAGTCATCCAACTAATTTTAAAGTATTGATTTTGTTGAATGCATGGAACACTGAGCAACAGAACATCTTTTCTTCAATAATATTTATAGTTTTAACTTCTATTTTATACATATTATGAAGAATACATGTTAGCAGCAGACAGCATTGGCTGCAGTGCACCATCTTTTCTTATGTAGGTACAGAAAAGCTTCTAATTGCAGGTGATGTTCTTTTTAATCTGCTGGAATTATTTTTTTTTATTGTCATTTAAAAAGGGAAAAGGAGTGAATTAAATAGTCATGCCACTATGTCAGAATAGCTCACTGAGATATTCTATACATAGTAACGATTTTTGAGCAATAAAACATAGCTATAATTATTCATTTGGTCATACCTAACACTCAGAATCAGGAATGATGAACTCCAGTTCATGGCTGGATGTAAGAGTGTGGTAGTTTCACCCTGAAGGGTAGCTAAACTCGACCACAACTGCTCTCTCACTTCCCCTCCTCATATGCAGAAGGGGAGAAAATATGATGAAAAAAGCTGAGATAAGGATAATGAGATAGCTCACTAGTTACCTTCATGCACAAAAAAGACAATACAGGGAGAATAATATAATTTATTGCCTATTGCTAACAGACTAGAGCAGTGAAGAACTAAAAGCAAACTAAAACCATCTTCCTCCATCCATCCTTTTCCACCTCTTTCCCCCAGGTGGTACAGGGTAAAGGGAATGCAGGTTGCAGTCAGCACATAACACTTCCTCTCTGCTGCTCCTTCATTTCTTATGTCACTCTCTGCCGCTGCTCCAGCATGGGATCCCTTCCACAGGATGCCATCCCAAACTGATCTTGTGTGGGCTTCCCACAGCCTGCAGCTCTTCAAGCACTGCTCCAGCATAGGTTCACATGGGTGGAAGCTCTCCCAGCCTTCCTGCTCCATTGCACGCTCCTCTCCGTGGGCTGAAGCTCTTGCCTGGGGCTGCTCCCATGGGGACTCTCCATGGGCTGTGGCCTTCTCCAGTCCACATCCACTGCTGCACTGTGGGCTCCCCCACAGCTACACGTGAAGACCTGGTCTGTGTGGTGCCCAGGGAGACAGCCTGCTTCTCCATGGGCCTCTCCTGGGCTGCAGGGAACTTCTGCTCCATGCCTAGAGCACCTCTTGCCCTCCACCTGCACTGACCTGGGTGGCTGCAGGGCTGTTTCTCTCACATAGTCTCAGTCTCTCCCAGCTGCTTTTGCACAGTTTTTCCTTTTCTTAAATCTGCTCTCTCAGAGGCACAACCAGCATTGCTTGTGGCTTAGCTCTGCCAGTAATGGGGCCCTTCCAGAACAGCTGGAGCTGAGTGGAACTGTCTCTTATATAAAGCAGCTTCTAGGCTCTGTTCACAGATGCCACCACTTAAACCCCCTGC
>JAOWBP010002559.1:28213877-28242087 GCA_028571105.1 Tragopan temminckii | reverse complement strand
CAATCTGCCCCCTCGCCCAAGGTTTCTTAGGAAACTAGAACTGCTATGTCATTTACAGTCTGTTCTTCACATGAACTCTGTAATGACACCAAGAACAGTCTTGAGCAGTCTTGAGACTTTGCATAGCCTTTCTGAATGAAAACTGAGCTGATTTTCAGGATATACTTGGTAGACTCCATGAGCAGAAAAGAACTGTACAGTACGAAAAGAAGGAAGGATGATTAAAAGTCAACCTTCATAACCTAAGAAGGTTTTAAAACCTGCAGTACAGTGCACTTCTCTCTTGAATGGGACTCTGTAATATCACTCACTCTTCTGAGGACTAGAGGGAAGACCATTAGTGGATACCAAAGGGAGATTGTACAGTTTCCTTGCAGAAGTGATAATCAAGAGCAGGGATGTGAAGTAGGATTTGGTCAAAGTCTATGAAGCCTGTGGAAAATCTGTGGGATAAAGAATAGGAACTGCCTATTCTTGTCAGCTTATTAGGTAAAAGCGACATATAGATCATTTATTTGTCCTAATTTTTAACATACATATGTTAATAATTATTTATATTATGTTTTGGAATATATTTCAAGTTATAAATGTCAAATAATTTTATTTTACAATTTTTCAAATACTATTATAGCAACTGTCGTTTTCTCCCTATTTGTACTTAGTTTGCCTTTCGTGAAACATTTTGAAGAAACATTTTGTCAACTATTTACTAAATTTGACTTCTGATTCGGTGTTAAAATAAAGGATGTTTTTCAGCACTTGTAACACAAGAGGTTTTTGCTGCATAGTTTCAGAACTCAGTGAGAAACCTTATCTAATCCTGTTTCATCCTTTAAAACTGCCTACATGCTAATCTCAAGGGACAAATTTAATACTTTGTAACAAAGGGAATATAGCCCTTTCAGCTTGAATAGAGCATTTGTTAGGACACCACGTGAGGTATGAATAACATTATAATGCTGCCATTTACTTGGCAAGGGAAAAAAGTGCACACTTGCAACCAAAAGATTAGAGCTTCTTCCTTGGGTTAAATTTTTTGACCCATACTATATCCCAAGACACCTATTTTACTGTTGTATTTGGGTTTTCTACCTCTTCTGAACTAAACACTGAACAAATATAAGTAAACAGTTTGTTTTAGCTGAAGATAGAAAGGCACTATTTAATTGAGTTTTGATGATAGATGTGCTCCAAATGGTGCAAACATCTTTGAGACGGTAAAATAAGATTGTCTTATGGCATATATAGCACTACATAAAGGATTTTCTGTAAGGGATTTCTGAGAGATTACAACAGAAAGACAAATGATCTAATATGGAGAAGAATAAAAAATTGTAAAGCAATTCTTTGGTAGTAAAGTTAAGTATTACTTTTCTGTATCAGGTTTTCAATACTAGCATTTGAAGTTGTGATCATTTTCTTTATCTTATTTTCATACCCAAGTGTTGTGGACAATTTATTCTTTTAAAAATATTGTTCAATGTAGTGTTTTTACAGTTTAGAGTGTTCCATCTCAAAAAAAAAAAAAACAAAAAAAAACAAAAAAAAAAAAACACAAGTAAACAAAAAAATAACAACACAAAACATGTATTTGTGAGATTATAAAATATGTATTAGATATATTTACTAAAGTTTAGGCTTTCTGATGATGTAGACAATTAATATGTTCTAATCTAGTGCACTTTTTCTCTTCAGACATTAATATGTAATCTCTACCTAATATATGTATTAATTATAAATGTGTTAGTAAATTATACTTGGTTACAAAAATGTTGCAAGTAGGTCTGATGACTGTTTTCTTTCCCTCACACATAAAGCAGTACTCAAACAACAGACGTTTGGGCAAATACCAATGGGCATACCAAGTAGATTATAGTGAATCTGTCTCTTTGCTTTACTGAAGAAATAATTACACTTCTTGTTTCCTCTTGTCCAGAAAGAATTCCATGAATTGAAATCTACAGCAAAAGCTACTTCTTCCTGACAAGAAGATGCAATTTTAACCCCTGAAATGGCATGTTACTGCCATTGCCATTTGCCATAGCATTAGATCTTTTCCTCTCTTAGTATTGAAGACAAGAAACAATTTCCTGCAAGCATTCTGCAAATGAAATACTAAATCCTAAACATGCAAGTAAGAATATCCAATTTCTACAGATTTCATTTAGTGGTGTGCCTTGCCACCACAAACCCAAAACAAGTTTTCATCTCTTTTCATTCAGCTTGTATTTAAATGCAGAAGAAAAGCACCATGATAATTATTTGTTTCTCTATACTGTCTTGCAATAAATAAAAATCTACAAATATACATATAGAAATCTTTCTGATTGCTTTTAAATAAATCATTTTTATAAGATAGAATGTCATGCTGATAACGAGTCTCAGAATCATAGAACAGTTTGTGTTGGAAGGAACATTTAAGATCATCTAGTTCCAACCCCCCTGATATAGGCAGGAACAGTTCCCACTGGACCAGGTTGCTCAAAGCCCCATCCAGCCTGGCTTTGAATGCCTCCAAGGCATTCACACAGTTCAATCCACAACTTCTTAGGGCAACCTGTTCCAATGCCACTGTCTTAAACAGTTCATATGGACATGAGCTCTGAATTTAATCTTACTGCGATATATAACAATGAACAAGATGTTTAAACAGTTTGTATCATAATATTTTTCATTAAAGATGCTCATTTTAGTCCAAAGGATAAGAATCCCTACATAAATACAATACTTTTTTCTTTAAAACAGAACATGACCTGGGTGCTACTGGCTGCCTTATTTGCTTTCATATCTTAAGCAATACCTTCTTTCTAAAAATTCATCTGTTTTCTGTTACAGTCAACTTATTCTTGACTGTGCCAAGAACCATGATTAGATGGAAAGCCAGTCTGGTTTCAGTTCTCTTAGAGATGAAAGTTCTAGTAAAAATGAACAAATCTTATTGTTTCCTGCCTTGCTGCTTGCAGAACTGTTATATCAGTATAAAGTGTATACATAATGATTATGTACACTTTATCGAGTAGATTACTTAAAATTAAGGTAGTGAAAAATCAGACGCATAGTTATTGCTGAGTGAGTAACATGGTCTCCTTTCTTTCAAATTAATTATCATAGAATCACTAAGGTTGGAAAAGACCTCCAAGACTGTCTAGTCCAACTGGCAGCCCATCAACATTATGCCCACTAAACCAGTTCTACTGGTTCTACTGTTTCTTGAACACATGGTGACCCCACCAGTTCCCTGGGCAGACTGTTCCAATACTTTTTCAGAGAATAAATTTTTCCGAATAGCCAACCTGAACCTCCCCTGGCCCAACCTGAAGCCATTACCTCTTGTCCTGTTGCTAATTACCTGGGAGAAGTGGTACCACCTCACTACAATTTCCTTTCAGGTCATAGAGAGTGATAACATCTTCCCAGAGCCTCTACGTTTCAGAGTAAAAAATCCCAATTGCCTCAGCTGCTTCTCATAAGACTTATGCTCCAGACCCTTCACCAGCTTCACTGCTCTTCTTTGGACATGCTCCATTGAATGAATGTCTTTTTTGTAGTGAGAGGTCCAAAAATAAACAAAGTACTTGACATGCAGCCTCACCAGTGCTGACTATGGTGAGACAATTGCGTCCCTGCTCCTGCTGACTACATTATTTCTGATACAAGCCAGGATGCAATTGGTCTTCTTGGCCACCTGGGCACACTGCTGGCTCATGTTCAGCCAGATGTCAACCAGCACCCCTAGATCTTTTTCATCCTTCCAGCTTTCCAGCCACTCTGCCCCAAAACTGTAGCAATGCATGGAGCTGTTAGGGCAAAAATGCAGGACCTGACACTCAGTCATACTAGAAGCTTGTACAATTGGTCTCAGTGGATCAATCCAGCAGCCTATCCAGAAACCTCTGTAGCGCCTTCCCGTCCTCAGGCAGATCAACACTTCTTCCAAGCTTTGTGTCATATGCAGACTTACTGAGGGTGCGCTCAATCCCCTAATACAGATAATCAATAAAGATCTTAATGTTTAATATCTAATAAATATATTAAGGATAGGATTATGTGCATACTAATCCATGTTAGAGATACTGAGCTTAATTAACAAAATAAAATAGGGAAACATACAAATACTTACTAGTTTTTTATACCAGCAAGTGCAAAACACCCTACCATATCTGATTTAAATGCTAGAAGTCACAATCCAAAGTTGGTGAATTGTACCTTACTAAAGCAAACTTCTGCCTATGGTGACAGGAGGAAAGTAGAAAACTTAAACACATTAAATTGTCTCTGTTTTCAATGTAAATCACCTATATACCTGCACTACCTATATGAAAGGATAATGGTTAAGACTTTTCAGTATTAAATGAGGTGCTCTTTTCTATGAATAAATGAAGTTTAAAATGTAAAGTGGTAGCTTTATTTTGTTAATTTCAGTCAGTAACATGGAGTGATCAAAAATTTTTCTCTGAGAAGAACAATGCAAAGCCTACCAGGATTGTAATAAACACAGACAATTAGGATAACAAGAGAGTCAGGCTTGAAAAAGTTTATCTCAGTAAAATTGTATTGATTAATATATCTCTGCTTTACCTTTCAATTGTCTTCAGCCTGTTACATCTATGACTACACATTAAAAAAAAGAAACAGTGTTCACCATTTCCTTGTACTTACACAACTGCATGGACACCAGTTGCAATATTTCTGTCAGAGTTTAAAAATACAAGCTGCACATTAGATGTTTGCTAAAGATTTACCAGTCCAGCCAAGATTGTTGATGTGCCCCACAGTCTTCAAAATGGTATAGGCATTATTGTGTTGAAAGAGAAAAGTTGTTTTCCTCTATGACTTCACTGGACATTCATACCTTCAGCTTAGTCAGCGTCACAATGTAGCTGTCAGATTTGATGATTTGACCACATACAAGAAAATTCAGAAGGATTACCCCTTGCCTATTCTAAATGACAGTATACATCACTTTATCCACTGATGGTTGCATCTTTAATATTATTTTTTTTTAACAAGGAATTCACTTATCACCACCTCATGGGCTACAATTTTGACTCCATCTTGTAGTGATGATACCATGTCTTATCACTGGTAATGATGTGACCCAGGAAGCTATCACCTTCAGTCCAATAAGCCTAACAAACTTTCATAGGCTATGTTGACTTATGAATTTTCAATAAAAGGCAAATGTAAAATGGAAGAAATAATGCAATTAATGTAAATTAGAAGTCAGACAATTAAAAAAGTTACTTACAGAGCAAAATACATCACAGAAAATTCTATACCTGGCATGGCTCCATGAAATATGAGGATTAAAAGCATATTAGTAACAAAATAAATTATAGTAATGATACCTACATATGGGAAATATTACTGACCAATATAGTAAGGCCATGGAAAGTATTTATATCAATATTTCTAATATCTCAGAATGAAGCTGTCTGATACCTTATTTTTCATAAAGCAGTAATGGAGTATTGGAGTAGTCTGCTGCGCTAGAAACTCTTACAAGGAAAAACCTTCAGGGTTTTTGTTTATCAGCATATAGGTTTCCATGATCCAGGCACATATCCGTTTTCCTAAAGCTTACTTTTCATGGGATGGATCTTCAGGAAGTGTAGGAATATTATAATACTGTGACAAGGAGAAGTGAAGCAACCCAAACTACACTAAACCGCTAGTATTTTAAAATACAGAAAACTTACGAAAAAGCTGATAGGAAATTCAGTTGTCAAAGAATTAATATGTAATAACTACAGTCAGCATGAGTCTACCAGTAAGGTGTCTTTTCAGACAAAAGCAATTTCATTTTTTGACAAGATTTCAAGTTTCCTTATTACCATTAATTGTATAAACTTCAGACTTGGTTAGGTATTAATGAACTGGCCAACTGATAGATTCCAAAAATAGAGTATTTCCAGTGTAGTTCCATGGGGACTGGAACAAGTCCAATTGCTCTTCATCACTGTCATAGTTTCAGCTGGGACAGAATTGCTTTTTTCAGAGTGTCTAGTATGATGCTATGTTTTAGTTCTACTGAATATTGATGTTCAATATTGATAACACACCGATGTTTATAGTTGCCTGCTAGACAGCGTTGTATGGAGCCAAAGCCATTTGCAGCAAAGAGCCCAAAGAGCTGGGGGGGAACAGAATTAGGACAGCTGACTCAAACTGGCCAAAGGAATATTCCATACCTTATGACATCAAGTGGAAGGAGTACTGAAGAGAGTGGGAGTCCATCTCACTCTCTTTCATTGCTTGGGGGCCTGGCTGGGCATCAGTCCAGGAGTAGTGAGAGTAATGAGCAATTGCTTGTGCATCACTCGTTATATACATATATGTAACACAGCATCATACCAGATACTCTGAAGAAAACAATTCTGTCCCAGATGAAACTAAGACAATCGCAAATATTTAAGTAAAAATACATTACTCTGATAAAATTTCCAGGTGACATAAAACTTGACAGAGTAATAAAGTCAGAATAATTTTACTCTTTTACAGGGAAATATATGGTAGAAAGGGATCACTGGGATCCTCTTCTCTTAACTTCAATATAGGTATTAACCAAGGACTTCTCTAAGTCGATGTATTGGAACTAAAAACGTGCCTCAGAAAATTATCCAAGCATGCTTACAGAAATACTCCAAACAATCCATTTCACTACAAAAAAGACTTCCATTCCAATCAAGCTGTTTGAATAGCTACATATTCTAGTTGTTTAAGATGGGTGCTTCATCTTAAGTCAGAATTTGTCTGGCTTCAAGTTGCAGTATGGTCTTGCAGCTATGGCAATGCAATTTCCAGCGAACTAAATCAGACTTGGAGGTCCTTCTCTCTCCCTTTATTTTGTTAATAGTTTTAGAAATTACTTTCCTACATCATGTAACCTGATGCTAGGTACTGTAACATTCACAAACATGGTAGATGAATCTGCTTCTACAGGGACAAGAATAGACCTGACTTTTAGTATTATAAACACAGCAGAATCTGAATATATATCTCTGATCTAAGCTGATCTACTTTGCAAAAAGATAGTAAGTTTCTTGAATTTAATTAGCACTGCTCCCATTTCTGTGCAGAGAGCCTAGGAATGACAATACACATAAATACACCTTTGTAAATGATAATAGAAATCAGAAGGGGGCATGGAGAACTGTGATCAAACAAAGAAAAAATGTTGAAAGACATACAGAGAACTCCTAAGTTTCTGCTTCACAGGAAGCAGATTTCAACCTTAAAATGTTCAGTTTCTAAGCATTATTTAGTCTTGTTTGATACTGATTTTTTTTTCACATTTAAAACTTGTCTCGAGCTGATTGGTGATATTCAACTGTTAATTTTTGAATGAAAGTAAGAGTACATAGATGTTCTGAAATCAAATGTCGAAGATTATTCTCCAGCCACCTGCAAAGCAAAGGACCTTGTCACAAACTGCATTTAAATCCAACAGTCTTAATATTTCTTATTTGTTTCCACCTTTGATCCCCACAAAAACGTGTTTGGAGGATCACCAGAGCCTATAAGATTTGCAATTGGTATGGATTTCATAAATGACTGAACTCTAAATGCACATTTTCAGAACTAAACAAAAAGAGCTAGACAGAAAAGAGGTGACATTCCATTCTGGCACATACTGTCTACACTTAAGTTCTTGATCAAAACAGAAGATTTATTTTAATCCTTTTGAGAGTTGAAGTATCTCAGCTTTCCTAAATATCATGTTTTACAACACATGAAGACAACATTCACCTCATTGGAGAATAGTGTAGCTTAATACATATCTGAGAACTTTGACTATAAACTATTTTTTTATGCAGCATTCAAATAACATATAAACAATTGATAATCTGACTTTGTAAGCATGTGTGCCATCTTTGTAGAACCAGATCTGTCACAAACAACTCTCATATTAATGTTCTATTCTTTATTTGCATAGTCACAAAATCTGTTCTCCAAGATCCACTTTTCTCATGTGGAAATCATTTAAATAATAATGTTATTCAATACGTATATAGTAGCTTCTAACATTTTTTAAAAATGAACAATAGGGTTGAGAAAAACTGAATAGGCACCTGAATCTAAATTTTCCTGAAGTAAAAAGCCACTTTCTTCAGTGGCTGCAAAGGAGAATGATTGTCTTTGGTTTTCTTTGCTCAAGATGAGAAACTTAAAAGGTAAAGAGATTATTTATGAAATGCTGAGATCTATTCATTCTAAAATCTTTGAAGATTTCATTTCACTAACTCTGGATAATTTTTATTTTGTTTAATAGACCTGTTCAAAAGATTTCAAAAGAAGAATTAAGCAAGCACCTCTGATAGCAGGCTGCCAGGTCAACACAATAGCAGCTGCATTACTAGCTGTTTTTACTTAGGTGGTTGTTCATTTACATTCAAATTATGCTTTCCTGAATAGTTTTCTTACTTATCCAGAAGAGCTAATGGTTTTGCTGAAGCAATAAGTTTTAATCTCCTAATTTTTGCATTTGCTTTCAAATTTCTGAGTAAAATTATCTTTCCAAAATCCAGAGTAATAATGATTAAGTTCATCACTTTTTTAAGAAAAACAATATAAAAATTACGAACCTGAGTAAATAAATTTTGCCATATGATTTACAGAAATAAATTGCATATCTATTGTCTAGCAATACGAAAAGTCTTATCTGGCTACACCATCACACTGCGGCTACGATCCAAATTTAAAGAAACCTGTAAATTTTATCAACCAATAAATGCAAGCCAGTTTTTCCATGTGGTAATCACTAATAGAGCAAAAACAAAAAATTGGAAGTGATTTCAAATGATTAATTCAAACCCTTATAATCTTAGAAATATCTTTATTAAGAAGTGAGAATTTTTATGATGCCTCGTATTAGATTTTAAAGTCATCAATTATTTCATAAATGAAAATAACATTTGCCTGATTATCAGGTCCACTGACACAAGACTACTTCAGCAGAATACATGGACTAAAATAGAGAAAAAAGGTGAATTAAAAGAATATTTAACCTTGCTCATTTTCTCAGCCAGCTCTACTTATTATATAAAGCAAGTTTCTACTATTTTTTTTCCCTGTTGTCAGCACTGAAGAAAGCATGTAGCCCCAGAAAAAATTATATTCTACCCTGCATGTCATCAACAAATTGTTTAGTAAGATTCTGTTTCTGAAAGAAGTTTTGCATCTTCATAGGGGTCCATAAAGGAGATATCTTTGCATCCTCCAAATATGTATTTTCAGGACAGGATTTTTATTTATTTATATATGCTGCTACCAGACTTTTACATTGAAAGTAAAATATATAATGTTGACTTTACAAACAGGAGGGAAAAATGGACAAATTAGATCTTCAAACATGAAGAAATAATATGAAACATTCCGATGGTGATTATAGGTAGCTGTTCTCCCAGCTAGGACTAAATCATAGCATTTTAAAATTGAAGATATTTATATAGCAGCTGTAATGTATCATTCCAAGAACATATTCTAAAGCAACTAATCATTCTTCTGGTTTGTTTTTTTTTGTTTGTTATTTTTTTCGCTCCTATGCCAGCTGCAAGAACTTGCATCCTCTTCATCAACAACTAAACTTTCATCTTCACAAATGCCCTGAATGGCCTTTTAGCAAAAGGGAGCTTCAGGAAGCTCATAAATGAAAAATAAAATCCTGCTGGGTTATAAGGTTGGTTATTCCTTGTCAAGCCTGAGTGGATTCCATAGAGAATACAAATCAAACTTCTGAGTGAAAGTGATTTGAGACTTCCCTGCAATCTGCACTACTTACAAACCTTGTTTATTTTGCATGTCATGACTTTACAGGTATGGACCAGCTCAAATATCTGTTAGCTATATCTTGTGCAGCCAATGCAAAAAAAAATTATTGATTGTTTATAAATAATCTTCTAATGAAGAAATAAAAATAATAACTCTTTGAAATATAATTATTTCAAGTTCTACATAAAAGACACCTCAGAATAGAACTCTAGCCATTTTTCTATGAAAATTGACTGCTAGTGTGTTAGTATTATATGGTTAACTTCCAGAATTGATTATGAAGAAATATGCTCAGCTGTTTTAAATCTTACGATTACAGTACATTATTAGCCCATAGAACTAGTTTTGCTTGGTATACCCATTTCAAGAAAAATTAGATTGTTGATTCAATACTTGAAAACTAACAAATAATATCTGGAAAAAAATATTTTTAGAATGCATGTAACAGCATATCTCTAAGGATTTTTAAGCTAACAGAAAAAAAAGTTTCCAAATAAGAAGGATATTTATTAGTCAGGAATGCAAAAAATTGTTCCCCCGAGGCTTCATTAAGGCTTTTTAAAAGCTTACAACAATTAGCCTAGATAAAATCAATATATTTACATTGCTTCATTCACTGCTTTATAATGCTCAATCATATAAACAGTAAAATACAATTAGTACATTGTTAGATTTTTCTCTTGTTTTATTTGAAAATGTTTCAGCATGTTTTAACATATCATTTTTTGAAGTATCAAAACTCTAATTTATATCATTAATAAACGGTGATAGACTTTACTATAAATATTGTATCTGTTGCCATGTAAAGTTACATACAAAGCAGAACGTTACAAACATCAGTTCACTCATTCTACCGATAATGAAAATACTGGCATTTGAATTAATTTTATGTGTACGTTTTGAACCCAGTGTTCTAATATAACATTTACAAAGCAACATAAAAATAGTGTTTCTGTTTTTCAGTGCCAGCAAGTTGTTGGTTCTAAGGTTTTTCCAGTGTTTTTAGAGCTGTTTTTAGAGTACATCTCTAAAACTTTGATACCTTATTATTATACAAGTAGAAATTTTTAATAAATAAAAAGCAAAGCATTGCAAATGTTGAAAAAGCATATAGAATGGCTCTCTATTTAGTGCAAATGGAAACTCTCTATGTTGTCAGCTTTCATTTAATTATGTTTACAAAGAGGGCAGTTTCTCAAAGGGATAGATCCTAAAAGATGGTGAAACTGTAAGCTCAGGCACTCCATAAGCATAAGTGCCAGTTGGGATTTGTGTGAACCCCAGTTCAGTATATGTACCCTAATCCGCTGAATTAAAACTCTCAGAACAGACATATAAGAAATGCCAGTGTTTTTCATTTTCTTAGGCATGGAGTAGGCTCCAATTTATGAAACAGAGCTGCAGGTAAAAGCATGGTCAGAACTGAAGCACCACTGAAATCTAAATTCTTTTACTACATGACATGTGAACAGGAATTTCAGTAACACAGCTTTGGAATTAAATGTCTAAATTCTCCCAGTGTATGTCACTTACGGAAATTCATCATGAAAGAGTACATCTGTGAGTTTAAAAAAAAAAATGAGTGTAACAAAATGGTAACCATAAGACAGCAACCAGGCTTTTTTCACTTGTTCTCACTGCATTTCATTCATAGTGACTGTTGGCAGCACTCAGTGTGTGGAGTTTATATATGTATTTATAGATATGTACATATTGCTTACATAGGAAGCATAGACACTTGAAAATAATTTTATTTTCTCAAATCATTCTACAGAGGGCATTTTGTCCCATTTAAGGCTGCAGCTCTTAAACTAGAGACATCAGAACTGGACACGTCTCCAGATTTGTTAAAACACACTTTATAAAAGAGAATCTACTCTTCTAAGGAACTTAAGTAAATAGAAAAATAAAAAGGTGAAAAAAAATAAAAAAATAAACCTTCTGTTCTAGCATTAACCAGACAATGCTACAAAGCCTTCAGTGTTGATCAAAGTTTAAGTTCTGAGTACAAAACAACTCACTTTTTTTGAAGTAAAGCTCTTCTGCTCACACTAGTTTTGCAACTTGTGTTATCATAATATTAGAAGAAATTGTAATAATATTAAAAAATAATAATTGTTTTGAGCAATTTAAGCCTACCTAAGAACTGGGTTACGAATGATTAAAATTGGAATATTAAACTGAACTTCTATATTTATTAGACAACTTCATTTTAGATACTTCTGTGTCTGTTGAACTAGACTGACAACAAAATGACACAAAAATTCAATTTAGGAGTCAGTCAATGCAGTGCAATTAATTTGGTGTTAAGATGGAACACTATTACATTTTGTAATAGGGGTTAGAACATTTTCTCTGGCATTGTGACACTCACTACATCTATATCAGTAACTAGTAATTTGTTTTCTTAAAGAAAAATATACATTTATAAACAAAGAATTCACAAACTGATCATGGATCTTTTTATACTGGACTGTCAACCAGCCAGATTGGATACTGATAGAAAGAAAATAACACCTTTCCAGTAGCTTTTGTAAACTAGGAGGATATATAAATATCTGAACTGTGTGTTCTATTCTGGCCGCAGAAACCAGAGTCAATCAAGAATAACATATTTGGCACAGAACCTGTGTAAATGAGATCAGAACTAACCCTCAGTGATTTCAAGATTTTATTTACAATGCCATAACTGCATTTTAACAGAAGACAAGAATAAGCTAAACTGTAACAAATAGTTTTAAAGGAATAACCAAAGGTGTGGTGGGAAACAAATATGTTGTCTCTTATTCCTTCTCTTTCACAGATCCCATCTACAAATATTAACCCATGAGATTTTAGGCACTGAATTAAAAAAATGTTGGGCAGATGGACTGACAATGGCACCTATCACCATACAGCAAATTCTAACTAGAATGCAGGTGTTCATCCTTAAACTTGCCAGCTAGCCAGGAAACACTTTTGTGTTATTGTTTGTTGTGGGGGGTTTTTTTTGTAGTTGTTTTGTTCTGGTGGAGGGGGGGGGCAATGTTGGAGGGGTGCTGTAGAGGATAATCATGCTGAACAGAGAAAGGAGAGAGGAAGAATGATCCTTTTCAGTGCTTCTTCCTTAGAGTACAGCCTCTGTAAATTAGCATGGCAGATGTATGATCTGGGAATTTTTCCAGAATAATTTTTAAGAAATTAAAATATTCAGCACTGGTTATGCTAGGAATGTTTTGTTTTTACTTTTTTTTTTTTTTTTTTTTTTTTTTTTTTTCTGTATATGTGTCCCAGAACCATGCATACTTGCAGACCTACTTTGATCATACCCTTGATTGCTTGAGAACTTGGGTAATTAAACCTGGTTGCCCAAACTCACAGAGCAAAACATGCTTTTCTCTTTTCTATTTCACAAAGATCAAAATCCATTCAACAACAAAGGATTTTGATTCATAGGTATAAATTAACAGATACAGATCTAATGCTTAAATTTGGCAAAAGAAAAGACTAATGCAGGTTGTTGAATGGAACTCAAGTCTAGAACATAAATTAGTTAGCTGTATTGTTAATATGCTCTTAGAACCTGATATCCATGCACCACAGCAAGAATAATCATGGAAAGAAACACACCCACATATTTCTATGTAGAGAGGAGCACCACAAAAATTTTGAGTGAGTAGGTCTGTCACACGCCAGCACTGTTGATATGCAGGTACTCAGACCTCTGTTCACCTCTAAAGAAACTTCCTTAATACTATCGTTATTTGCATTACAGCCAATATGTATGTAGCAAAAGAGATTAGAGTTCTCTTGCACTAGATATTGTAAAAAACCAGATGTCAAAGTCTAAATAGTCAAATAATATAGACAGCAGTTATTTGTGTTCTAATGCCTATAGACAGCAACCTTCAGGTGTGATAGAAACAGAGGAGAGAGGTGGCCGTTGTTCAAAATAGATATAAGCTAAGAAGTCTTAAGTAAGCAAACAAATGTAAAAGGCATAAGAGAAATATTATCTCTGTTTTTCTGAGCTATAAAAAATTAAAAGCTAAATCAATTTTATGATAATTATTTTGCATAGCTCCTTGAAGAGGCAGGCACACAAAACTGTCTGCCTTCATGTGTGTTTTTCTGACGTAAAGTGCCCCAGCTTCCTAAATACAAATTGGTGGCAGTATGCACAACTGCTTAAGTTCTGAAGCTGTAGAGAAGTTACAGCCAAAATCTCAAAAAGATTTTCAAAGCAGGCTTTTCCCATCTGTTTTCACTATAGTATTTAATTCATTTAATCAAATTAGGTCTCATGTGAAAGAACTAAAACAACTCACCATATATTTGGAAGTCTTTTCACCTACTGTAGTTGCCTGAAAGGTAAAAATCTAATTTAACCAGCAGTCTGGGATCCTGGTATAGTTTAGAGAGAGACACAAATATTCAAGTGGGTGAGTCATCTTTCTTAAAACAGAATGATTGACACTGTAGAATTGCTTTTCCCTCTCATTTAATTTCTGAGAGAACCACGATCAGTTTGGAACGGATACCTCATCTTATATTGAGTACTGTTAGGTAAGACGAAAAGGAAGACAATTTCATTACATGGCAGTAATGAAGACATGAGTGGTTCACTACTTTCAGATGTTTTGTTTTTATAAAAAATAAATATTAAAGGAGAGAGTTCACATAGCAGAAGAACAGGTTGAGATACAGACACATTCTCCGTCAGTATGTAAACTGTTAAATCTTGTTTATTTATCTAAAAGTAGATTTAAAAGGTATTTGCTAAGAAGAATATATAAGATGAAAAAATAGTTGATTTCTTATTCTAACAAAACAAAATCCTACATGATTCAGTGAATGAAAACTGAAGAACTAGACATATTCAGACAGGACATGAATTCTACACTGAAAGTGTAACACAGTTGGAGCAAAGAAATTCTTCATAGCTCCAAATCTTTAAAGAAAGATGAGATACCATTTTGATGAATATGCTATAACCTAAAAAAATAGGTTACTTCAGACAAAATTATTTTAAGTATCTTTAAAATCTCTTCCATCTCGGAGGCCTGCCTGACTGCAATAACTTCAGATGACTCAAGCTATCAACAATTACTGGGGAATGGTCTCTTCATTACAAAGGACAGTACAGTTATGTGATCTATTGTGGCACACTAATTTTGCCAGCAGTAATTACTACACTCTTAAATCTCATGTCCTTGTCGTTCCTGGGAAAACAAACTATCAGCTACCTCTTTTCCTAAGTTGGTATAATTTCCATGAGAGTATTAATGTTGAGAGCAAGCTTGTGGGCTCATTCTCTAGTCAAACCCATCTATTCTGAAACTCTGCTGGTTTCAAAGGAAGTGTCAAGCTCTTCTCACGGTGCTATTGGGACTCATAGTCGACCCAAGCATTAATTTCAGTTTTAAATCATTGTTCAAAAATAATAGAGCCATTTTATACAATATTTGCTTCGAGACTTTTTTTTCCAAATTTGCCAGGGGTTTTCTCACTTTTATTTTAGACAATTTTCAAATATTCTCTGATTTTATTTCCCTCTGAATGTGTTTGCTCTCCAAGCAGTTTTCAATAAACATTTGTTCTTTATGCAAACTGATTTTGTTTTAATTTCTGTGTAGACATTGGGGTCTTGTGGTCTTTCACACTAGACACTACTGGATTGTTAGAAGTTAGCTCTGTTTCATAATCAATACAATAGAAACTACAATAATTATTTCCTTCCAGTTCCTCAAATATTTATTACATATCTAGTTTTCACACTGTACAGACATTTCAAGAAGCGTATGAAAAATGCTTGAGACAGCTCAGTTTCAAACTGTGTCCTGATTATTGCTTTGTAAATTAAAACATGAATTTGAATGTGCTGTTTATTTTTTGTTTTTGTTTTTGTTTTGCTTTGTTGGTTTGGGGGTTTTTTTGTTTCTTTTTTTAACACAGCAATCGCTGTAATGACACTGGGAAAATATGTCTGTTTACTGTAGACTAAATAGTTCCCTTAAAACATTCTAAGCACATGCAAAAGTTCATGATGCATAATGATTTGAGTATTTCTTTTAGGTAGGTGTTCTGTATTTCAGAAGATCCATATGTGCCACAAACAGTGAACAATCAGGAACACTCACTGATTATGATATGATTTTTTTTTGGCAGCCTCTTTCTATTGCTCTGACAGAATTGTAGTGATGCATTAGTCATTTGCATAGAAAAGATCTTGGTCCATGACAGTCATTTATTGGTGGTGCCATCTGCACTTTTTGTGAGTAGACTCTAAGATAAAAAAAAGTATACTTGTTTCATTGGTACTTTAAAAATTTGGATGCTGTCCTAGTCCTTTTCAGCAAACACTTTAAAAAAATAATAAATTTAAGTGTAACTTGTTTTTTTCATTACGAATGAAAGCTTAAGAATTAATTAGAAGGACTGAAACAAAAATTCAGTTGTGCTGTAAAATAACTCACAAAGACTCCTGAGCTTTTCACTTTATCTCAAGGCAGTCAGATTGCTGCAGTACATATTTCCACATTTATTTTCAAAATGCCCATCATTCTTCGTGGAGCTATTTACATAAATTGTCTTGTGCTAAACCCGGCATCACATGGTTTTTCCTCCTTGAGACCTTCTTATTTGTATGATCATTTTGTACACATTTCAGGAAAAATATAATGCTCAATAAGAAAATATTCTTTTTCTGACTGCAGGTGTCCGCTATGGAAGGTATCATACTCAATTCGATTACTGGTGGAAACAAATTTCATAACTGAGTATTCTTCTGTGTGACTGTTCTGATGCTATTAAGTGCACTCTAGAGCACGTAAATTTAAGAAGCATCTTCTGTAGCTGTCGTCACGATAAGACTCACGAAGTTTGCAGATCACTGAATTAATTAGACTCAAGCTCATGCAGGGTTTTTTAGATTAGTGAGCATGAACTGAATCCAGAACTAGAGCAAAAAAATCTGCTCCATTTCAGGCTCATTTACAGAAACACTTACAGCACTTTTTTTGTTCTTTAAAAAAACAGACCAATGAAGATCTAATCTTAACAGAATTTCTTACCTCAGGATAAACTATGTAGTGCTTATTACCAGATGCAAACTTAATTCTCAGATGTTAAAGTGAAGAACACAAAAAATTTGGGCTGCAGTAACAAACAGAATTCTTGTTCTAATTGGACTGGAATTTCTATGACGGATTTTAAGGAAAACCAAAACAACATTAATGTTCTGAAAATGTGTAAAAAATTAAGGATCATTCTCAATATCACTAACTGACATACGGTATCATTTCCTATAGGAATTTATACTGAAGAAAATTTATGCTGTGATCATAGCATGAAACAATAACTGAGAGATTCAGGAATATTGTTTCCACTAAAATTCACCCAGAAACCTGTATTTCTTCCATTTTCTTTTTTTTTTTTATTCTTCCCCATATGTACTCCTCACATATGGATGAAATAGATTCTCAGCTAAGTTACAGCAGTCATGATTGAGACTTATACCAAAATTCCAACAGATTCCAGTCTCCTCTAACCTTCCCCTATAGCAAAAGAGCTTGTTATAGGCTCTTATCAAATCTATCCTCAGATGTAGGGATGACATTGTAAATCTACTGAAGGCAAAAGTTTCTTGCATTAGAAAGATGGGACAAATTTGCCTGAATATGAAACAAATGACTTTACTTCTAAGAATTTAGATTACTGTTCCAAAACATTTCTGAAAAGTACTATGGATCTTATTGCATTCTTCGTCATTTTATTAGAAGTAAAATTTTCAAAGCTTTAGGTGTATAAACTTGGAGAATATCTTTAAAAAATTTAAATTGTAAAATTTTCAAAAACAAACATTCATTTCCTGAAAATTTAAGAGTGTATTTTGTACTCCAATTTAGTTGTGACTTATTTTTTTAGTCACTGTTAGTTTAACTGTTTAACTGTTAATGCAAAATATGACTCATTCTTGCATGTCTATGTGAAAATATCAAAAGCCCTGAAAACTCCAATTCATCTTTGCCACTTGGTTTAAAAAAAAAAAAACAAAAACAAAACAAAAAAACTAACGAAAAGAAATTTTCATTTTTTCTTCGTAGGAATGTTTGATTGTCCATACCATAACTATAATATGCATCTGTAAAGTACGTACTTCAGCTAGTGTTGTAAACTTAATGAGTACTTCTAAAACATTCATCAACCCTAAGAAGGAGCGCCTGATGTAAGTAGAGAACACCAGCAGTTGCCTTACTTTCTACTGCAGACAACAATGCTTAATTGCTCTTCCAAATATGCCTCTCCAAGGGAATGCAAGACATTTCTGAGGAACACAAGGGGAACCTTCTATTGTGGAATGCTCTAACAGAGTTGAAGCTAAGGGGTAATAATGGCTGAATTCACTTGAGAGAGGAGGGAAAAGTAATATAGTAGAAATGGCAGAAAACCATTCCATCACATTCTTCCCTTTTGTCTGAGGCAGAATTACAGGAACAGCAACAAGAGGTCTTAGATAGCAACAAATCATATCAGAATGTTCCAATTTATTAGCTTATACATTACTCATTAGGATATCTTTAACCTGCACAAATTTCACAGCTGTTTTGAAAAGGAATTGAACTTCAAAATGAAAACTATATCATGATTTTGAAATATATCTGTAATTTTATTTAATTTAGGGGGATAGGGAAGATTATAGAATAAATTATAATGTTAAAAATTCAGCTTACTTATACAACAAGTTTTTCCAGTGGATACTGTAACACTAATATTACAGCACAGAGACATTATCAATGCATACAAACATGAGTCAAAATAGAAGCACATTGGGCAGTATAAAGCTTTGGAACATTCAACTAATGATAATGAAAACTAGCTTATAAAAATTCAAACAGCATTTTGTGAAACTATTATAAAGCTAGAAGCTTGAGAATTAGACAGAGTACCCACACAGCAGGAGAGTACAAATGAACACCTACGCAGATGGCTGCTATAAGAACTGAACAACCACCATTCCATATAATAGAAAGAAGCAAAATGAAGTGCCGATTGTAAGTGGTGCTTAACTTTATTAAGCTAAGAGAACGCTATTACTGAAAGTCTCTCTCTGACAAAAGGAAATTACTTTGTTGTAATCATGTTCATGAGCTGTCTTATGCAGTCAAAGGCCTGCCATTCATTTAAATTAAACTGTACCCTTTAAAATGTTAATTAGATGTTACAGCCAGATGCAATATTGAAGAACCTTTAATTTATAAGTTTCAGCCATTTTCTTGAAACATTCTCACATGTTTGTAATAGAACAACAGGCATGGATTTGTGACAATATCAAAAGACTAACTTACCATATATATTCCTTTTGTTGTCTTTGATAGCTCTTCTATGTATGTTAATGAGTGCATACGATATATATCCCTTTGAAAGGTATGTTTCTGAAGTTAAATTAGAAGACAAAACTTGACTACGTAATAATTTAAAAAATGATTTTTCAGACATTACTTTTCTTAAGGTTAGAATAGACCTAATTGAGTCAATCTACTTTTACAGCTTTACTTTACTCTGCTTCAAGTCTGTCCAATTTACGTGGATGAATTAGTTCACCAGGACCAATTGTAGTATTATGGCACCAACTGTTTATGAAAACAAAACTATTAACCTGACAAAAATATATTCAAACAGCAGTATTGATACTAGTGCAAAGTACAAATTGAACCTTCCACCCACCCAGGAACATTAATCAGAAGGAGATTTGTGATATAGAATGGTAAAGCTCAGGGGATGATGAAGTCAGTAAAAGGGGAATAAGCTTATACAAGGAACAAACAACTCCATTTACTAAGCTCAAATTTACATCGTCAAAAATATTGACTACAAATTCTATTGCCGCAAAACTATTTTCAAGGGTACTCTTTTTGCTGAATTAATGATTTAAACTGAACTATGAATTGTTTGCACTCTGTTCTGGTTTTAGCTGGAACAGACTTGATTTTTCCTTCAGGGTGTCTGGCATGTTGCTATGTTTTGGCTTTAGGAGAAAAACAATGTTGGTAACACATCAATGTTTTAGTTGCTACTGAGCAGTGCTCTATGGAGCCAGTGACATTTCAGTTTCTCAGCTTCTCATACTGTCCTGCCAACCAGCGGCCTGGGGGAGCACAAGGAGCTAGGAGAAGACACTAGGAGGGCTGAAGTAAACTGGCCAAAGGGATATTCAATACCATATGATCTCATCTGAAAAAACTATAAATCTGAGGGGTGTTCACCAGGCTTGACTGGGCACTGGTCAGTAGATAGTGAGTACTTGTTTTGAACGTCACTTATTTTGTTAATATGTATTTAATTATAATTATTGTTGTTCCTCTATTCCTTTTCTGTCTTAGTAAATAGTCCCCCAGCCTGCTGGGAGAGGAGGAGCAAGCAGAAGGCTGCTTTGTGTTTAGCTGCCTGCCAGGTTAAAATACAACACGCTCTAAAATTAAGAACTGCCCAGTGCCATGACAACACTAATTTTCTTAAAAATAGCATATACCCCAAAGTACCAAGTGACTGAATATTTACTGATTTAACTGATTTAAGACTGATTTAAGAAATATAGACTGTAAACTTAAAGTGTGATGTTGTTTGGATTCTCAGTTCTCATGTCTGGTCTATATTCTCAAAATGACATTGCAGTATAACTTAGAGCTTTTCACTTGCATTTTTATGTACTCTTGGTTGTAAATTTGAAATGCTTTGCCTTTCACTTCATGGCTTTTTTTTTTTTTTTTTTTTTTTTTTTTTTTTTTCCATGAAAAAACCCTGGAAATGTCATACTTAAGCATATAGTAGTGCATCTCATGCAAAAGGCAAACATTCACATAAAACATTCCCAGGATCATGTATTCAGTTGGAAAGTTCCTCTCAAAATCATCTACCCTCACCATGGACAGGAATGTCTTTAATTAGGTATAGCTGCTTAAAGTCTCATCCAGGACAGCTTTACACACATCCAAGAATTAGGCAGCTACAGCTTCTTTAGGTAACCTGTTCCAGCATTTTACCATCTTTATTATTAAAAATGTCATCCTCAACTAAGTCTACCCTCTTTCAATTTAAAATAATTGCCTCTTATCCTACAGACTGATCAAAAGTCTTTTGTTATCATTCCTATAAGCCCTATTAAAGCTGCAACAAGATCTCCCTAGAGCAATCCCTTCTGCAGATTAAACCACCCCTACTACCTCAGCAGAAAGGGCCATTTCTGTGGTTCTTCACCAGACTTGCCCTCCCCAAAAAGTCTTATTTGTACTAGACATCTCAATACTGAATACAATATTCCAGGTAGGATCTCATAACAGCAGAACTATCCTAGCTTCAGTTGAAACAGTATTAATAGGAAGTTGGCTACTGTCAGAAGTACCAAGAACCAAACTACTCAACGATCAGAAGCCACTGCCTTTATGGCCTGGCAACAGGGTATGGAGCAGAGCCAGGACAAGTGGCCTGAATTAGACCAAAAGTTATTCCATACCGTGTGACACCATGCTGAAGGTCATAATGCTGTGGGTGCTGCTGCTTTGCCTACCAGTTCATAGACAATTGTATTGTTAGCTGGGTGTCAGCAGGTGGTAAGTAAATACATTACAGATAAGTATGGATGTATATTGTTTTCATTACACTTTTCTGTTTTAGTAAATAGCTTTTATCTCATTCCTGAAGTTCTACTTTTTTTTCCCATTCTGTCCCTAATCCCACTGAGGAGGCAGTGAGCGAATGGCTGTGTGATGCTGAGCTGCTGAGTTGGGTTAAACTCCAACAAGAGTAGAGGGAGAGAATCTCATCTATGTCTCATTGTGTTAGACTTACTTTTTTTCTGTATTTCTAGCTGATACAGGTTTGAAAGTAGTACGTCATTATTCAGCCATTTTGGGTGATGTAGCTATGCCAGAAGATATACATGTAAGAGGAAGGATAAATTACTGTGATGTTGTTCTGCAATTTTTTTTACAATATCTTGCAAATCTTATAAACACAGAATAGGAAAACAAATAAACAAACAAATGTTGTAGAAAACAATGGAGAAAGTTTGTTTTGTTTTGTTGGGGTTTTTTTAGCAACCATTCTCCCCAACCATTCTTTCTCATCTCAATTATTCTCTTTCAAACAGCTAGTTCCAAGCGGTACTATATAAAGGAAAGACAGAGAACTCTGTCTTGTCCCCATAGCCTTTTATTGAACTTGAATATATTACATGATGAAATAAATCATTTCACCTGTGTCAAACATTTGCAGCATCTAAGTGTTCTGTCAGACTTCCACCATGGATGTTCATGATAACTACTTTATTGTAGACCTTTTATCCTATTAAGATCTGATTCATGAGATTTGGTATAGAGTTACTCAGTAGAACTGAATTAATGAGCTAACTTCAGTTAATGTATTTTAAGTATACATAATTAAAGCAGAAACATTAGTTTATTGCCACTCCATTTCTACACCTTATGCTGATGTTTCCATAAAAGCAGTACACATTTATTATTCAAGTTGATTCAAATTGAAGCTATGCTTTTAGTGTTTTTTGTAATTATAATGAAAATCGAGATTGAATAGATGGATATTGGTCAGATAAAATAAGATAGAAATGTATTTTCACTTCCCTCTTTAGATCCTTATCTTTAAAGACGGTAAAATATGTCAATGCCAAGAAAGATTATCACTTAGATTAACTGAAAATTCTCCTTTTATAAAACTGCTGCAGATATTTTTGGTAGAAATGATACCTTTTAATTTGAAAGATCCTCATTCTTCCCCCCCCCCCCATCCATCCATCCATCCCCTCAATTGAAAAAAAAAAAAAATCACTTCGAAAAAGAATGTAGCGGAAATTCAGATATATTTCTAGTACATGTTAGAACTTGAATATTGTCACTTCAATGTAAAGAAAATATTAGCCTTTTAAAGGAGTCATATTTCAAGGATCAGGTGGAAAGCACAGAACTGTTGGATGCACCTCACTGCACTGCTATTCATCTTCAACACTTTGCACGATGTGAGAATGTTTAATAATTCCAACCCAGCCTACAGATAAGAATCTCTGGTGTCACATCGCAACTGACAGTGCTGGTGTGAGATTTGTAGTAAAACAGTATTCCAGCTGTGGCTTTCATTTACAGAAATAAAAACATCACAATAGAAAGGAGGTGTGGTGAGGAGAAGATAAACATTTTAGTCTTGTAGCACCATTTATATGAATTACACTGAAGTTACTAAAAAGTGAATATTGAACAAGAAAAAACTGAGCATTAGACTTCATAGCTTGTTTTTTATTTTGCTGCCTCTTTTTAAAAATCATCCAGTTAATATTTAACTTTGAAACCTCTAATGCAAGCAGATCACCAAATATAAATGTTTCCTAAATTAAGCATGCAGCAAATATAGGACAGGCGGTCCTGTTTTCTTCCCATTAATCATTAGAAATTTCACATGGAGGAGAAGTCTCAGGGGAAATTTCTGGCTGGGAAAAAGATCCTCCCTTTCAGTTCTAATCAGTCCATCCCATCTTGTAATAGTTCTAGAAATTGTTAGTGACATAAAGTGATGATAAAAGGGATTTTTGTTCTGTTGGCATAGAGTTTTCTGTGAACTCTGAAACAAACTACTTCATAAAGTTCTCAGTACTTCTAGAAAATGATCTGGATTACTGTGAAGAATTTCCTTAAACTTGTGGTTTGCTGAGTAGCAGTGCATAATTTGACTTCAGTGGCATACAGTAACGTTCCTTATTCTGTTTCATTCTAAAATTGGAAAATTAAGCTACCCAAATCTTACAGTATTATATATTTCATATACTATGTTGTATATGAAATGTTGTATATGTCATATATATGATAAAGGGTAATAGCTAGCAAAATTTTAAACAATTTCAATTTAATATCTAATTCAAAATTCCTCTAGAAAATTAAAATAGTTAATATGATTTCAAGTAATATATAAACCCAATTGATCAGATTGTGATTTCTCACAGGTTAAGGAAAAAAAAGTCCTTCCCTATTAGCTAATTAAAAGTAAGGAAATTTCTAAATGAAAGATCTGGCAACCTGTGTATGTCTTGTAATGTATACATATTGGTGAAACTGAATCACGTTGAAGTGGCCTAATATCAGATAGGAAAAAAACCTTGCAAATTTCCATCTCCTAAGGTTGATTGTATGCATCTGCAACTAAGCATTCTCCTCCCTAATTTCTTCCTGTTTGTAGAAAATTCATTACATCTGTGTGTCAGAGAAAGCAACATTATAGAGAGTGATAAACTTTCAAAGCTGTACAAGACAGTGGAGAAATACTCCATGCTTCCCATTTGTTGAGAGCCAAATAATTTTAAAACTGCTTGTTTCTAAAAGACTATCTATGACAGTCTGTGTGCTCCTGTTTTCTTCCCATGTTGTCCTCTTTGAAATATTTATTATATAATGCAAATTAGGGAATATTAAAATAGCTGAAAAAATCAGATGTGGCATGAGTGTGCCCTTGGATGAGCTCACAATCTGTATTGTTTCTGCATGGCTCTTGGTAATGACAAAATTGAAACGGAACTTTTGGAGGGCACAGTATATTCCTTACCTATCTTCAGGCATTGATATCACTAGAGTTTTAATTTTGCTATTCAAATAATTACTTCAGTACTAACAACATTTTAGGTATTCAATAGAGGCCAAATGTCATAATTAGTATCTTGGAAGATGTCACTATATTACTTTCAAACTGCACATTCCATCACAAAAGGTAAACCTAATGTAGAGTGTTGCCATAGTCACCAAGAAATACAGGGTTAGCTTCATACCTCTGTTTACTCCACTAGCTATTGCAACATATACTTATGATCTCCAGGCTCAGGATGTGTTAAAACTTGTTCAACTCATCCTCAATATCCTGAGTTTGAATAGATTCTTTAATTATTGCTATAAACCTAGAGTTAGGAAAGATCAGTATTTTCTCATCTGAAATCACATGTCACATACCGTTCATTTTACAAGTGAATATCCAATAGGATGATGATGATTATTATTTTTTGTAAGCATTACAAGCAAACATAGAATCATAGAATGGTTTGGGTTGGAAGGGACCTTTAAGACCATCTAGTTCAAACCCCCCGCCCTCCCCTGCTATAGGCAGGGACACCTCCCATTAGACCAAGTTGCCAGCCTGGCTTTGAATATTTTCAGGGAGGGAGCATCCACAACCTCACTGGGCAACCTGTTCCAGTGCCTCAGCACCCTCAGTAAATAATTTCTCCCTGATATCTAGTCTAAATCTACCCTCTTACCAATTAAAACCATTCGTTCTGTCACTACATGCCCTTATAAAAAGTCCATCCCCAGCTTTCCTCTAGGCCCTCTTCAGGTACTTGAAGGCTGCTATAAGGTTCCCCTGGAGCATTCTCTCCTTTAGGCTGAGGAGCCCCAGCTCTCTCAGCCTGTCCTGCAGTGGAGGTGCTCCTGCCCTTTGGTCATCTTCATGGCACACCTCTGGACCCATTCCAACAGCTTGATGTCCTTCTTGTTTTGGGGGTCCCAGAAGTAGTACTCTAGGTGGGGTCTCATGAGGGCAGAGAACCTCAAGAGAGCGGGTCACCTCCCTTGATCTGCTGGTCACACTTCTCTTGATGCAGCCCAGGGATACGGTTGGCCTTCTGGGCTGCAAGTGTGCATCGCTGACTCATGTTGAATCTTTCATCAGCAAACACTCTGGACAGTTTTAGGAATCAGTTAATTTCCTGGGTCAACTTCATTTTCCAAACACCAGTTTCTCTCTATTCTCACTTCTCTTTACTGGATTCATCTTATGGTTCCTCAGCATAACCATGATTTCCATCAAATTCTTGAGGCTCAATCCTTGTCTTCCACCCACATGTTCTTTCAAGATTTCAGCTTTCTTACCATGTACATAACCCTCAGCAAGTATATGAAACTCCCTCTACATTGTGCATACCTGAATAAGTCGTGCTGTTCTTCTCAGTGAAATATTATATCTAACTTTTATTTATTCCCTCCTATTAGGCATAATTTGTCTGTTGAGCAAGCATATTGGAAGGTCAAAACACTGAATATATGCCACTGAGTTTGCTTACTTGGGTGACCTTCCTGACCAATCCCTTGAACTTTGATTTGTAATTCTATTCTTTGTAAATATTTTCTGCCTCTGTTGAGGAAGGACTTAAACAACAAAACTTCTCTTCAAATGCATATTTGGCATATGTGGTCAAGAAAGTGTATATTTTATGAATTTGGTTGCCCCAGTTTCAGTGATTTGGTTCCCTAAACATAGCTATCCTTTAAAAGGGATAGGGGCGGAGTACAAAGAAGAAAAAAGAAGGAAAAAAAGAAAAAAAGAAAAAATAGAAGCTACATTGAAAATAGTTGTCTTTATCACTAATTAATAAAATCAGTTAGGGAGGAAGTTTGTACCAAGGAAGTAAAATATGACATTTTCTAATAATTTTGACTTTTAGGTTAAAGCTGATTATTAAAGAAACATTTTATTTGCATTACATTTTCTGTAGCTGCAGTCATCCTACAATAATTATCAAAATTATCAGTAAAGGAAATTAGACAAGTCTCATTTTATTTCCTTATCTTAGTAGTGACTATTTTTCCATAAACCAGATGCAAAGCATCTGTAAAAACCCAATCAAGTCAACACTATTTTGGACTTGGTGGCTAATATTGTTTCTTCAGTCCTATCTAGACCAGTAAAATATAATGAGAAACATACCGTCAGTAAGTCCCTGGTTGATGCCATCTGCACTGTTCAGTTTTTCCTGGGTATAACTCTGCTTCATTTTACCACAATGTGGTTATTTTTAAATGCATCAAAAATCTTATCACCTTTTTCCTTCACTAGTTATTCTCTTTTAATTTCTCATATTTTCTTCAGTAACTTTGATGGCCCCTCCTATTCTTGTCTAACTCTTTCAGTATATTTCCCCTATTACTCTGCCCTTGATCAGTAATTTTTCACTCTCTGCACCTCATTCTTTATGTCAGGATCTCACAGTCTTAACTGTCGACTGAACACCTGTCCACATCCAAGACTGTTGACCTACCTTCTTGCTCTTTCTCAAATATCTTTCTCAAATGTGTAGCTTGCATTTTAGATTAGCATGATTAGAACAGATTTTCTGATTTCCATTTTATGTATTCCTGCTTACTCAGTTCTCTATTATCATCTAGGCCATCTCTTGATAAGGGATTAAGCAGCATCAAGATTTGAATGCACCAACTTTATTCACGGCAAATTCTGTTAAAAAGAAAAGGAATATTGACTCTCAAATCACAAGTCTTTTGTGATAGCCACAGAAAAATTGCCATTTCACACTGGTTAATTATTGCAAGCTGAGGCTTCAGTCTTTCTTTGGTAAGCTTTGCTCAGTTTCCTACTTTGCCCTCCCACCCTTCTATCTATTTTTCTTTCCAGTCCTTTTTGATATCTAGGATTTAAATTCTTTAGGTCATAGATGACTTACTGCTTGGCCATAGAATAACTTACTACAATAGGCACTTAATTTTTTGTATGCAATTCTGAGATGTAACAGAACAATTTAAAAAAATCAAACACTGAAGTATGTGATGTAGGTGAACTATATAGTTTTAGAACGATAGTGACTGTTCTGTGCTGAACTTCAAACCATTTAAAATTGGCTAGAAAGACAAATGAAAAATTTCAGTGGAGCAAATCTTAGAGAAAAGGAGAAATACAAATCCTACAGGTATCTTGATTTAGAGCAAACACTATTTTGAAAACATCAACTATGTCCATTGTACTGACCCTCAGCAAAAGGCTACATTTATCTTTCAAGTTCTTGTGACGTGCTTTATGCTGACCTCCTACTCAAACCTGTGAAAGATATGTACAAGATGGTAATATATTTTTCTTCTTTTCTTTATGAGAGTGACATTTTATGTTAATTTCATCTGCTCCTTGAGCTTTCAGAGCCAAAACATTCTGTGGGAGGCAGAATGATGTCATTTTAGTCATAGCATAATTTTTCAGCTGCTAGAACAAGACATATTGTGGCATATTCTTTGGTACTTTTAAAAAGTAGTGAAATATAAACTTAAGGTGATATATTTATGCATGAGGGGGTTACACTGCCTTTTTCAGCTCTTAGATCTAAATAGCAGGTTTAAGTGACATCATTCCTCCTCCACCAAGTATTTTTGCTCTGTTACCTAAGGACACAACATAATCTTGACCGAGTGATACTATTCACATTTATTGTAACTACAAGAATGTAAGCTGAAATATGAATTTTGACTTGCATTTGTGTCAGATATTAAATTTAAATGTTAATCAGAGGAGATGTTCCGTAGGACAAATAGTATGTTTTAAGTGCATAGTTTCCTTTTGTTAGCAACTTAAAAATCAAATGAAAATAAAATGTAAGTAGAATGACTAAAATCACCCCCACAGTCTCCTGCCT
>JAOWBP010002559.1:28198406-28212770 GCA_028571105.1 Tragopan temminckii | reverse complement strand
ACAAACAAACAAAAATACAACTACCTGAATACAACTATCTGAAGTACCACCAGAAAAACAACCCGTAAAGATTAGTGAACTTTATGACTCACAGTGCAGATTTCAAATTGCAGGCAGAGGTAAATGTCTTCACAGTTGAAATAACCACCAGTTTGACTGAGGCTGAGAAAACCAACAAAGTAACTTGACATGACAATAAGTTATGTCAAGCAGGTATTCCCTTTATTACAGTGCTGGGTGCAGGGGGGGTTGCTCCCACCAAACATGCACGCTGAGAGAAACAGTTACTACATATTCATTACATTCCAAGGACATGGGCGGAAATTTAAAAAAAAAAAATAATAATATCTCTGGTGGTCATGGAATGCATTCTTGCTGTAAGTTTTCAACCTTTTAAGGGGGGGTAGCCCAAACCAATCATGTTATGTTGAGCTGAGGCATCTGTTTTGCCATCTTATCTTCAACAACAGGACACCAATTCTACTTTCTCATCTTCACTTGATAACAAGCTCCATGGCCACCTCTGCATCTGCTCTTGAACTTATATTTACACAAGCCTCTGTCCTTCAGTTTATATCTGCACAAGTTATGCAAAAGGCTGTTCTCACAATATAGAAAAGCTGTTCTCATGATTCAGATTGTACACGCTTTTTACTAGCAATACAATTCTAATGCTATATATCTTCTATTTAATGTTTGAATTATTTTAATCAGTAACAGATTTAAGAGGTGATGACACATGATGCTCCCTTTCTATCTCTTGAGTATAATCAAGGACAAAAAACTCATGGGCATCTTTTTCACGTGAGTACATACTACACTTCCGTGTATTTTTTTGAATTGCATTGTTATGCTTTTTCATCTATTTGAACTAATAATAGTTCTGAACCAAAATCTTGATATTTTTTTTTTCAAGTTTGGGTCATTACAAATCTTAACTGGATCCAAATTGCACTTAATTATGATTTTGTAAATCCTTTTAATTGCACATCTTTCAAAAACATGTCAAGTGGACAGATATTCAAAATAGCTAAATTCCAGTTATCTTACTGTAACTAGGTAAAATTTCCTGGCATCAAATTCTAGATAGTAACATGTTTAAAATGGAAGGGTCACTCAAGCTGTAAAAAATATATCTAGTTATTGAAAGAGTAGATGTTTCATAGCATTCATAATTATTATGTATGGTTTACATTTTTTCTCTTTAATAAAGTGTCACACAGAGTAAATACTAATGGGCAAACTGTACTCACTAACCTTTTAATGCTTTACCCTTTTGTACAAAGACTGAACATTATTAGGTAATGAAAGAGTGTATGAGAAAGTGGTAGATTATTTATGATAGAAACAAAATGAAACTAATGGGATGAGATTTGAAAGCTGTGATGCATGAAAGGTGCTATAGAGGCAGCTTTGGCACCATGACAAATAAAGATAAAGACTCAGTGGGAAGCAACAGTGTGAACATGACTATGAAGAAGAAAGAATAGATTTACTGAATGAATCCTTACCATCTGGTGTTTATTTAATACACAATGAAGGTCAAATGGCTAGTGATCCCTTTTTCTATAGTCCAGTGACCAGAAGAATGGGAAGAATCAATGAATTTATCAATACGTCTGGAAATGGTTCACCATATGATCTGATTGAGTCAATATTATAGGAGCAATGCGTTCATTACTATTTTAGATATGGTTTGGAAGAGGCTCTAGGAGTAAAAGTAATTCATTTTTTCCCCTCTGTTTCCACAATATTTGCCCATACTGTAGTATAACTGTCATTGTTGACTGTAGTTCTCTTAGCTATGAGATTGATACTGAATTAGTAAAGCTGGCGAGAGACTTTATTTTAGGTTTCCAAACAAGGAAGATTACAAGAAACTACAAAAAACAGCTGTCAAATCATCAATCCTTACATTAACCTTTAAACAGACAAGATTACAAGGTGTTATTTAAGAATGTGTACGTTATGTCCTTCATATATTTTCACCTTGAAAATTTGGAAAGAATACTAAGTAGGTTTTAGTTTGCAAGAAAATTGCTGAAACTCCCAGCTCCTTTTTGCATCTTTACCATCCATTTATTGAATGACCTTGATTAAAATATGTATTCCTTTTACTTAACTACTTTCAAAGTGAGTATAATAACTGTGTCATGTGACATGGGGAGTCCTCAATTTTTATTATATACTTTGAGGTCCTTTAAAAAAAAAACAAACAAAAAAGCCCACATAAATGCTACTTCAGAAGTGGCTGAATTCTTTTTTACTCATAATTAAAAAAAAAAAAAAGCCTGAAAGAATCTTAGTTTGAATAGAAATGTGAATCAAAATTAAAATTAGAAAATACATTTTATTCTGACTTTTCTTCGGTGTGGATTTATCATGTCCAGTAACTCAGGGTTACCTGTATACACAGCCTATTTGCTATTTTACCCTTTGTATTTCAGAAATGGAATTTACCTCTCATTTGAAGCATTGAGTGGTAGTAATTTAACTCAAGAGATATACAGGTAAATTAGAAATAGTAAATAGGTCCTGCCCTCTACCGGTGAAATTTCCACTGATACCAGGTTGCTCTAATTAGATTTCTGTAATGGGCAGCTAGCATGGTAACCTATGAAGTTTTAAGGTAATTACAAGGTTCTTAAGGCATCTCAAGGTTCTTAGAATTAAAAATTCAGATTTGAATATGAGTCATTCTATGAACTTATGAAAAGTTAAATAGAACAAAGCCTTAAAGAGCTTAGAAATGAATTTGGAAAACATGCAGAAAAGTCAAATGCCAATAACTATTTATCAAATTATTTCTTTTCACTCATCTCAGTCATGGCCTCACCACTCTCCATGATATCTGAAAAGTCATGGCAATCAGGTGAAGTCCCTGGTGACTGAGAAAAAGTCAATGTTGTACTTTTAAGAATGTTAGAAAGTATGACCCAGGAAACTACTAACCTGTTGGTCTCACCTCTGTGCCAAAGAGAATATTGGAACATATCCCTCTATAATCTATGCTAAAGCACGTGGAAGAGAGAGAGGTGATACAGGACAACCAACATGGCTTCACCAAGGGCAAGTGCTTCCTGACCAACTTAGTGGTGCATGGTGGTGTTACTGAATCAATGGACAAGGGAAGGGCCACTGATTTCATCTATCTGGACTTTAGTAAGGCCTTTGATGTAGTCCCCCAAAACATTCTTCTCTCCAAATTGAAAAGATATGGATTTGATTAGTGGACTAATGTTCGGTGGATGAGGAACTGGTTGTGAGATTCTGTGCAGATCACTGTCTCAGTGTCCAAATGGAAACTAGTGATGAGTGGTATCCCTCAGGGGTCAGTACTAGATCCAGTGTTCTTTAACATCTTAATTAACCCCATCAAAAGTGGGATTGAGTACACCCTCAGCATGTTTGTGAATGACACCCAGCTGTGTGGTGAAGTTGATATACCTGAGGGACAGGATACCACCCAGAGAGACTTAAACAGGCTTGAGGAGTGGGTTCAGGAAGGCCTCATCAGGTTCAACAAATCCAAGTGCAAGGTCTTGCACCTGAGTGATGGCAACCCTCACAATCAGCACAAGCTGGTAGACAAAAGGATTGAGTACAGCTTTGACAAGAAGAATTGGGCTACAGGTTGCTGGTAAGCTGGAAATCAGCCAGCAATGTGCCCTCACAGCCCAAAAGCCAAGCGTATCCTGTTCTGCATCAAAAGAAGCACGGCCAGCAGGGTGAGGGGGGTGATTCTGACCCTTTGCACTGGTGAGACCTCACCAGTACTGTGTCCAGGTGAGGAGTCCTCAGTATATAGAGACATAGACCTGTTGGAACATGTCCAGAGGAGGTCGTCAAAAATGATCCAAGAAATGAAATGCTTCCTATGTGAAGACAGGTAAAGAGAACTGGGACTGTTCAACCTGGAGACCTGAAGGCTCTGAGGAGACCTGATAGCAGCCTTTCTGTATCTAAAGGGAGGCTACAAGAAGGAAGGGGACAAGACTCTTTAGCAGGGACTGTTGTGATATGACAAAGGGAAATTGTTTGAAACTAAAAAAAGGGGACAATTAGATTGGATATTACAAAAAGGTTTTTTACAATTAGGGCAGCAGTGAAACAGGTTGTCCCCATCCTTGGGGACATTCAGGGTCGGGTTGGACAGGGGTTTTAAGCAACCTGATCAAGTTGTAGATGTCCCCGTTCATTGCAGGGGGATTGGAGTAGATGATCTTTAACGTCCCTTCCGACTCAAATGATTCTATTGTTCTGTCTGTTCTCTTCCTCCCTACTTATGTTAAATTGAGTTATTTACCCTAACATGTTTTTGATTATATTGGAAAACCACTGCTATTATTATACAACAACTTTATAGTCTGATGTGGACTGTTCTGGGATCAGTTTCAGTGATTTAAGTTGTGTACTCTTCTAGTTTCTGATCTTCAGATGTATTCATTTTTTCTTACCTGAAGCTTTTATTTATTTTGTAGAAAACTTCCTCAGTTTGAGTATAATGAGAATGCATCTTGGACAATAAACCAAATCTCTGCTATTATCAATTCTTTTTCTTTTTTTGCCTCTCTCTTATCTTACATACTTTTCTCAGCATCCTATCCAAGATAGGACAACTATGAGACAACTATCCTTTTAATCATCTTGATGAAATTAATTCTAAGCTTTCTTTTCCAGCACCATGCCTTGTTTGACTCAGCAAACCATGCCAAAAGATTTCCTTTTTAATCATCTATGAAAGTTCTAGTTGCATAAGCTCTCTCTTTGTAAGCCCTGATATATTTTTACCCAAGAAATCACAGAATCACAGAATGGCCAGGGTTGGAAGGAACCACAAGGATCATGAATCTCCAACCTCCCTGCCACATGGAGGGCCACTAGCCTCCACATTTAACACTAGGCTGCCCAGGGCCCCATCCAAACTGGCCTTGAACACCTCCAGGGATGGGGCATCCACAACCTCTCCGGGCAGCCTGTTCCAGCACCTCACCACTCTCTCTGTGAAGAACTTCCCCCTGACATCCATCTAAGTCTTCCCTCCCTCAACTTAAAACCATTTCCCCTTGTCCTGCTCTTATCTACCCTTTCAAATAGTTGCCTCCCGTCCTGTTTATAGGCTCCTTTCAGGTACCAAAAGGATGCAATTATGTTGCAAATTTAATAAGTTGTCTTTTGCATATCCTCCATCTATGTTATAGTTTTGGAAATATTCAACGTTTAACGACACGCATAGCTATCTCTTCTTTGTTAGTGTGTTGAGGAGGACACAGACAAGGACCTGATTTCACAATGCTCCCACTTCAACTAGCAAACGAGATCATAATATGAGAAAAGACTAGTAGACATAAAGAATTTATCAGTTTCTGTCTTTTTTTCTAGGGAAAGCTTTCAGAAGTAATGGCAAAAGACAGATCACAAAATGTCATCTATTCTCAATTATTTTTCAAAGTAAAGATAGTCAAGGACAGAGAATATGTAGGGCAAAATCAGGTCCAAATTCAGAATTTCTTTTATTGTTCCTCCCTAGTCCCTCAGTTACTTGCAATTTCACATCTACTACAGAGGTAGAGAACCCTGCCTGTACCTTTGCAGTATTGTATACTAGAAACATATTTTAGCTCAATCAACAAACTCCAGTGTCAGCAGCAGGTGACAGGTTTCCTGTTCTTAAGATTGTCCTAATGACACTTTCTGTTGTTGTTGTTCAGGTTTATGTTTATGCAAGTGCTGTGAAAGTGAGGTGTTAATCAGCAACTCTAATTACTAGGGTGGGATGAGCATTCTGGGATTGAGTTCATTTGGTTTTCGTAAACAAGGTTTACCTAAGGCTTTGTTCACACAGAAATGAATTGAAAATGGTAGGAAGCTATCCTATACTCCTTTGAAATCAGCTTTTTATCTATGTGGTCCTTTGCTGACCATTTTAGGTTATGAGACTGAACTTTGTCCATCAGAAGAAAAAGGGCAAATTAGTAGTCATTGAGCCAGAATAAGCTTCTTGAAAGGAGTTAACTTCTTATTTGACTAACATCTCCTATGCCAATACTTCAGGAGCTAAGGAAGACGTGGAATATCTGGCTAGCTAACAATCTAATAGATGTAGCTACTCTTTAATGATGAATAAGGAAAACTGATCATGTAAATCAGTGAACTGATCTTGAGAGATTCCTATGGATCTGGAGAGTGAATAGGTATGAAGGTTTAGAGAAAAAAAAAATGGCATCGCTCTTTTAGTCTGTGATAGGAAAATTTTATTCTTGTGGTGTGAATCACAGGAAGACAGAACTCAGAAAAGAACTCAAGTCTCTAGATTACCATTTTGATCATTCCACAGGATATAGAACACTCTATGTCATACTGCTATAATACAACACCACTGGCATACATTCTTTGAACACAGTCTTCAGACATATGCTACACTTACGGATATAGCACAAAGAGTATTTGGAAATAATAAATAACGCATTATATAACACAATAATAAATGACTCATTAGAGAGGTTGAAGGATGGGAAATGAACTTCACATCTACTTCTCCTCTCTGCTGGATCTTGAGTTTTTCATGCTCTGGTTTGGGCTTATTCAATTCACCAGCCTGGCTGAAAACCAACCCAACAAAATAAATGTAAAATTTTCTGCCAGACTAAGCAGACAATTTTTTCAATGCGAGATTTTTAAGTGTCACAGAAAAAGCTTATGGAATATTACTGGTGGGTAGCTGAGGGACTTCAGCTTTTTGCATCTGGTCATCACCATAGTTTTCATGTGCGAATTCTTGGTAACCATGTCCGTTACCTTAAATTGAGGTAATGACAAGTATTTTTCAGCAGAAAGACTAGCTTCACAGAATCACAGAATTGTAGGGGTTGGAAGGGACCTCAGAGACCATCGAGTCCAACCCCCCTGTCAAAGCAGGTTCCCTGCACCAGGTCGCACAAGTAGGCATCCAGGCGGGTCTTGAACATCTCCAGAGAAGGAGACTCCACAACCCCCCTGGGCAGCCTATTCCAGCTTCAATGTTTGCTTTTACGTAGATTAAGTAAAATACATTGCAGTTGGTAAGAGAGTAGGCCATTCACTTTTATTTAGGCAACTATCCTTTTTTTAGAAAAAAGGTGAAATTATTGTAACATTTATTTTATGTTTTAGAGTAAAGCCTTAGAAAAGCTGTTACAGTAAGCAGTTTCATTAAGAGCATACCCTGCAAGTGAGATTCTATATTTGGAAAAGTCTGAAGATACTTAGAACAGAAATTACACTGAAAATAAAAAGTTGTACCTCTAAGCCTAGATTAGTCAAGGATTTTTGAAGTCTAAGTACTCAGCATTTACATAACCATTACAAAACTGTTTGCTAATATTTCCCTTTTCCAGAGTCTTGGGTCTCAGTCTGTAGTTAATGAGTTAATGCACATCAATTGACATACACAAGAATCTACGCAATCTTAATTCATTACTTTTATTAAAACTAAGGTACTGGACTGTGATATAAATATTTAGTTCTTCATTTCTACAGAAGAACATGTGTAGATAAATTCCAGGTTAAATGCTCAACTAGCCTAGGAAAATGACTTCAGAAACTTCAGAAAATGACTCCCAAAACTGTTGGACTAATTATCATTAATCTAATTCTTAAATCTGATACAGTTTCATTCACTTTTTTTCCACTCTAAATTGAGTATAGGTATTAGTGACTACAGCTAACAAAACATCAATAAAACAATATAAGATGGACAGTGTACATTTTTCTGCTTGTAAGAGATCTTCTAGACACCCTAGCAGCTCAAGGAGAGTAAAATATGAAAGTTGAAAAACAAGGTACTGGGGGAGAGTCTGACTTACTTAAATAATGAAGGCATCTTAATGTTGTTTTTTTTTTTAAAAATCAGATATTCCCACTTACATTTAAATATACATATATCACATGCAAAATGTCTTCACAAAAAGCAGTTCTACCTCCTGTTGTCTAAGGAGCCTTGTGGTTAATTCAATGACTGTTCTCTAAAAATCCACACTATTCTGTTAGTTATTCAAATTAATTAAATTGCATTCAAACATAGGCATGTTGTAACTGAGTTGTATGGAAGGGGAAGAAGTATGGGGAAGAGGAAGAAGAAGGAAAAGGAGGAGGAGGCGAAGAATAAGAGAACATTTTTCCATCGGAGATAATGCTGCAGTTACAGGGAAATCCGTACTTTGTCTTGCAAAACTCAAAGATGATTCAACACAAATTTTCTGGTCAGACAGAGCGCACAAGAAGATTTAAAGTCTACTTTAGGCTAGAGCTCATTGTCCAAAATACATGAAACAGAGGGTCATGACCTTTCGTCAGAAAATACAGCATTAAGATTTGCCTAGTCAGAATAGTCACCTTTACTTTTACTGCAGGAGTTATACCCTGCAGCTCTCGTCTCTATGAAAACAACAGCTGCGACTTTTTTTTTCTTAACTTAAATGACTGGTTAGCTTTTTCTTCTCAATCTGCAAGAACATATCAAGGAAAGTGGTTTCTCTGCACAGACTGTCCAGTTTTTCTGGACAATGGAGGAAACGTTGTTAAGCTTGTGTTCATTACTGAAGAAGAATTTTTAAAAATATAATTCATATTAAGGTTCAAATCTCTGAGCTTACTGATACAATATATTAAGCACCACTAAAGAAGTACAAAAGAATTAGTCCCTAAGCTGCAATGGCAGTTTCCCCTTTACGTCTTTGAAAACAGAGTTAAGGAGAGCTGTGTTCAGAGCTGTTAGAACAGCTTGGTCCTCAGGACTGTTCCTCAAAAATCTCTTCCTGCAACTCACTGAAAGGTAATAATAATTTCATAGAATATATTGTCTATATTTTTTCACTCATTTTCTTCTATGTTTATACTTTGTACTTACATATAATTTACTTTCTGTGCAGGATGTTAATGATTTGCCAGAGATGCTCAGGTGTATCTGAAGAAACATTGCCACATCAAAAATCTTCATCACATAGAACAGATATTTTCTTGATCTAAGCAGGGCTTGGTATTCTGTACAGGGACATAGGACTTTTGATGAACTCACTGCATTCTTCTGTGAAAGCATAACATGTAATGTCCCCATGTGATTTAATTTTCATTCATGCAATATTGTTAAATGAAACTTGCGAAATATGCTGGCCTCCATTTCTCCACATATGAAAACGGCATGAAATGATAAACTTCCTGGGACTCAAGTTCCCTCTTTAACATTGTACTCTTCATTGCAGACAAAACTATGTATATTAATTTTTTGTAGGCTATGCTAAACTTTTTTTCTTTATATAATGAAAAAAATATTGGCTAAAGACTCCTGCTTTGCTTGATTTCTTTAAAAGCAGAAAAAAGGTTTGTTAGAAGAAAGAGAAGCTCCTTACTTTGTGAATGGTTTAGTGTCTACAGCATCCTGCTCCATAAGTACCAATAGCAGTTGCAGAAGAAATTCTTATAAAGTTGCATTTGCAACTGACAACTGATCCCTTGCTCTGATGTTCTGAATTGATACAGCAAAGCCCCCAGTGACATTAGTTAACTTTACTCTTTCTGAATTTGTTCTCATATCTGAATACTAATATACTGTATCTTGTTCCAAGGTAACTGAGCTTGGTGATGGAGAGAATATGTCTTCAAAAGAGGAATGAAAGGACATTAGAGAACAAAAAGCAATTGGCAAACTTTTTTCTAAATTCTTAGCAAAACCTGTCTAAGCCAAAGCTAAAGCAAAATCCAGACCTTGGAGCCTAAGTCTGAGAGGTAAGTAAGCAAAATAGTGTAAATTAAATTCGTGCTTCTGAAAATACAGTCCTTTCGTGTAAAAAAATTAAACCAGAAAATATATTTTCCCCATTCATACTTAGAATGAAAATGAACTACCCTGAAGGATTTCTTCAAGACCTCTATTTACATAAAATATTTGAGCTGTCACTGAAATGTTGTACAGTACTTTTGAAAGTTATCAACAAATTATATAATTAAGTAATGAATTTGTACATTTGCAAACAATGAAATTAATGTGCACCTGATAAAAAACATCAGCATTTTTCATTATCACTCTCAGAACAACAGAACAGGTTTTTTGTGGTTTTTTTTGAATTTTGAACTGACACAAATGTCTTTAAACAGGGCAATTAGTGGCAAGTGACTACAAGAACCCTGTGTTGAGAAGCTGAGCTTAAGCCTCTTGAAGATTCTCCATGTAAACAAGTCAGACCACATCACTCATTATCCCTCTTTTGTTTACTGGGAGAAAAGTTCAACCTATTTAATGAGAGGATTACCCATACTTCAACTCCATTGAAAAAGATTAATTGATATTTTCCTGTTAGGGGTTTAACCACTTGGTTGTGGCCTCATATCCCCTATTGTTACTGATGCTGTGATCAGCAGAGCAAAGTTGTTTAAAGGTTAGACAAACTTTGCAGCATGAATTACACAAACTAATTTATGTTAAAGTTTGGTGAGCATTTAAGTCTGGAAAGATTCTATTAGTTCCTCAGGTGTTTATAAACATAGGTGTAAGAAAATAAAAACGCTTTCTGTAGAAGTATCTGATCTTTATATAGAATTTTATAGCATAATGTAGCATTTGGTTTCAGTGCTACTATATGAAAAAAAAGCATAACATTCAATGAAGTCATCACTACTAGTACTATTGACATTTCATTTTAACATGGTTATTTTCTAATTACATTTAGGGGAGGGAGAGCAGGGCCATGAATCTCTAAATATATTTTTTTCTTCAAAGCTTTACAAATTTTCCAAAAAGTGAGTGTCTTGTGGACATATGGCTGCGTATTTGGATAACACAATTTGCATTTTCAAACTTGCAGTATTTTTAACCACTCATTTGGCTTTTGCTTTCAGAAAAGCAGACAGTGCATTCATTTGAAAAGATTTAGTCTCCTTTACTGTTTAAAAAAGACAAGACGGTAAAGTATTTGTATGCATGAATCATTTAACATATATGTTTGTGTTTATGTTTGAAAGTGTAAACTGATAATATGATATAGATTAATTGAGTAAAAAAAAGAAGGTTCCTGTAAATATTAGCAAAATTTGTAGATATTAAGAGGAAAGTAACGCCATAATACACAGAAGACTTACTTTAAGTGTTAGTATTAGAAAAAAAAATAATAACTGTAAATCTAAGTAGGAGTAGTTAGAATGTGACTATGTAGGTTTTGATTCTACAGTGATTGCTTGCGTGAAATAATACTGTGGGGGATATTACTCTTCAAGAATTTACGTTCCCCATTCTTCTAATGCATAATAAGTATACAGTATTTATTTATTACATTCTAAAGAAGATTTTCACTCTGAATCCTATTCAGTAGTAGAAAAAGTGTGATGTCTCCAAAAAACAGAAGAGAAATATTATCAAAAGCAACAGATAAAGGAACAAATAAAATATTCAGGATTCCTACAATTAAGACAAGAGAGTATATTTTAATACATGCTGAAAGTGAAATGATAATATAATTCTATTTATTTTTGAAATGACTGTAAATTATCTAAAAAACACAGCAGAAGAACAATTTTTTTTTATAATTTTCATTCCTCTAGATTGTTGACAGTGTTATTATAAACTACAGTTTCAGATCTTATGCTATAGTGTCCAGATGTTTAATGCATAAAATTAAAAAAAAATCAACTAATTATATTTTCAGAAACTGATGTAGACAATTTCAACAACTTCAGAATAATCATCTTTAATGTACAGATTTTAAACACTATAAATGCTAAAATATGCAATAGTCTGAAGTTTGTAATATTGTGCATACATTTGGACATATTGCAGACATATTTGGACATATTGTGGACATATTTGGAATATTTCAGTTTTTCTCTTAATTGACATACTATATGGATCTTATATTTTCAAGAAACAGCAATCTGCTTCATTTTGAATTATGTTTTTTAATGTGTGTATCTAATTATTACTTATTTATTAATTTCAGCAGATTAATTAATTAGCAGCCGATGCAAAGAATGACAAAAGTAAATACAAGCACTTACATTACTTCTGATATTGAACAAGTACAAATTTTACTGACCCTAATCCTAACAAATGTAGTTAACCTTATTGATTAACTCAAGCACACTGAAATAGAGTGAAAAATGTTTTACCACAAGACACTATAGTATGACCACTATGTCAGCTATTTCAGCCTTCAAGACTTAAATGCACAGCCTACATTGAACATATTGATTTTCCTAAATAGTCTTCCTAATAATAAATACTACATTATCATTGCAAGTCTCTGCAGACATGTTAGGTGATCAGAGAATGGAGCTGTAATCAGAGGAAGTTCTGTGAAAGATAATCTTTCTTTATTCTCCTCCTCCGAGACAGAAGGTGGAGAGGAAGCCTAGGGATAGCTGTAATTGCTGTACTTGTTCCTATAAAATCCGCTCTTAAATTATGAAATATTTTAAGTCTTTAGATTTTATCCATCCAAAGGCAAGTTTTCAGAAATGTACAAATGCAATTAACATCATTGTTACAGTTTTAAAACTACTCTAAGTAGTTATTATTAAGTTATTGTTAAGACTGTCTAAAGTGTAGCAGAAAAACATTTAGAAAGAGAAGACAGCTTGTATGAACTGGCAGTAGTAGGATTTTCTTTTCAGAATAAATAGAATCAATAAACAGAATTTGGAAAAAAAATCTTGTTTGTTGGAGATCATACTAGAGCTAATATTTTTGTTATCTTGTAACACGATTATTTGAGGTTATACTTATAACAATTGTTAACATTTATATGTGCTATAAAAGAAGATGAAGGCTTATAGATCGTCACATTTTCAAGACTTAATAATATACCCTTTTCAACTTTTTGGAAATTCCAAAGTATATAATTTTGCTATGAAAAACCAAGACAAAAACAGAAGGATTACAAGACTTTAACAAAACAGAAGACAGATGTCCAGAAATTATCAATTGCTAAAGCACACAGATTGTAATTAAATTTTAATGTGGCTTTTAACTTAAGTAAAGATTTTGCTTATCGAAGGGAAAGAATCCCAGAGAAAATATTGTTATTGATTTCATCATTTTAGATGTAACTGATCCTTTAAGTAATTTTTCTTGGTTTCAGTGTCACTTTTTAAGTGTCTGCATAGACTGAGGAAATCATTAGAGGGCATGTTCATTTAAAATTCTGAGTCTATTGCATAAATTGTTCTCCAGTGCACTCAAAGTCACATCTGTTGAAAACAAAACACAGCATTCAATGTACTAAGTAAAATCAAAACATAACAGTGGAATGCTTAGTGAGATTAAATTAAGCAAATTAAATAGCATGAAAAAAGTTTTCAATTGATTTAAAGAACAATTGTGTGCTTTAAAAAATATATTGATTATCTTTAATGTGTTGAGAAGGAAAGCATAACATGTACTACAACAACGTGGCAGTCTCACATATGGTCCAACGTAGACGTGGCCTCACGCAGCTTTTTAATAGAACTGTATCAGGACTGAGGTTGCCCATTTCACACAAACAAGATGCAGTGGCTTGTTAGCTTTTTAAACAAATAGAAAGTGAAGTATGATGTTTCTACATTGATAAAAAAGCAATCCTTATTGTTCTGTCAATAAAATTAATTGCTAAAATTGAGGCGCTATAATAGCTGCTATCATGTTCTGATGTTTCATAAATATTTAACTGTGTAAGACTACTGAGGTCAAAAAAGCTAATTTGGTTTAGTTTCCTGAATAGTCATGCAAAATTGACTATTTAGAAAGTGAAGCGAATAAAAATGACAGATTTTCATATATACAGTGTTTTTCGATGCATACTCATCATCTCTTATTTAATTAATAGATTTAATATAGCACTAGATTTTTAGTAAAGAAACATGAACAGTCATATTTGCTGCCCTCAAACTTAATTTCATGTCACATAATACAGAAAAGTAGTCAGAAAGATAATATTATCTGTAACATCATATCTAAACATATTCTCTTGTTACTCAGTGAGTTTTATACATAAAGCCAATATGGAGAGAGAGGATTAATTCAATCCTTTTCTCAAAAGAATGATTTCATCCATACTGCATAAGAAGTCCTAGACTTTAGGGGGTGGAGAGGTAAATATTGGTCCAGTTATAACCCTATTCCAAAAAACTACTTAATACCAGCCTTTTCTGATCCTTTCTCCTGGATTCCCCCCATTTATATTTTTTTGTTCTAGAATTCCCACTTTGTCAATAATTTTTCCTCTACCTTTTATATAGATCTGTGAAGCTAGAATTGTACAAAAAACACTGTGGTGACCGTGGTCCAATGTGAATTTTACTGAAAAATCAAATATACCAAGTATACATTGATACAAGGCATTGAAATTCTATTCCCCC
>JAOWBP010002559.1:28181400-28198306 GCA_028571105.1 Tragopan temminckii | reverse complement strand
CTCCCCCCCCAGATACTCCTTTGTTATCATTTTTTGCATTATGTAGTAGATCTCTATCTCTGAAGGCAACTTGTTCCTGCTTATTCCTGCAAAACTGATAACTAATCACAATTATGATTTATAAAATGCACTATGCCCAAAGGCTAGAATAAAAAATCAAACAAATAAAAACCAAAAAAAAAGTAGTACAAATTAGCTTAGAACAAGAGATTTCACAAACCAAAGGGAGGACACGTATCAAAGGGTCAGATCAGAAAATGAGGAAAATTCAACATTCTTCATTATACAACTCTTCTATGATCCACCATTGCAGCAAACAAGCAGTAACTCTAGATTTTCTTCTTGTGCTATACTTCAACTTCATGATCTAACAAATACACTTTAATTCTTTGTATGAAAAGAGTAACAGAGAAGAGCAATCATTATAGCTATAAAGTCCATTTAGATTTTAGGATCTGCAAACCACTGTCTGTCCAGAAAAGTAAATAACAAACAATTTATCATATATGGTATTTGGAACAATGTAACTATTTTATTTTTCAATTACAGAAAAGCATTACAGACTTCAGTGTGGTACACATCTTAATTAAAAGCATGATTCTAATGATAACCACAGTTATTCAATATGAGCAGCAACTATGCAGCAGTGCATTGTTTTCAGATTCTGTTAATACTCAAGCTTTGAATTGCAAGAATGGCAAAGCACATGAAAACAAAACAAAATCAACTAACTCTTCAAGACGAGACATCTGTGATATGTATGATATTTAACTCAAAGCCTCTAGTGGCATTTTCTTCATGTAAGTCAAACATCTCTGGATTGCCTATATTACCGAATAAAAATCGTAAACGACTCTTGCATCTCTAGAGCTCCCTCTCCTGTTTATGGTCAGTAGAAAACCTTTAGAATCTGTTAAAGCAACCCAGACACTTGGCCTGAAACTGGAGGTCAAGGTGATCTAATTTTCATAGATTAATTTTCCAGCAGTGGTTCTACTACTATTTAATGGCAAAAGGCTCTGTGCCAATATCTACTGTGTAGGAAATCATGAATAGCAAACATTTCACCATGAAACTTCCTTCAGAAGTAACTGAGAAAGATTCGATTAAAGCCATTCACTAGATACATGCAAATGGCCATACTAGAATTGATAAAATGGTCTCAGGCAGACACAGCAGCAGTTTTCTTCAGTTTTAATGCTTTCTTCAGAATCTATATCTAGAAATTTTTTACTGCTAAACAACTGGTCTAACCTTTGGCATTCTTATTATTGATGAGGCCTTTTAGACCTATTTTCAGTTTCTTGACATTTTTCCTTATGTGGTTGCTTTCAATTAAGTGTAAGTTTGCCAAACTAACTGTTTTAGTATGCATCTTTCATGGTGAATAGCTGTTTTAAACTGATACATTTCATCTAAAGTAGTTTTAGACATTTCCCAAACCAAGGAGATAAACAGACATCAATTTCTGGCAATTTTAGTTCCTTTACTGAATGCTGTACTAAATGTCATGTTCTGGAATCACATTCTATTTAGTCCTTCACAAACAGAAAACCCAAGCCACCCCAAGAGGCTTATATTCTAACAATTAAGTCAGTAAACGCAGATAAAGAAACCAAAGTAGAAATACCTTTCAACAGTGAGACACTGATGGACATCGTTATAGATAGAGGTAACAGAATGCCAGAAGGTAAATTAAATCTAAATTTTATTTGCTTCATTTCAATCTGGAAAAAAAAAAAAAAAAAGTATTACTATTATGTCTTCTATAATAAATAAATAAATAGAAATATTACTAGAAGACCTTTGAGAAAGCATTTTTTTCTTTGAAACAGAAAATGAATAGTATGCTCTGGTTGGAAAACAGAATACCAGATAGCACCCTCCATTGTATACACACACTTTCATCATTCAAAGAATAAGAGGAAGTCTCCATATACTTACCTGCAGCGTAGAAATCTAAGGAAATTGACCTGTCCATCGGCTTTTCACTGCTGTGGTTGCTGTGTTAGTTTCTGGTTTGAGGTTGTTTAAGTGAATCTTCTTGCTTTTGACAGACAAACACTTTGTAAAATCTTCAAAATTTGCAGGTCCACCATACACCTTTGTAATATATATATATATTTATTTTCAAAACAACCAACTATCCAGTGTAGGTTCAGCACTATGCATTTCAGTTTTCTCTGGAAATGTGCTCTGCAATATTTATGCTCAATTTTGTTCATTTAAGCTGATGTAACTGTGCTTCACACGTAACTGAATTTTATCTCTAAACTGAGACATTTTGAGCTGCATCATACGAAGCTGTGAAATATCTTGATGTAATATCTATTTCATTTACATTGATGAGAATTTTCTTTGTTTTGCAAACATAAATTTAAGAAAGAAAATTATTTTGCCATCTACTCTGATTATTTCTCTGATAATCCCTCCATTGGGATTGGATCCCATTAGGTTGAGCACATACAAATAAAAGATACCTTTGAGTCAAAGCACTGATATACTAGTTTGTGTGAACACCAAAACAATGGAAAAAGAAAGGTGAAAAAAAAAAACCTTTTAACAAATATATAGTTAAGACAAACGTTCTGAATTCCTATACAGTCAATTACTCTGTCTACTGCCTTCAATTATGTTTGTCTTGGGTATTTATTCTTTATTTCTTCTGCTGTGAACACACAGTGTCCTTTCAAAAAATATAAAGTCATATTCAAAAATGTTGTTTGCATAAACAGAAATGAAACAATTCACAATCCCACCATTATTCTTGGAGTGTGACCTTTAGAAATTCAGAATTTCTCCCAGTTCAAAGTTTTCTATGAATAATCCTGGGAAATATTTTCAAAGTTAATGCTTCAGTTCAGTGACTAGCATACCCTAAATCAACTTAAAATTTCTAAGTTTGTGAAACTATTTATATGAGTAAGAAAAGAATTCCTGCCCAAGAAGAAGATATTTTGCTTCATAACAGAACTTCCAGTTAAGTCTTATCAGGTTTGTACAAGTGATTATAGGAATGTGTAAGTACCTTTAATATTCTTTCTCTTGTTGTCAGTGTAACACAATCCATGTTCTTTAGAAAGCCTATTAAAATGTGTTGGTATTCACTTCACCTGCCATACTCATTGTAACATGCATTCATATATTTCAAGTGCATAGGCTGCCTCTCATACAACATTGCGAAGAACAGATGTACAAAAGGGGTTGTGATGGATCATCTTAGGCACCATAAAAATAGCAATAGAAGAGTATCTTGGTTTTCAGAACAGCTTGTCTGTAATATTCTATCAGTAATATTTTAGTAGGGCAATAGATGAACATATCAGTTTAGATTAATTTGTATAGTGGCACATTTAAGAGACTGACTTTTTGAAGTTTGTTCCATCTCCACGTGTAATTTTTGGCTCCAGCATAATCTCTGCCGTACTGTCTTCTTGCACATGGTAAACTAGCCATCTGGATAGTGTGTCAGCATTAATGTTTTCACACCCTCAGTTTCCTGTGCTAAATGAAGTCAAATTCTTGAATTATGGCAGCCCACCTGCATATAATTTTTCCATAATCTGTGACTGTAACTTTTCTTCTCAGAAGAGTACAAAAAAATATTATTTTGAAATCCATGATGTTTCCAAGATCTAGGAGTTAAAGCACTTGATTTTGTGTTGGTGGGGTTTTTTTGGGTGGGGGAAGGGGTTGTTTGTTTTTTTTTGTCCTCTCTAGAGAGTGACTGATAAGACTTTGTAGCATAAGGTCAAGAGGAGTCAGCATCTCTTGTGAGTCCTTTCAGATTCACTGTCCCCAGTAAATTTTTAAAGTATTCATAGGGCTATTTCAAAAGATCACTTTCACATCTCTGAGACCATAGGTAGTAGTGCAGAATGCTGTCTTGGCTTCTAATTATTTGTGGACATCAGGATGGATTTAGACCTATTTCTGCTTACATTATGTTAAGATGCATATTACCAGAAAGAAAAGTACTTAATCACGAGATATTTTTCATTTTATAAGTTCAAGAATTTTTCTGTGATCATTACGTACAAAATAGAATGGAAGCTATTAAGAAAGATAACTCAGCAGAAGACAAACTTTTGATTCTAAACCAACATCCTTGAACCAGGATGTAAATTTAAAAGCTTTTTATGACATGGAAGTGTATCCATAGAAAACTGATGTTTTGGAAGGCTGGACTAGTGATTCAATTAGTATTGTTATTCAGATTCTCATTTACAAGTTCAATACTTTTTTCTTTTAACCCACTAAAACAGAGAACTCCAAATGTTTATATATAAAGAAATTATAAGAGTATTTACAAAAGTTAACACTCTCTGTAGGCCTGTTTCTTTAGATTCTTCAGGGGACGACTCAAAAGATAAAGTTTAGATATCCAACTGTCCCATTAACTATAAAAGAGCTTGGGAGATTCAGCTTTGTGAGTATTTTTCCTAATTGTCATCTAAACCATAACCTAATGGAATGTTAATAAGAAAGATGACATCCCAAAAAAGGACATTTTAGTGATTTCATAGTATCTTCCTTCACCAGTGGAAAATGGTTCCACACTTACTGTTTTCTTCCTATTCACACCTAGAATTAAATGTCTGAAACAAGAAAACAACCAGCTCAGTCAGCTCAGCAGGGATATGATATGTACCTCCCTATAAAATTTTGACTTAACCTTACTATTTGGAACAAGGAACTCCAAAAAGGAGGATTTCAAGCAGAAAGGGGAAAATAATGTGCATTTTTCCTACATACTAGATCCAAAACAATTAAGGCCGAACTTCACAGATCAAAGCCCAACCACCACAGATCAAGCTTCAGGCAAAACAGTCATGTACAAAGTTTAAATTGAGTTTGACTGATATGCATGGTTCAAAAGAGCAATAGCAAATATGACCATCATTTGCAGTGTACAAGAATTCTTGTTCTCCACTGCTTAAAATCTTAGTGCTAACACATTCGCTCAAATATGGTTTATCTGCATGATTTCCTTATACTTTTCACAAGTTAACATTTAGTCTTTAAAAAATAATGCTGATAGTAGTTACTCAGTTCTAGCATACAGGGTTTTCTTTTATTTATTTCTCCCAATTTGCTCTCTGTTTCTCTTTGACTGTTATTGATTGCCAGTAGTAATAAAAGGAAGAGAAGAACTAGTCTTAGCAAAGGAGTGAAAACACAGCATAAGGCTGAACCAGTATTCACTGGAATCAGTGAATCTTTCCATTGACTCAGGTAAGTATGGAATCTGCCCTGTTCCAATTACATCACAGTGTCAATGCCTTTTATTAGGGACACATAAGGATATTCTATTTCTCACTTTAATCTGTGGATGGAGGGTAGATAATATAAACTTGGGGTATTCAGAAATGAAAAAAAACATTCCCTTGAATAAGAAAAGCAGGAACATTGTTTTGGTGTGGTGGTTTTGTTGGTTTTGTTTGTTTTTGTTGTTTTGTTTTGTTTTGTATTTGTGCTTTCATTTTATTTAATTTCAAAAAAAAGTAAAATTTCAAAATGTTGCAACAGTTTCCCCTAAAGTCCTAAATTCAAGTTTTTTGATTCTTTGCCTCTACCTGAACCAAGCATCAAGAGTGTATTTTCTGAAATAGAGTAAAAACTTAATTTTCTTTTAGTTGGAGGGAGTCACATTAAACTCTCTTCATCAAAGATCTCCTGCAGAGCTAAAAGACAGAGGTTGCTTAGATACTCTAAACTGCCTTCTGAGACTGTTGACTGTATGGGGAGGTAGGATCCTAAATCAGCCACTAAATATAAATGAACTAAACATATATAGGTGGGTGTCACTGTTCAGTTTCCCTTGCTACAATACAGTGAATTACTCATTCCTGCCACTGGCATCTTTGAACAATGTTTTGAATGTTATTACAAGTGAAAGTCACACCTATACTGGGATTTACACCGGGATTTAACAGCACAGAAATCATAAGTTATGCATATTCACTAGGAAAATGAAAAAAGTCTCATAATCTCATTACCAAAAGTGAACACTGATACAGAAATTGAGTAAATACCAGAAAGAACTCTCTAAAAATCTATGTAAAAGATTTGCAGACTTTTTTCACCTTTAGCATTATCTTAAATTATTTTGCATATGGTGCCATAAACTGTTTGATATTAAAACTCACAATAGTCAATTTCTATGGACATTTAGAATAACTCCAGAAGCATTTAGACACTAAATTATACATACACTTATATAAAACCAATAACATGCAATAATAATATATATGCAACTATGAATTTGTGATCTTTTTTCATTAATAGATTAACTTCTGAGAAATATAAAACTAACTGTGGGAAAACGTCATTAATATGTGGTACTGCCAAAGACAAAATTGGAATATAATTAGTGCTATATTTTTCATTGTTTAAACCGTTTCTTCATCCTTTACAACTCTTATTCCAATAGCTCTTCAAATTCCTGCCAAATTGCATAATGAAATTAGACCACAAACACATTGTTTGTAAAAACAAGCTCCTGTTAATCTCATGAGAAATAGTACTTTCTTTCTTACGATGTACTGACGTTCAAAGAAGAAAATCTTTCCTGTATAAGGTAGGCTTTTGTAAAAGCCTATATTCCTCTCTAGCACCTAGAAATTGATGGTACCTTTCCCCTAAAGCCTAATTACTGTATTTATCATCAATATGGATATTGATGAAGAGCAGTGAAAAACAGAACATTGTTGCATAAATAAGATAATAGGTTACTTTCCATGGGAATTCACTATTATACCAGAGGAGAAAAACTGAGATTAAATCATTTTTGCCTCTTCTATTGGAACTGGCAAAAACATCTTTTCACAAAAATACGTTATGGAGACCTCCAAGCTACAGGAAAGGTAGAACCACAGAGATGATAAACTATCCAGCACCCATAGGAAACAATTTTTTTATATTTTCCATCTGGAACTAGCAGCAGTAACATCTATAGATAGTCTACCAGATTCAGTATGGCTTTTGAATTAATTTTACATTACAGAATGTCTAGCAGTCATGGAGAAGTTGGTCTTGAGACTGACAAAGCAACCTGTGAGTCTTTGAATACTCAAGTGTCCTGGTTTTATGATTTTCATTTATTTATTTGGTTTGTTGATTTATTAGCTTCAGTTGCTTTTATATTGTAGAATATTTGTGTTATTTTGCATTCCGCTATCATATTTAGTAAATCAGTTTTCCTCCTCATATCATTGCCACTGTTTTATTTTTAGGCCCATCTCCTTACCCCTTCCCCTTTTTCCCATTTCCCCAGGGCTTGGGTCTGTGGGTCCCGCCAGCCCGTTAGTGCTGGAAGCTGGCTGAACCAGCCCATAAACCACTGACATCAGAAAAATGCAAAGGCCACTCCTCTTTCATTTCCTTTGATTAATCAAATCTTTAGCCTTGTAGAAATTATGTTTCACAATTTGCATAGTACAATGTACGTAATTTTTAAAGTAATTTTCCCTGCCACAGTTTATCTTGTCTGGCACTGATCGGTTTCTGTATTCTCCTGTGTAAACAGATAACATTTAAGATACTCTTTTGAAAAGGACTCCTTTGGAGTATGTATAAATTCATTCTTTGTACATAAGTGGGATTCTCAATCCTTTTTTTTTTTTTTTTCTTGATTATTGGAAAAAGCAGCAGATTTAGAATGCAAGTATGATTTAAGTCTTTTTAAAAGCTAATGTTTTATATACTGCCAACTGGTAGCACTTCTCAAAATTAGATGCTTGCTGTTGCAAACAAGGTTAAACTGGCAACGAAGTAGGATTTTTTTAGATTCTTAGGGTCTTGTTACATGCGTTTTAGGTCAGATACTGTTTGCTGTGAGAGAACAAGTGGTTTATTGTAGAGTTGTCAATTTAAATTAAATTACAACTTTTGAGAAACTAACTTGCAAACTTAAAGCAGTCATATGATATTATGCATTACATCTTTGGCCCATTAAGGAATCCTAAAGTAAGGAAACCAAAGACAGAAAATACTGGTTCAAATTTCAAGCCACAATAAGTGTGAATATACCCTCAATTTAATAAAATGTATAATGCAACTTCCTGAGGCTTAAGTTTCTTACAATTGCTCTTGGAATGGGCACTTGTTTTCCCATTATTGGCCACTTTAATCTACTTATGCCTTAGTTGTCTCATTTAAGGACCACTTTATAGTATTGAGTGATCAACATTCGAGGTCTATGTTCCACTATTGCCTGATGCAACAACACAACAGTTTACAAATTTCTGAATTTGATCTGAAAGATGATTTAAAAATCTATACAGACAATCAAATTTCCTTGAAAATATATGCACACAAGTCTTTTACATGGCTAAAATGAAGTAAATTTAGTTTCAGGAGACAGGAAGAAAGCCAAGACTGAAAAGTAAAGATCCAGAAGCAAATGGTTACTACCAGTGACCAAGTTCGAAACCCATCCCTCCCTAGAGAATATTAGAAGAGGGCAAGGAAGACAGGCTTTGGAAAACTAGAATGTATGTGCTTTTCTTTCCAGCAGACTGCATTAAATATTCAGCAAAAGGCGGGGATCAGTTTACATTACTCTTCTTGTTTCTCCTGTATCGGCTGACAGGTGCTGTAAACATACATAGACAAACATGGTTCTATTCTTGCAGTGCTCCAATAATTGAGGGCAGAAATACTTTTCTTCCTGAAGCAACAATATTTTGATGCTTGCAAGCATAATACTTTAAGTGAAGTTTGCATTAACTGATAGAAATAAAATACTTTTTTTCCTTACTGAATAATACAATATTTAATTCTTAAGGACATAAAGTAGGAGGGTGTTCTGTAGTTAATTTGAAAGCACACTTGTGTGGTTTTATGGAGAACTCTGCATATATACAATTCAGTGATACTCCTTCCTGATATTTAATAACAATTTTAAAAAATATATGAAAATCCCAGATCATCTTCTAGATTTTACAGCTTGAGGAAAAGCACAGACCAGTGTGAAACAGTTGACCTTGGCTAAAAGATGGGAACTAGTATTTAAAACATTCACTCATTCATGTTTAAGAGATGTCATGGTAAATAAATAATGACTGTTTACACTTAGTCCTAAGTGTCTTCTTTTTTCCACACTATAGGCAGCTATTTGGCTGAGATGGTATCATTCACTGACCTAATCACACTGTACCTTTTTTCTCACTGGAACTGCACTTTTGGCTGTCACTTGCTCTTTTGAACAAGAGTTTATGCTATTAAAAACAGTATAATGGCATATCTTTTTTGTTGCTTTTGTTTTAGGTTTTTTTTGTTTTGTTCTGTTGTGTTTTTTTTTGGTTTTTTTTGTTTTTTTTAATAAGATGGTATTCAAATCACTAACGATAAGGACAATCTTCTCTTTGTATCTAGAAAAACATACCATCTGCATTTGGCATCTATTCTGCTGTGAACAAAATTTAAGCATAAGGAAGTGCTTAATACTCTCCTTAAGTTAAACTGCAATTCTAAGTATTTTATAATCTTCATAACAGTCAGAGCCAGTAAAATCGACCCTGTATATTTTTATTTCATCTCTGTTGGATCATATGATATTTAATAATTGGTTCTGGCACCTTGTTGAAAATTATTATAACTTTGAGATTCAACAGTTTTATTGAACATATGGGCAGTACAGTCTCAGAACGTATATATGATACAGACTATCAAGAGGACCTTCTGTCATGTTTTGGTGAGCTTTAAAGGGTCAGGTAAATTTTGTTGGGTAGATTTGTGCTGTGTTTCTTCATTCTTTTTGTTTTGTTTTGTTTTTGTTTATTTGTTTTCCAGCTTATTTTAGTGAGCTACATTTTTTCCTCTGTTAAAAATCTTTCCTTTCACTACGTCCACAACTGTATTTGCTAATATTGACATGTACTATTATGCTTCTAAGCACTACTGAAAAGCAGTAGCTGGAATGGGCAAGAGAGACAATCTTCAGTCCTTGGTGAATCACTTTCCTATCACATGGCACCATATTGTATCAGTGTTTGTTTCAGTTAACACCATATGAAGTTGCTGAAAGTAGAAGACCTCATATCTGTGAAAATGAGCACACTTAAGATATATTGTCATTGATAGTGTACTTGAACTTGAACACTTAAATGACCATTTAAGAGACATGTATGTTCTGCTGCATATTTATACCTGAAATAACACCTTTTTGCATCACAGTTTCTTAAAGTAATGTTATTTTAGTGGTGCTCCTACTTCTGCATTCATGTGTAGTCCGTTTTTCATCTATGAGTCCTTATCATTTGCTGTATTAAACTATACATGAATAGAAGAAATTGTACATCCTTTGAATACACAAATGTCCTGTAGGTTTCAGTGGGAAATCTGTGTATGAAAGAAAAAAGATCAAGCCATTACGTAGACTATATGCAAATAACAGCATAACAAGTTATACTGAAAAATAAATAGAGACGGCTTGCTGATATGTGTGTGCATGTGTATCTTAAAACAAGAAGCCCACTTCAATAAATCATCAGCTATAACTGGTTTGTTTTATCCTAATTCTGTTAGAAAGCTCACCACTGCATCACAATGTTTTCTTCTCTGTTGCCTTTATCAAGTTATGAAGATTAAATATTAGGAGCTCTTACATATCTTTATGTGCTTACTTTTACTATGCCAGGCTGTATTTTTATATATATACATTTTTAAAAATCATTCTCTAAAAAGTCTTTTGAAGACATTGTATATGTAGGAAAAGTTAAAAGCATATCATTTTGTTTTTCATAACTTTTCCTTTTTATTGACACATCTTCATTTGACATTCACACTTAAGGTTGGGAAATATTAGTAAGGACAGTCATCTGTGAAAATAAATTAGGTGTATTCTGTCAAGGAATTTCAATAGCAGCTTAAAGGCATACATATTTTTGATTCATTGTGCAGGAGATGTGTAAATACTTAATGTACTGGTGCCCAGAATGTAGCCTCCAACAGTAAAGCTTACTAGAACATGATTTATTTTTTTGATTACATGCTTGGCATAATTTAAACCAGTAGGTGGAGTGCTTGCTAATAATAATTGTATGTACAGATCTTGTTAGTATACACTAAGGGCAAGATACTTTTCATATTGCAAACCACTAAAATCATATTTATGTGGCTTCTTGTATTAGAATAATGAGCTGTGAATAGAATTTAAAAAGGGCTTAAAGAGTTAAAATATGCATAGATCTGTAGAAATCTTTCAGAAAACAGAAGTAAATAAAAATTGGAAAAGCCAGACATCATTCAGAAGAGGTCTTTTGAAAAATATTAAGTTGGTAACCAGAAAACTGGCTTTTGTTATTGTTTTAGCTTATTTTACTTGCTGTTGTTTTATGAAGATACCTTTTCTGGCACATCGAAAATTCCAAAGATAAAATACTTTCTTTTCAATAGTTTCACTACAATCCAAGTATTTACTCACCAACAGACACAGGATTACCCTTACGAAATAGAAGTAATTCTATAATGAATGGAAATGAAGGTAAGAGGTGTCTAAATACCACGTTATGAACTTCAGTTTTATAAAAGTTCCCATTTTTGATAAACTTTTGGACACCAGGAATGATTGCAGAGCTCCCCAGAAGCCTGTAATTTGGAGCACATGTTGAAAATGCCAAATGGCAAACACAAATGAAGTTTCTTTTCTCATAGATGAGTTGCCTAGCCTGCAGGCAAAAAACTGATACATGTTTATTCAGATTTTCTTTTTCCTTTTCAGTTCAACAACTGTTATATCTTAATAGAAAAGTTCTAAACAAAATGAAAAGGCATTCCAAAAAACATGTAAAGATACAACATGCCCGAAACTTCCCCCCAAAAAGCCTTCGATATAATCTGTCAAATTATTTTAGTCAAACACAGGATTGAGCTTGTGTACAATACGAGCAAGTGGTCTAACTAGTTAAAGACTACACAAATGGAAGTCACCTTGATTTAAGACTTCCAACCATCTTTAAAAGAAAACTCTACCCCCCTCATTTTCTTTCTAAATGAAGGACTTCTGTATCTAACTTCAGGAAAAAGTGTAGCTCTGGGAACTCAGGAGGAGGAAATTACCTGAAAGGTAGCCCAGTCTAATATTTGTAGTGCCAGAGAAAGGTAGTATTTAAAGTGCACTTCACCTTTTCTGTTGTCCAGTGACTACTTAAGTCATCTTTCTTCTCATCTCCTGAGATATGGTGCGTCCCATTGTTAGATACAGAAATCTAGTAATATGAAGAATACTCTTTTGTGAATCTAGGGCCAGATCCAAAATAAGCAAGTTCTTATGTGAAATTCTTCTCCGTGGAGAATGCCTCTTGTTTTTGCCTTCAGAGTTCTTGAGGTGCTTAATCATACCACACTAGTGCCCAGAGCTCCTTCATATTTTGGTGAGTATGGTGTGAGCTTCTGCCAAAATCCAGGGCAGTGCCACAAATCAGATATTTCTTTCCCAGGGTTCCTGAAAGTTACGCAAGAGCTAATCCACAAATTCTTGCAATATAACCCAGAAGTGCAGCTGTTAGTCCTCTAAAAGACAATTAAAAATGGTGTCTCATTTTCATAGAATTGCCTTTCATATAAAATGCAAGTAATTTATTCCTTCTCCTCCATTACTTGTATTGATTAATCCTGCATTTTCTTTTTTCAAGGAGATGACCTGCATGATAACTTGAGTGTAGGAGAGTCACTTCCTGTGCTTTTCACTGAAGCTCTGAGAGGAGAAAACCATAAGAAAACAAGACATCTAGGCAAGCTGTTAGTGTTGACTTAGGAGAAACAGCTAATCCCTTAATTCACATCCTGTTTATGTATTTCATGTTAAAACTTAACAACCATAGAAACAGCTTCAGTTTATGTGTTTTGGATTAACTCTGTGGATTGTTAAATTCACAAAGGAAAAACATAAACAGAAAATACAATTTTAAAAATAAACAAATATTCAGGTAATTGCAATGTGGTAAAATATCTAAATGCCTTTATGGTTTGCATAGATTATGAGTATTGTTGTGTGTGCAAAAAGAGAACAAAGAAAACATTTCAGTTATTCAGCAAATGTTATGTTACAAGTGAAGAAGCTGACTGAGGCTTTCAATCTGCCTAGGCAACTTTATTTTGGTTTACATCTGAGAGCTCTGTAATAACAAAACCTGTTAGTCCAAAACTCATTCTTAGTTTTGTATAGTCAACTCTCCCATACCTTTCAGATATCTTTTGGTGTCTTCACTAAAAGAATATAGAATGAATGTTATTGAATGTTCTAGATTAAGAAATAAGTAGTTTGAAATAATGTATTTTCTCCATTGTACCAGACATGTAAAAGAGCTGAGTGTGGAAATTTGTATACCACAAATCATACTCTGAGCCTTTGCATGAATGCATTTCCACTCCTGTTCTATTTGAGCCTGTGCTGCTGTTTTATGGTGCTATTACTTATGTTTTATCAAACACAACATTTCTAGCATTTCTTGCTCTTTCTGTCTTAATCTTGAAGAGTAGCTATTTGCTCAGATTGTTTACTTTGCAAGACTGGTATCTACCTATAAAAGACACATTAGGACAGTCGTGAAGTACAATTACATTATTGAACTTACAGTTCATTATTATTTTATTATATTTTTTGATAATCAAACTTCACATTTTTTATATCCATAATTGTTTTTAAACTGTCGTATACTGGTTACTATTATATGTAATTTTACCTGTATGCATATACCATTATTTTCTAAGCACGGTACAAATCTATATAGCATTTTATATTTTCCATTCTATACTTATCTATTTTAACACATTAACTGTTAAGTTAGGTGAGCAAATAAACTCAGATCAAGCTGTAAGCTTTCTAAAGCAATATCTGGCTATAAATCTATTTCTCTTGGATGCTACTTCTAATATAAAATTTCAGAGAGCTGATTTCTACCACGTCCCAATGTTTAGTTATTAGATAACTTTCTTTTCAGTTGAGAAAATTCTTTCACATTTCCCCTTACATAAGTAATTCAGTTAGGGTCCGTTTATTTTTAAAATTTTCTTACCTGTTATTTAAGGATTGTGGCATAAGGAACCCATTTGTTAATTTATCTGAAATCTAGAGAAAGTATTATGCAAGTCTGAAATAGAACATGGCTGTAGCAGATCAATGCAGTTTTGGTATTACTTACCCAGATGTTTCTAAGATGCATTAAATGAAGCAGTATCTTTCTTGGAAGAAGCCTACCTTGCCTTACAGTAATACTCAGACACTGTCATGTAGCTCTGTTACAAAGCGTCCATAGCAAGTTCATTTAGGCAAGACTCATTACTGCAACTCTTCATCCTATCTCCAGCCTGAGAATACAAAGTAGTGATGAAAACTGGGGGCCTAGTTTCCTACACAACAGTAATTATTACATTTCAGAAGAGATTGTGTCCATCTTTCACAGATGCATGTTTGAAAATAAGACTGGTTCATCTGCAGTCATCACTTATGACTCCCTTACACCTCCCCTTGACTGGGGCAACACTCAGCTGTCTGCATTCAGGTGCACGTTAGATTCCTCCAATGAATCATGACAATGTGATGATTGTCATACTACCTGGTTTTCTGGCTTTGGCACAAAGGACAGTGCACTGTAAATAATCTATAAATATTACGTAACATTCTAAAAGTGAATAAAATTATGTTTTTTTCCCCATTCTCAGAGTAATAGAGTCATAGTTACAGATTCCTCCATGAAAACTTACTGATCTCAAAACTTACCAATGTCATTTTCTAATGAAATGGTAGGCACTGTCTGAGTGGTTTAAATCTCGCTGAAGCTTTAAATCTAGGATGCTAAATATAATTTTCAGGAAGGCATAAAACTTATATTTTTCTGTAGCTTCCAAATCATGACAGTTTCTGGTTTTAGCATGATCCAAAAGCCTTACAGAAACATACCTGAGAGGCCTTTTCTGTTTTTACATGCTCTTCAGTCCTCTACCCATCCCCCCATATTTGTCTCTCTTTATTCTGCATGTGTTATTGCTTATGTACACACTTAACATATTTTTATTCCTCTCATTTGAAAAAAAATATTCTGAGTTCACTTGCTTTTTTGTCAGTTGTCATTCATTTTACCTTGTTTTGCTTGCTTCAGTATGTTACTTCCCCTTATAATGTGAACTATGTCATCTGTGCCAGTGTACATCCCTTGATAGTGAGTATGCAGTAGACTTTACTGAGAAATAGAAAAGAGAAGTGTTAGCCACTGCTCTCACCAAGATTATATTCTCTCTTAATAGAAGCTGTTGATAGATCCTGCGAGGCTACAACACTTAGGGTGTTGACTTGTAGAATGAAATCCTCTACACACAAGCACAGCAAAATATTTTGGTGAAAAGTAATTATCAGAAATAGTGACACGAGTAAATTAGTTAACTGCATTTCAGCAGGAAGCTTGAGTTACCCCTGCCCATTCTTGTTCCAGACCCATCTAAAATCAGCAGTTCAGCTTAATGATGTCACAACATTTGCCAGGCTGTGGGCACTGAAGAGAAGACGTGAAAATACTCCCACTGAATCAGATCCCCTCCTCTCACTGAGCACAGTTAAACAGCCCATCTGTCTCACATTGGAACTGTTATCTTTGAAACATCATTCTATTATTACCACAGTGGTTTTTAAAAAAAATGTCCTTAATTTTAGACATCTTACAAACAAGTTTTTAAATTCTCTGGATATTGTTAACCCAGATCTCAAACACTGACACTGAACAATGCTAGGAAGATTCTCTCAGTAGGATATGGTTCAAGTACTACATCATCATTCATTTACCAAAGATAACCTTTTGTGAAATACAGATATCCTATATTAAAAACATTCACAACAGAGAGTCCAACCCCTCCCTAATCTCTAATATTTTTGAAAGTGTGAATTGAAGAGGACTGAGAGACAGATGGGTCTGGATGATCAAGTTACCTGTTATAGCAGCACATCTGTCAGGGCAGTCAATCACTGTGATGTCTGTGACAGGTCGATGGAGGCTGCGTATGAAAGGCTAATGCAGAGAGAAGCTGAGGAAGGGCTGCCCTCCTGCTTCTCTCTTAGGTTTGTCTGGTCTGAAAGCTACACTTGAATTTGCTCTGGTTAAAAAATCTGTCTGTAGCACGCTGATTCTAGAAAAAAGGCTTCAGTCATAATAAAAATATGCTAGTGCATTGAGCAAGTATTACTGTGAAATGGATCCATTCTTGATTTTGTCTGGAGCGTCTTTGTTTCAGGAATCAATCCAAAATGGAAAAAGGATGGATAAATATAAATATATTTTGGCAAAATAATTGCACAACAAAGAAGATGAAATATGAATCACAGGAAAAGAAAGAAAGGTTAAGACCATCACATAACAAAGCTAAATAAACTGTGGCACTAGAGAAGTTTATTTTTTCTGAATCTATGATTACATTAATTTGCATTAACCATGATGTCTTTCTTCTGTGTTTTCCAGTGTATTTATTTTCAGAACTGCTGCTCTATATGCTAAGGTTAATTGTCCTGCAAAAAGCTTACACTAGGAAATACTGAGTACTAGGGAGGTTTTTCACAGTTACAAACAACTTCTAGATTTTTGTTACATGTTGCATATGTGTTAAAATGAATATAGCGCTAATTGGATTGCTATTTTACAACACTTGCACCAAAATGAATTTATACTTCTTGAACAACAGAGCTCAGAGTAGTCTGACACTTGATACAAAAACTGTGTAAATACAAGACCACAGAAAGTGCTCTAGGATACAGTGAAAAGCCTTACAAGCTTCAAAGGTTTCAACTGCTGAAGACAGATTATTTTGTTTCATTCAGTGAAGGTCACACAAACTTCTACAGCAAGAAGAAAATGCCAAAAGTTATAATCCAAGGGCACTTTAATAAACATTATATTCATTTTATTTTCAAACATAT
>JAOWBP010002559.1:28171400-28176400 GCA_028571105.1 Tragopan temminckii | reverse complement strand
ATACACTTCTATGAAGAATCACCTTTCTTTTCAGAAGCACTGAATACTATGAAAGGTGCATGAATCACAATAAATGATGAACTTAGTATAAGCTTCCTCTGTATTGTAGTGTAATGACGAGGCTAAACCTACAGTTCACTATTAATTCAGATATGAGCAAAAATGGAAAAGCATACCCTATCTTGCCATTTTTCCATCCTCCTTCCTCTTACATCATTGTCTTGTGGCTTTTTTTGTTTCTGTGGTTTTTTTTCACATTGACTAGTTTTCTGCCAGATCATTTCCCAGTCCGGATTACTATAAATCTTCATAAACAGTTTTTCTGGCATGACAGAAAGGGTGCTATGAAAATTAGAGGTAAATACGATGCGAACAGTAACACTGCCAAAAACCTAAGAGGAATCTAAAGTGGCTAAAAAAATACATGGGTGTATGCAGAAAATAATATAAAGGGTCATGTTAGCTCTATATTTAAAACACCTGTAAATGGAAGAGTAATAGTAAAGATAATCTTTAGAAAAGCTAATTTGAATGCACAGAACCTTTTAAGATAAGGAGAAAACTGATTTCTGAAAGTCACAAGTCTCACCACATTCATTACACTTATGGCTTGAATTCACTCAAGAAAATACTGTGATTATACTGTGAAGCCAAATTCATCTAGATGAGCAAACCTGTCTAGAACATAAAAATACTGATACTCCAACTTAAGGAACAAGAACATTAATTCGGCTGACTATAATATCTCAAATTTACTAGAAATTTTTGGAAAACTTGAAGACATCTTTCATATTTCAGTCCTCAGGAAAATAATCTATTTTGGTAACTGGTTTCCAGAGGATGCATGACATTTGCTATCACTCACACTCACACACACACACACGCACACACATACACAAATAAAAACAAACAAACAAAAACAAACAAACAAAAAAAACCCCAGGCTTTTAACATCAAAATATTCCTCAGGATTCCTCAGAAACAATTCATGCTTCTTATATTATATTTGAATCAGTCTTGAGCTGAAGAACAGGTTGTTATGTTACTGAAATTCAAATTACCTTTCCTTCCATATTTTTACAATGTCTGTTATGATATTAAGTGTATCTAAAATTTCAGGCAAGCAGGTAAATGTTTCAGCATATTAAAATGTATTGTTAATGGAATTTAGTAAGTAGCTATAAATTGTAGAATTCATCAGTAACAACAAAACTATTTGAAAAAATTCTCTTAGACTCTTAGAAGAACTAAGATTTCTATGATAGTCTAACTTGCTGGAGATACTTACCCCTATTCAAATCACTATTTACTTTAAAGTGTTTTCCTACATTAGCAGGTGTGTTGATAACAAGAATGAAATAAATGCAGCTTCACTGCACAACTATCAGGAATTTAGCCTTGCATCACCACCATCTTACTTTTAGGAATATCTGAAATATCTTTCTTCACTTGAACTGCAATGAATAGACAGCATAATGTTGTTGGAGAGAATCAACCTCAGAAGAGCAAACTGGTTGAGGGGGAAAATGAGTAGCTTGGAATCAGAACACTGTAACACTGAGTGTCACCAGTGATGTAGATGATACCTACTTTTTCCAAACTTTCTTTTCCAAAATGTTCAATTGTTATAAATGGAATCAACTGCACTTGGTTTCACGTTATCTCTATGGCAAACTGAAAAAGTAACAGTAAGTTGATAAGTGTAATGTATTTATGAGTTCTAGAATTAAATTCACATGTTTTGAGAACTCTCAGCTCAGATGATGAGTTCTGCAGACATTTACATGACTATTTCAATAAGTAATGATATCACAAGGATTCAAAAACGTAGTAAGCTAACCTTTGAAACCTATACAACTATTTTCATTAAAAACATGTGACACTAATAGAGACAAATAATAACAAGTAGTTGAAGAAACAGCTATTAAAACATGCAAAGTGAGCTGTAGATGGTACTTGCAAGGTATCTGAACTCTGCGAAAGTCCTTCAAATCAAGATTAGATCGTGACTGTTGTATCAATAAGATAAACAACAATACAGATACAATAGACATCATCCTACCATTTGCAGTTTTAAATTTTGATAGCTTTTCCAACACATCTGATTATATTAAGCAAGAATCTGATCTATAAATCTATATAACTAGACTAGACAAGATCTGTTTTTAAATTATTATGACACTATTCAAACATATTAACTTAGATGTATGCTTTCAAATCTTTTAATTCATGGGAGCTAATGTATCCCAAGAAACAACCTGAGCAAACAGAAATTATTTTGAATTTGATTATGTTGTTCATTTTTACTTAAGTTGGCTTGAGCCACTGCACAAAAACTTAAAGCATATATTAAATTCTCACATTACTCTTGAGTGAAACTAATGAGCTTAAGCTCCTCCGCTCAGATCAGTGTCTCTGTAGACATTAAGTAGCCATTGCATAAAATTACTGTGTACAATATGAAATCATGTGGATATAAAAATCCATAAAAATAACTCAATCTTTAACAAAACAAACAAACAAAAAGTCTTTGTACTTAGTTAAAACCATTTGAAAATCCAGTATTGCATTTCTCATTTAACTAGCAAATGCAAACTCCAAGTCTTACTACCTTACTAGAAGTTTGTTTTCTTTCAGGCTAATTCTTTTGGAAGACTACAGAAGACAAGATCCCTGAAAAGTGCAATGATTGCTTTCATGTTGATTGTTTGGTTTAGAGAACAAATATTTTAAAAGAGGAAAACGATTGTTATTGTATGAGTCTTCTGCGTTGCTCTAGGTTTTAGTGTCTCAGTGGATACTCTTATCTCCTTAATATTTACTGTCTCTCACTTTAAATTTAAAAGCCACAAGTGATAAAATGAATCTTTCAGAGATTGGGTACAATCATAATTTCATCTCCCTCATCTTTCTTTTTTATTATAACTGATTATTTTTAGTAAAGTACACTGTAAATAAAGAAAATGTGATTTTTTTTTTTTTTCTCAGAGGAAAAAGGTTTGTTATTTTTAAATTACAGCAGTGAAGATCAAAATAAAGTGACTGTTCATTGTACTACCCAAATAGCCTATCTTTGTACAAAAAAACCTTTCATTTTCACAACTAAATTGACTAAAAGGCACTGTTACCTAGCAACATTCATTGTGTTTATGACCTTTCATCCAATCTGAGCTCACAGATGTGCTTCTCAAGCTAATAAACATACATCATACTGTCCCCGCCTGCTTTGATGAAATAGATAAGTTCTTAGAGCAGACTGTGAAATGCCCCTTCTAAAAAAGAAAAAAAAAGAAAAAGAAAAAAAAAAGAAAAAAAAGATAATATAGAACCTATGAAAATGAAGGTACATTTGGAAATTGTCTAAAAAGTCTGAATTATGAACTTAAAGTCTCTCTGCAGTCATTCTGGTGTCCCCTGCTATTAAACCGAAAATTTGCTCAGCAAGTTGTGGTCTTACACTCATACATATTAGGTGTATGATTGATAGATTTTTTGCTATTGTTACATTGATGGACTTACTGATTCTGACTCTTCTAAAACCGAGGTATCTTGAAGAAACTTTAAAGGGAGAGGAGTTGGATTGAAAGCCACTAAGCTAAACTTACTGGGAAAACATTGTAATCTTTGTGTTTATAGGGCAATTGGAAAATAAAATGTACTATATAAATACTGTTACCATCGTCTTTTTCAGTTTTAGATACCTTGCACAAATGCTTGTACTAAATTGTAATTATAGCGCAGAAATAATGCTAACATGCGGTATTTGTTGGATTCCATCTTTATTTTCTTTTCAGTCTCATCCACATTTTATCTGTAATTAAATTGGATGCAATTTCTAACACTTTATACTTCTTCTGGAAACTGAAGATAAAATACAATTTTTCAGCTTTTTGCACCATTTCTAAAGACTTCATAGTCAGATTTTTTTTTATTTATTTTTTTTTTTTTTAATAAAAACCTTTTACAGAAGCAACTGAACCAGAATATAAAATCTGGCTTGTTCTACTGTAAACAACAGCTGGAGTAACAGTCTTTCTGTTGCCAAGAGATGATGAACTAGAAATTCATCGATTAGAGATGATCAGTCAATACCATTTTTGCAAGCACTTTTTCTGGATAGAGCACTTTAAGAATTCTGTGAGTCAAATTCTGTTTGCAGGGTATGTGAAGTCTGTGCAGCTATCTCACATTTCTACAGTTGTATAAAAGCAGAGTTTTGGTATTCATCATTAAATCAGCCAAAGTTCAAGCACAGGACACAGCATATAACAAAGACCTAACATAACACATATGAGAAAAAAAATCATTTAGATATTGTTGTGGGGTTTTTTTCCATTAGCATAAACAACTGTTTTACTAAATTCAGTTCCACAATGATGATACAACTGTAGTCAATTTTCACTAAGGAAAATTGTAGATGTAAATCTTTCAGACAACAGCAACAGAGGTTTATGACATTTATCACGTGGAAGAGCGTGTGTCTACCTGTACTTTTTTTGTAGAACCTAGAGTTACAGAAATTCAGTTACCACAAAAATGAGCATTTTGCAAATTATTAATTTCATGTAATTTTGATAATTAAAAAGTTGTACTTAGCACTACTGTAAATCTGCTATGTTATATACTAAATCCATCCTCCATCAAAAGAGGGGTGGCCAGCAGGGACAGGGAGGTGATTGACCCCCTCTTCTCTGCTCTTGTGAGGCCCCATCTGGAATACTGCGTCCAAGTGTGGAGTCCCCAGTACAAAAAAGACAGGGAGCTGTTGGAGAGGGTCCAGAGGAGGGCCACAAAAATGATCAGGGGACTGGAGCACCTCCCCTACGAAGACGGGCTGAGGGAGCTGGGCTTGTTCAGCTTGGAGAAAAGAAGGCTGTGGGGTGACCTCACTGCAGCCTTTCAATACCTAAAGGGAGCCTACATAGAGGAGGGGAATCAACTCTTTGAAAGGGTTGATAACTGCCGGACAAGGGGAAATGGTTTTAAGTTGAGGGAGGGGA
>JAOWBP010002559.1:28101286-28171300 GCA_028571105.1 Tragopan temminckii | reverse complement strand
CAGGGGGGTTGGAGATTCATGATCCTTGAGGTCCCTTCCAACCCTGGCCATTCTGTGATTCTGTGATTCTGTGAATACAAATTTCAGTGCAAGATAGTGATTCTCATTTGTAATAAAAATTTAAATGTCCAGGGATAAGTTCCAGGTCTTCTGACCAGTTTAGTAAATGCAATTCTAGCAATCTTTTTCCATCATATAATACTGTCTAGTAATTTCAGATTCCTTGATATTTTGAAAGGTTGTTGATGTGATGTTGATGTGATATATGATTCTCAACACTGAATTAAAATCAAATAAATATATATAACTTGTGCCTGTCAATATCAGATATTTGTATCTGACATATAATCTTGCTTCCATAAAACTTCAATGTAATTTCAGCCTCAACCAAGTCAACTCGTTTTCCACTCAGCATTTATACAGCCTCAAAAGGTGGCTGTAGACTACATTCATGCACAGATATGTACCCATATTTTTATATTTATACAAATCTTGATATTTATTTTTCACTTCATTTGTACACTGGGGATATACACTTGGTCATAGCTGAAACAGTAGAGATCTTATACTCTCCATATAATCGACACCCCGGAGACCTCGGAGACCCCGGAGACCTCGGAGTCTCCTTCTCTGGAGATATTCAAGACCCGCCTGGACGCCTGCTTGTGCGACCTGGTGTAGGGAACCTGCTTTGGCAGGGGGGTTGGACTCGATGATCTCTGAGGTCCCTTCCAACCACTACAATTCTGTGATTCTGTGATTCTGTGATTCTGTGACACCCCAAGAATATTTTCATCAGTTTCAGGTGATATGTTCTGTCTTGTTTCCTTCTGTTGCAACCAACAGTCTAAAGCAACAATTGTAATACAGTGATGAAGATGGGAAAAAAAAATACTTCTTCACTATATATATTACACTGAGATAATAAAATAAAAAAATATATTTGAAGCAGCAAATTAAGAAACTGAAAATAATAACAGAGGTGCTGAACATTGCTGTCATATTCCATAATCTCTTTTGTTGCCTTCATCACATCTAGCAAATAAAATTACCGTTAGAAAAATACTTCATTGATAGCTTTTCTTCTTCTGTGCCAGAAGGCCATTAACATAAAAAAGAAACTATAGTAGGAAATATAACATGAATCATTACCATTACTCATAAGATATCCAATGAAAATGAGAAGCTACCTAATTATGACCTGTGTATTTGTGTAGCTGTTACAGGGTTTTTTTTCCATCACAGCAAAGTGTTGTATACAGCATTTCTAGATCTTCCTCCACAGAATTATCGGTTCACCAGTTATCTTTATTTTGCACTTATGTTTTCTAAATAAAATATTTGCACTTGTCCTAAACTAATTACTATTATTTAGTTTAAATCGTTATGTTGATGTTCATTTCAAATTTGTATCTTCTGACCTGACAGGCTTACAGTCTCTTCCAATATAACGTCACTTGAGAATTTTCATCCTCTTCATCCCATTATTCAAATCATCCATGAAAATATCACATTGGACTGGATTTTGTATCTATCTATGAGAAAAGCCATCTGATGTGTCTCTTTAGTTTGGCAGCCTAAGCTTTAGCAAATATTGCTTGCATAAGTCTTCCAACTACTTGTTTAATCACCTTTTCAAGGTTTCTGTCAGGCCACGATACATTAGCCTCTTAATGGCCGTCATTAGCACATACACAAAGCTTCGCTTTGTTAAGATTCATCATATCTATCATTATCCTTATATTCTCTGTTTTAATAAAAAAAAATTCCACGTGGTTTTGAAAATAGATGTTCAATATCAAATGAAACTAAGAGTAATATTCTTTTCCCACATAAAAGCTATGTTGAGTTTGCAATTGCTTTTGTGTATGGTCACACTTTCAATTAAACTTAATAAAAAAAAATAAAAAATAAAAACCCTTTAGGATAAGACTAGTAAGTTTTACCCTTTATTCATAATAGCAAATATTCCATTAACTTGAGATTGACTCCAGCCATATAAGACTGCTCACTTTCAGAGAAAAATAACTCATATTGAAACTATTTAAAATCTTGAATACAGCTTTTATTAATGATAATAATATTTTGCATAATGTGCCTTGCTATGATTTTAATTATGTAGCTTTTTATTAACAAATTATCATATCTGAAATGTATGAAACACCACCTACAGTAGGAGTGCAGGAAACACTATATTCAAATATTTCCTTTCTATCTAAGTAATACAACAATAGAGAACAGTAAAAAAATCATGAGAGACGGGGCAAGTTGCACAGCAGTTTCATTCTTTAGCAGTTAAGTACTACTATTTTTTGAAAGACAGAAGGGCAAAATTGTTTGAAAGAAGAAAGCGAATAGATAAGAACAGATGGAAAATATTTTTTTCTGTTTTTATTAAAAGAAATGAAATCATTAAGAAGTACTTTTAATGAAAGCTGAGTTAAATGTCATTCTAAAAAAATATTATAATCTGATGAGGATATAGTGATTTTGTGCCTTTATTTTAAAAATTTAGTTATTGCAATAGAATGATATGAAATAATATGAAATAAAAATACTGTCTATTCAATCGATTTCTTTCAGAAGATGGCTTAATCAAGAGATTTATTTAAAAACAAAAACAAAAACAAACAACAAAAAAAAAACAATAACAAAAAAACTTACTACGATTTTCAAGTTCAATACCCCTGGAAAATTATTTAAGAACTGATAGTCCATGAATCAGTGAAGAATATTACTGATCAAACATATCAATAGATATGTTATATCAATCAATATCAATAGAGCACCAGTCTCAAAGATTTTTCAAGGCTGTAATTCCTTTGCACAGAGAAAGGCAAAATGAATGTTGGAATTTTTTCCTCAGTAAGTCAAAAGTTTGGGTCACATTGAGCCCACTGCTCTGACCACAGACCTCCTCATTTATTCCAGGCAAAGAAGATTACCTCTCCACTAGCAACAGCACAGCCATTCCACAGAATTTCATAGGTGAATGCACAAGCAAGAAAATGATCAAGTTGTTGAAGTTCCAGGATGTGACCAGTATTTTCACCTGATCATACTGCATTGACTCCTGATGATAAACTATACCTAAACTCTTGTTGCTGAGCAATCCAAAACAGCTTTTGAGTACTTTTCCAGTCTTCTCTTAGACTTATGTCTTGAAACCACAACTCCTTAAGCAAGAGTTCCTCAGTTCTCTTGTCTGTATGGTAAATAAGAGTTCACTTTGGCTACACTTAAATTTTTGGAATGAGACATCATGTCACTCTCCATTCATCTGGAACCTGAATTCACATGAAAAATAAAAAAGAAAGAAAGATACAACCACCCAAAGCTGAGTTAAGAGGCATACCCAGACATGGGATCCTAAATCTCTCACTTAAGAACTGAGACATATTTAGCTTTTGAATACTGTAACTATGGTGCACACTTTTGCAGAGGGTGTCAGTTATCCATCAGCAATACATAGAAATTGGGACCGTCTACATGACGTGAGATGATAAAGAAAGTGTTGAACATGAAAGGCACTTTTAAAAAACTGCATGTTTTATAACAACACCTAACCCTGATGTATACAAACCTATAGATTTTTAGACATAAAAAGCATATGTATACTTAGAGACCTACTAAACTTCCTTGGTTTTCAAGAAAAAAAACATATTTTGCTGTAATAGGATAACAAATACTTAAAACATTCCAGAACATAATAGTAACAAAGATTTTTTAACTTGCATAATACCAACAAGCAGATTTTAAAAAATATTTCCATAAACATCAGCATCAGAAGGAGAGATTACATAGAAGGATTGTATTGAAATCTGTATGTATATTTTTTGCCCTAATTTACAGTATTATAATAATCCCAAATAATAGTTCATCCACTTTTTTTGCTTGTTTGTTTGTTTTTGGCACTGTAACGTTGTAGCGGAAATGGCAGCAGTTAGTTATGAATCTACTCAGACACCTGATCCAAAACTAAATTAGTAGAACACTAATCAGAGTGCAAACCTGCAGTTATGCGTCCTAATCACTCTTATACAACTCACCCCTATAATTTACATACCTGGTATTAGCTTCTCTTGGATGGAATTCCCAATTTGAGAAATTCTATTTTGTCTTCAATAAGTTTTTGAACTTCTCTACAAACTGTTAATCTTATTAAACATCTCTTCCTTAATCTTTGATATTAGCTCTTTGACAATTCAATTCTTTCAGAAGTTTTTTGCATTATTTTTATTTCATTACTTTTATCTTCTAGTTTCCTTTTTTTCAGTCATTCTCTCTTAAAGTTCTGAATCATACAGCTACAACATTCATTAGAAACAAAAAAGTAATTATTTATCTTTATTTCCATTTTTTTTAAAAGCTTAAGAACTAATGTACAATATGTTAGAACATGAAGTTTTATCTATAAATGTAAACGGTCTAAGAGGTTTAAAGAAAAACAAGACAACCCACAGCTTGAAAAATAGCTTGCCATTATTATCTTCACATGAACATTGTCCATTTCTTATAATTCATAGTAATTTGTTGTTAGTGTTCTGGATTTAGTAATTTAAACACACAAAATCTACAGCTTAAGTGACACATCAGTAAATGTCTCTCTGAAAAAAAGTCTATGTCTTCCAAGTAGCACATAAATCATGTGATATTGTAGTTTCTATAGTAACAAGTCCTTTTTTTTCTTACTGAACAGCAGAGTAAATTACTGTACAATATATTCAAAACTTATTAGCTGCACTAACATTCTGGTATCTTCCATACAAATCACCTTTTCAACAGAAAGAGGGAAGATTGCACCAACCAATGTTCAATTTTTGGAATAATCAAGCGTTTTGAGTCTGCATTGAAAGAAGCTATGGCGTAAAACTATGAAGCCCCTCAACTTTAAACTGTAAAGATATGCGTGTTGCTATCATTAGCCTGTGGCAGAAGGGTTGGAACTTAGTGATCCTTTGGGTCCCTTCCAACCCAAGCCATTCTATGATAGCAGTATGCAGTAATCTGTACCATCATTTACTTAATGTTTGATGAATTGTTCTAATAACTGGCATAACAGTGTACCTTCCAGTATGTCATGCTGTAGGCATGCTCTAAAAAAGCTGCAACATCAGGACTTCATTTATAAATATGCAGGAAATGTAAGCTTTAACTCTGAGCACCCTTTTTTTTTTTTTGCATTCATTATTCAGGGCCTAAAAATGTACAAATGTCTTCTTGAAAACTTAGTCCTTCACTTTCAAAAACTACAGGACTGCAAATAGCAGCTGTACTTGCTAATTTTGTCTTCTGAAAATAAAGCTGACTAAATACCTCCAAAGTATTATTGAGATATAGTGATCTTCAAAAGCTTTTTCCCTATATCTTTAATTCAGACACACACATTAATGTAAATGTGTGGTTTAATTCCATGGTGAATTCGGCCTGAAATATAGATTAACAAAATTGGAAACAGCTGTGCAAGAAACTACTTTCCTCTTCCATTTATAGTATTCTATCCCAATATAAACTCCACCATTTTAGTATAAAGTGACACCCCCCCCATCTACTCTCTCTTCTCATCCAGATGTTTATGGATTTTTCAGATAATCTCCAGTAAAATTACCAAAATCAACAAAAAGTCTTAACATGTAAATTCAACATATTGTTTCATGCTCATCATGGCCTTTTCTGCATCAGTGCCAATCCTCATTAGATTTCAGATGTACTCCGGTTGACACTGCTACAGAAAAGAACTGTGACTCATCATCTCATTGTGGGCTGGGTTCTTATTTAATTTTTTTGTCTGATTCATGAGCTGTTTTTTTGAAATTCTAAAAACAGTCCATGAATTGCTTGAAAGATGAGAAAATTAATAACAATGATCCAATTTACTGTACACTGAATTGAACTGATTATCGTGCAACATATCGATAGATTTTTTCATAGCAAATAAGTTCTATAGACAGAGGTTTTGTTTCCCCTCATACTGGACATATCATTATACTGTAAAATAATCATTAAGCTCTTAGGCCAAGATCCAGCAAAGTGCTTAAGCACTTGACAATTATAAGTTTATGCAAACTGTGAGGAGAAACTACAGAAGAGTCAAGTTATATTCTTTATTATAGCTATATCTTAAACTTTTGCAATACACATATACTTAAATGTTTTAGTTTATTTTCTGTACATTTTAAGAGTACTACTGTGTAAATTCACAATGCCTTGGTTTTTAGTAGTCTATTTGCATGTTTGTTTTTACGGAAACAGTTGTCTATCTTTAGATTGTCTAAAACATCGTGATTTCCCTGACAGGTCAACAGGTATATTCACCTGCAATTACTCATAACTGAAAACTTTTTCGTATGCTTGATTTATCAGACTTTTGAACTAAATGAAATACTGCATTTTTTTTTTCCAATAAATAAGTCATATGAGTCTCTAGTATAAGCTGATCAATCCATTTGCCTGTAATAAAAATAATTAACTGAAAAAAAAGAAGAGTTAGTTTGGGAATTTTCATTTTCAGCATAGCCAGTGGTAAACATATGTATTATTTTTATTCTAATGATTTCTATAAACTAGGAACTTTCCTTAGTCATAACTTCTCAATGCAGTAACTCTGTTTTAAATTATTTAAATGTGTTTATTAAGTGGAATAGGTTAATGTAAGCAAAAGGAAGTGTTCACTGTAGATGGACAGGCCAGAGCACTGCATATTACCACGGCTAGCAGTTTGGTGGCTGTAGAGGAAATGCAAAGTAACAGCTTGAAACAGTGATTGAGCATCTGGTGGGAAGGCAGGGCCCACCCAGGGGAGCTCAGGTGCATGCAATGCACTCAAGTGACTGGAAGGAGTGGAACCAGGATCCACCCCTTCCCAGACCTCATTTAAGGGTTGGCAGTAGAGGTGAGATTATTTTGTTGGAGATCTCTGCCTATAGGTGGTTTTCTAAAGGTAATTAGCTTTTTTTCCTTTGGTTCTGTATTTGAGCTTGTTCTCATTTGCTGTAGTTGAAGACTTTGCTACCCTGCTTTTATTGTTGTGCTTTCTGTCGTGTTGTAGTGTTACACTGGCTAAGACTTGTAGTGGACCATAGAATTTAGAATTGAAGGTAACTGAAGGGTTTATGGTACTAGATTGAAGTTCAAACTAAAAAGCTGGTTAACCATGGTGATAAAGGAGTTGTCTATAGCAAATTACTACTGAATTTCTTAGAACAGATTAATCAGTTATCTTAGCAAAATATTCAGAAAGATGTAATTATACAAGAGTTTGATAAATATTATCAATAATAAAAACACTGTTTTAAAAGAAAGCCACCAGGAAAGATCACCAATCTTTTTGCTTTAACCCTTAGGATTTCTATTAAAGAATGTGATCTTCCGGCTACAGTATCTACTTTTGTACTAGCTAGTGCATTTGATATAGAGCCTGTTCCTGAAGGAGTAAGTTGAGCATTATTGAGGTGCACTTACTGATCAGACTCTCAAGGGAAGATAACAGGATTACTGAGATATGACACAGGGATGATAGCTTCTGAAGTGTTCAGTAAGCTTAGGACAGTTATTTCCTTTATTTTCCAGGCATAAATATTTGTGCTTTTTCTCCCAGGATACTGAGGTATTTAAACATATGTGCTTAATGAGTTTTCTTGAAGGCACTAATTTATCTAGCATACTAGAATGGAGTCTGCCTCTGTTGGCTGATGCAGGCTCACAGAGAGCATGTTGAGTTTATTCTGCAGTAGCAATACATACCTTAAGATATTCTTACAATGTTATTTAGTTGATGACATGATTCAGAATTTTACTGTATTCATTTTCATAGGCACTGAACAGCTAAGAACAAATACCTAAATTGAAAAACATGGATTTCATTTAGAATTTGAGAAGTGAGATAAAAGATATTAGAGGCTAGCATAAAAAGTTAGGAATTTTGGTTTCAATTGTTACTTTCTGCATTGCTTCTGAAGGTTGATATCCCATGACAATGAATTTTGATAAGTTGGTCTACCTGAGCGTCTATTCTCATGCATTTAACAGAGTGTGTATAATACAGCTGTATCACAAGGGTGGGTAGTGATAGGACAAGGGGGAATAGTTTTAAACTGAGACAGGGGAGGTTTAAGTTAGATATTAGTAGCAAGAAGTTTTTCACTCAGAGGGTGGTGACACTGGAACAGGTTGCCCAAGGATGTTGTGGATGCCCCATCCCTGGAGGCATTCAAGGCCAGATTGGATGTGACTCTGGGCAGCCTGGTCTAGTGGTTGGTCACTCTGCGTATAGCAGGAGGTGTGTAACTAGATGATCATTGTGGCCCTTTTCAACCCAGGCCATTCTATGATTCTATGATATGACTCTATGAATACTCTGACAGATTTAAGAAAACTCTCATTCTATCTTCACTTTGTGGGATATCCATTCCCTACAGTAAAATCTTTGTTCAATACCACAAGTCTTCTGCTAAGTAATATGTACAGAAAATCTTTTCTTTTCTTCCTTAATAACACAAATATTCAGGAAAAAGTATTATTCTCTATTCAGTTCTGTTTAACAGATTTCTTCCCATGGAGCCTAAACAAATTATTCCAACAGCTTCCAAATTTGTAAATTAATACCTGATTCAATATTTGGCAATATCGAATGAGATAAAGTCATTAATCACTGCTTAGACATAAACTTATAGTAAGTAGATGTAGGTATATATGTATGTAAGTAAGAGGTAGCATGTAAAACCTTCACAAGAGCAATAGATATGATAAAGATGAGGTGTGCAGTTACGCAGTATTAGAAGAGATGAAAAATAAATTTGAAAAGGCCCTTCAGCATTACTTCATACAGAACTTTGAAAAAAAATAATAAATACTGTACATCATGTGGAATGGAGGCATGCTGAACGGGTAATCTCTATTCTTAATGCTAATTCTAAATTTACTACTTCACATTTATATTTCATTACATTTCAGAAAAGTAAAGCCAATTGCCTTTTTTTTCTACTTGTAATCCTCCCATAAACATGAAGTTCTGAGTGTGAATAAGAGGGTTAGGGAATGATTTTCTTAAATACACTATGAATAAGACTTCTGCTTAACAATTATTCGGTACAGAATTTCTTATCGCTATTAAATAATTCATATGGCAAGACCATCTAGAAGGCATCAACATAAATAAGGATCCTTTTTCATCATTCACTGTGCAAAGTGCAAAAAATGCATGGTCTCCTACACCAACAAATTAACAATAATTACGGGGAGCTATCTTCTCAATTCTGGGGGCTTAATTTGCCTTAGCAAACTTTCTTGCTTTTGTTTGAACAGTGCCATTTCCATAATCTGCACATGCCAGGCACCATAAGGCCATCTTTTGTGCACTTTTGTACACATATTAGTGAATTTGTATTGCATCCCTTCAGCATTCATTACATTGATGCTATTTGAAAAATAAAACCAAGCATAGAAACAAACAGAGCTATACTTTATTCAAACTCTTAGAACAGTATTAACAGTCTGGAAAAAAAAAAAAAATCATATCTCTTTCAGGATCCAGAAATTAGTGCATTCTACTTTTCCATCATTAAGGTATTTTGAAAGTAGCACAGAAATGCTCCTGGGTTGTGCATAATTCTTGGTACAAATCAACTATTTTCTGGAAGTGCAGAAAAAGAAATGAAGCAAGCTTAAACTTTATTTTTGTTTGGATGCTCAATTTCATTGAAAGACAAATATACCTAAAACCAAGAAGCAGTAATGTCAACAAAAGAAAAGACAGACAAAACTGAAGGAATTAAAGAAGACAGAATGTATACAAATAGTAAAAAGAACTTGCAATCTGCTGAACAAATTCTTAAATTTTTTACCTGTTCCTTTGTAAACACAGTTATCATTATAAACATGGTTTCACCAATTCACCAAATTTAATCCAAAACCTGCAAGTACGTAAGGAGTACTTAGACATTCACATACTTATTCTCAGTGTCTTAGTGCATATCAGTTTATTCAGTTTGATACATGTATACCTTTTCCATTATATTACATTTTCACACACTTGAAGTACATATGCTTCACAGTGAATGTCCTCCTGCAAGTATTACCAATTTTACTCAAGAACTAAAGCCAAAGCAAATAATTTTAGGTAAGATTTTAAAGGCAATTGAAAGAGAATGTCTAGAAAAGACTTTTTTTTCACTAATACAGATCTATTTTAAAAAATAACACACTTTAGAGTCTCAGAAATATTTTTCTATTAAGAATTCTTCCACGGCCAGACAATTTCTCAATTTTTTTCTTTAATAAAAACTTTAATGATGTCCACCAGATCTAATTGAATCTGCCATTTTTCAAGCCAGAAATTCATTGTTACATTCTTCAATTTTCAATATGTGAAAAACTGCATTTATGTAAAGGCAAAGATCAGCAGTTTTTATACTTCCATCTGATATTATTGTATCTCTCAAAATCTAAGTAGGGTTAGGCTGGATCATACAATCAGAGAATTACAGAATCATTTGATTTGGAAGGGGCTTTCAAAGATCATCTTTAAAGGTCCAATTCTTCTGCAGTGAACAGGGACACCTACAGCTGAATCGGTTTGCTCAGAGTCTGATCCAGCCTGACTTTGAATGTCTTCAGGATGGGGCATCTACCACTTTTATCAGCAACGTGTTTGAGTGTTCACTGCCCTTATCATAAAAACCTTTTCCTTATATTCAATCTAAATCTCCCCTCTCTTAGTTTGAAACCATTTTCCCTTGTGCTATCACAACAGATCCTGATTGTCTGTTCATGTTTTTTCTAATGGCCTTTCGGTGCCTAACGAGGGGGCTATTATCAGGCCACTCTTCTTTTTGATGCAGACCAGGACATAGTCAACTTTTTGGGCAACAAGGGCACATTGCTGACTCATGTCAACTTTGACATCCACCAATGCTCCCGAGTCTTCTCTAGCAAGGATGTGCTCAATCCTTTTGTCTTCCAGCTTGTACTGATAGTGGACCTTGCACTTGCATTTGTTGAACCTTATGAGGTCCTCCTCTACCCACTGCTCTAGCCTGTCTAGGTATCTCTAGGTGGCATCTAGATTTCCATCCAGACACTGAGACATTGATTATTACTCTTTTCAGTACCATCTTGCAACCAGTTTCTCATTCTGTCAAATCCATACCTTTTCAATTTGGAAAGGATATTGTGGGGAACTGTGCCAAAGGCATATTGAAGTCCAGACAGATGACATCAGTGGCTCTTTCCTTGTCCACAGATGCAGTTGTGCTGTCATAGAAAGCTAGTAAGTTGGTCAGGCAGGACTTGCCCCTGCTGAAGCCATGCTGGTCATCTTGTATCATCTCCCTCACTTCATATGCCTTAGCATAACTTCCAGGGGGATTTGTTCCGTGATTTACTCCAACACAGAGATGAACCTTAGGATCATCATATGCTTACTGACAAGATAGCCATAGTTGTCCAAAAAGAGGAGTTGATTTTTCCAGTTGACATTCTATCCTTCACATTTAACACCACATTCTATGTCAAATTATTCAGAACAACATAAAAACTGCAGAACTTGAAACTGAGTGACACTCATTTCTTAATTTTATTTACTCTTTGTTGATCACAAGAGTGGTTGAGTGGAATTATTTGTCATCAACAGAGACATCGTGATTTGCTGATTGCTTTACAATGAGAAATAGAGAAAGTGTAAAAGAAAAAAGTATATGTAACATTCTAATGTGTTGTTTTAATTTAAATTGTTTATTTTATTCAAATACAAGAGAAAACATTTTCCCATCAGTATTTACGTAAGAATCCAGAAAAAAGTTATACAAAACCTTCAGAGAAGCATTTATAAGCAGGTGGAGAGCAAACAAATTACAACCTAAGTTAGGTAACATTAAGAAGGTCTTCTCAGAATCACAGTTTGTTACATAGGTACGTATGTTTTTACCTTTTTTTTCTTTGACCTTTTCTAGAGCTTCTATAATTAAAGAAGCATTCTTTCATATGGCAAGCATGGTACTTAACAGTACCGGTGTCCTTAGGGGATTTTACATACACTGGGAAAAATAGTAACAACTAGGTTTTTTTAATTTTTAGGAAATGCTATATTTAGAGCAAATGAAAACAATGGATTTGTTAGATTAATTTTCTAGAATATATGCATGAGGATACTGCCTGCTGTATATCTGAACAATAATAGCTGCTATTTGGTGAAATAGAACAATTGCACGTAATGATTGTTCCAAAGGTTAAATCATGCTGAAGAGAACAAGAACTTTAAACACTTATAAAATTGCAGATATGCTAAACTAATCTATCAGATCTTAACATTGACAGCTAACAGTAGCAAAGCAACAGAATAATCATATTTGTATAGGTCTCTCAACGCTCTTCAGTGTAGTGTGCTGATAAAACATAAAAACCATTTGAATAATTCAATGCAAGTTTATAACTTGCATTCAATGTGCCTTCTATGGCAGTCTGAAGTACTAAATTTTCATTAGGTGCAATGCATTCCACTCACATCATAGGATAAATCTTGGAAGACTAGAAAGAACTGTTCACAGTGATAATTAGAGTGGGTTTGAGATTAGAAACTAATGTATATTAAGTAGCTGAGGCCTAAGACCTAGTATCAGAACAGAATTTCTTATAATAAAATGAAACATATGCCTACCAGATTTAGAACTTTGAAAATTGCAAGAAAAAGATGAAATTTTTTAATGGCAGAAATAATGAGCATTGACTTATGCCACAAGTAAATAACTTATTTTCACTATTTAGAGGTACAGAAAAATTCCCAGAACTTTTTAAGTCTTTGAATACATAAAGGAGAATGAAGTTCTTACTAACTGGAAAGATTAGTCTGGCATGTGATACCAAATTTATGACAGCAAAATAGAGGTCTTTACTGGTTGTAAACTTTGATGCCCATATTCTGTATGAAATGTTGAAAACATAATACTGAGTATGAAATTCCATTTCATATAATAATTTATTAACAGTTAATCACTCCAAAAATATATACATTTAAAAAAGATATAAACACAGTGCTTTGCTTCACATTTTTTTAATAGAAATACAGATTATGAGCCTAAGTTTTACTTTAAGTTATATCTAAAGAGGTTCAATTTAACGAATTCGAGATTATGGATAACTATGGTTTTATCCAATGTAGTGGTAATTTATTCTTAAAATGAAATATTGAAATAGGCATAAACCTGAAAAAAACTCAGTTGAAATCTCTGGCCAGATTTGCAGAGACTAGTAATGGCTTTTTTATGGTTTATTAATGTTTAGTAATGACTTATCTGTTTATTTCGTAAATGTTACATAGTTGAAATTATTAACTAGCATCTAATTAATAGGTGTATTGCTACAGAACTTTGCTGTGTAACTTAGAATCAAGTAAGGAATATTGACTGTTGCACATTGTACTGAAATCATTGGTTTAATTATCCATCTGTATTGTATGCAATTGCTTTATGGCAAAATATCATATAAAAATTGTTATGGATGAGCAAGATACACTCTGATGTTTTTGAGTAGATGATTTCTTTTGTTTTATGTAATGATTCTGATGACAAAAATCTGAATGTTTTTTTAATAAAACTATCACTTAGCTCAAGTTCTCATAGGCTTTCTCTAGCCAAAGATTTTTTTTTTATTTTTGCTAAAATTTCTGAGGCCTTAGTAATGCAAGCATTTTACAACTGTTGGATTAAACTGCTTTTAAGTAATAGAAAAAATAATGGAGTTATTACTTTATTGATTCTGACCACATTCTGGTAACATGCAAGTTTTTTTTTTGTAAACTTTCAGTCATGTTATACCTTTATGTTCTGTTTGCTTCTTGCTTCAACATGGATTCATGCAGGATTTACTGAACAATGGTGAACAAAGTAGTTAATGATTAGGAGGGCATATCCTCTTATCTCCTTGTCAGTTATCTACTCTTTTCTGACATAAAAATATAGTTTATCTAAGAAAAAACAAGTTTCAAGTAGTTGAATTGTGCTCACAGGTTGAATTGTTTCATATGTAAGGTAAGAGCTGCTTTTTACTGAAACTGTCACATGTATCTTAATTAAAAGTAGGTAAATGTCTTTTCTTACTTATTTTAATTCTGAAAAGGTCTATTTTCATGTAAAAGATGTCCTTTTAAAAATACTTGTTTTCTGATAATTCCTTATGATGTTGAGGAATTATGATAGCCCTTACAAAATCCTCTTATTTTCCAGATGGAGGTGTTATTTTAAAATTCTACTTTGTAATAGCTTTGCTTGGAAAAGCACAGAGCTCAACAGTGGCACTTTATACTCTGGGTATACTCCAGGAGACTTATATTTAGGTCTTTCTTTACTTTATGTGCTTGTGATGCTAGTTACTACTGTACATGAACATCCTCTATATGACAAGTAAATTATGTACAAAAATTCCCTAAGCTACACTGTCAATTTCATAAAAATATTTTAAATCCATATCTGAAGTACTAGAGAAATTTTCTGGAAACACACAGAATAAAAGCATTCTTAATTTTTTAAATGACAATTTTTACCTATACCATGTCACATTTGTGACAAGACACAAACTGCTCTTCTCATTTCGGCAGCTTGTTTCTTAATGAAGCATATAAATATCAATGAAAGACCATATTAAATGAACTTTAGGCAAACTGTATCATTTTGTTATTCAAACTTTAGAAAAAGCAGCATAAACCAAAGATGAAAATGATACCTAGTTGTTTTATGACTTCCCCACTGTACCTCTGAAAATATTTTGTATTGCTCCTCTGCCACAGTATTTACAGTCAAACACAAGTTAATTTCTCTGCACTGAAAAAAAATATATTTCCATTTTGACAGTGCATAAACACATGAAGTTTTACAATTTTCCTGTTGTTAAACTATCCTTTTACCTATTTTGAACTGCATGTGTCTAGGGCATCTTCTATAGGTGTGTGCGGAAGCACAGACAAGAGAATCCTTTCACATGAGTTTGCTAGACTAGATGATTATATCTGTCATTCAAGAACTTCCATCTAGAAGACAAACAGATTGAATAGTTTGCTTCAGATGTGCTGAAGAACAAAATTACTAGTTACTGTGCTCTGAGATAGGTGGGATGTTATGTCATCTCATTACTATAATATTTGGAAAACTTGGATATTTTTTAGACTTTCATGAACAATCCATCAGCACTAGTATTTTGGTGTTTTGTTCTCCCTCAGTGCAATTTAATGTGTGCAGGGCACTTCAGTAAAATAATTTGTAGCTTTTTCAGAACAGCAATTAACTACTTTTAGTAATTTAGGAATGTAAATATCAATGTTATAAATATTCTAAAACTCCCATTCTAGAACAATCCTTGTAGTTATATCCAAATGGACTAAAAAAATGTTATGAATATCTTAATTGGAGATTAAGTATAATAAGTAAAACCAGAGTTACCAAAATGTAGTACTTCCAAGACGTCTTACCTTATTACAAAAAGTATGATAGTCAAGAAGCTAGGGAACAACTATATAAGCCACTGAACAGTCTGAATACAGGCATGCAGTTCCATTACAGATCAAGTGTTGCAGTAAGAATTTTGAACTACGGAAGGTAGATTCAGCAAAACATTATTTGATTCCCTAACCAGTGGACCTAACATTTTATTCTGCTTAGAATATTTATGTATACTATCTAACTCGGGTACAGTAAAGGATCAATTTTAATTTTGCTTGGTGTTACTACAAACAGTGGCATGAGAAAGTTATCACTGACTCAGACAGCTGTACGTAGCACCTTGAAGTGGCTTGTTTACCGATACTGGCATGAATATCATAGCTTAGATACAGGTATATAAAGCAATATGAAATCAGAAATACACTTTATACATAATACTAGATATTATGATCTACTCTATACTTAATACACATACCCATATTTCTAAGCAAACTGCTCACTTGAATTTCTCAGTTATTTGAAATGTACAAATGTACAATTATTTTGTTCTAGTATGAAACAGTAAATACACTAATATCCTTGGTGTCTGCAGCATTTTCCCAAATAGAAAGTCTTTTTGGGTAGGAAAAATAAGCCTAAAATAATGAGTATGAAGAACACAGTCCTCTGTTATTACCCTGTGTTCTCATAAGTTTTGTGCACATCTGACAGAAATAGCTCTCTAGGAGCAATTTATTGTCAAGCACGCATGGCTGACGCACTGACACACTGGAGGGAAGTGATACCTTGGGACCTTGAGAGGCTTGAGGGGTGGGCCAGTGCAAGCCTTGTGAAGTTCCTCAAGGCCAAGCACAAGGCACTGCACTGGGGCTGGGATGAACCCAAACACAGATACAGGCTGGGCAGAGAATGAATTGAGTACAATCCTGAAAAGAGAAGGCCTTGGAAAAACTCCCTGAAAACAGGAATCTGGATTTCCTTAACACTTTAGGCTATTAATTCAGCCTATTTTGAGAAAAAGTATTAACAAACACAAAGCCTAGAATGTGCAAGAAGCAGAAAAAGACTCGACAGCATTGATTGTCAAACTTTTTCTCAAAATCTTATTTTGAGAGGCAGGGGAGATCATAGTGCTCTACAAATCTGCTGTTATAAAATGCCAAGAATCTAGAAACTAGCTGGAGCGTGTGCCTCAAAGTGGGTGGAAAGGATGCTCTGATGCAAGATGAGCAACAATTACTGCTGGGGCTGTTGTTCTTGGTTAGAGTAAATCAAGTCTTCCTGAGTGGCATAAACTTTTACTGATTCCATACATTTGGAATTCTTATGCTCCTGTGCATAAGAAAAAGTACATTACACTTGACAATGAGTGTGTAGAGCTAATTTGAACAGAAATTTTATAGAAGTGTGAACAATGATCATCTAGATTGATTAGATGGACATGATTTGCATCCGCTTACTGGTAAGATAAATAATTAAAGAGCTAAATTTAAGATTCTACATGATTTTACTTTAAAAACTAAGCATTTGGATTGCTATCTCATTAGATAAATTTTCATGTCATGTACAATTCAACAGTAAGATTGAAAGCAGCAATAAGAAGAAAACATTCTAAAGCTCAAATTCTCATTGCTTAGTATAAAACTTAAGAACTCAGACTCTCTCTGCTTGTTAAATGTTCTAATTGTTGTTTACTCATATTACTGTGAAGCTTGCTTGTTATTGATTTTGTTTTTGAGAATTTCTTTGCATTTTGTGCCTATTGTGTTTTTTATTGTGCATTTTAATGCAAATATGTTTGTAAGAAATGATTCTGTATTACCATGAGATTTTATTTAATTATATATTTTTCTTAACAACTTTGCATCTCAAATCTACTCTGCGACCAGACAGACCTCTATCACACTTGGCTAAATTACAAGATTATACTTGATGATGAATGCACTTGAGTGCATCTAAATAATGTACCAATACAGATAAGACCTGTTCTGATTTAAATTTACACAATCTAAAAACATTCACATTGATGTATATGGATACTAAGCATACCACATAAATTCAGGAAAGTACCAAGTGAGAGAGAGTAGTCTATGGAATCTAACCTTCTGCGCAATCTTAAATCCTGCTTCTGAAAACTGCTCAGTGATGACAGAAATCTGCATTCATGCAGAATCCTGTAGATTTTTTTGTGTTTGGGAAGACCAAAAACTTAGCCTAAACTTCTTTTTACTGCTTAAAACGATACTTAACTCTTAGCTTGTTTTAATCAAGCATCCACTTGGCTTTTAGTGGCAATTATTATAATATGGATTATTAAAGGTGGAAAGAAAGACTATTCCTTCACAGAAAAGCAACAAATGATTGCACAAACATTGCTGAATATATGTGAAGATGCTACACTGAAGATGGATGATGCATTTCCTAGACCTTTGGAAATAACTCATAGTGGACATACTTAAAGCAATTAGAGATCATATTGCTATGATTAAAAACAGACAAGTGCACATCCTTTGACAGACTGCATGACCATATCTACTGAGATCTTTTTGAAAAGAGAAAACATTCTACTAAATCCAGCTATTAATCCACAAACAGCCAAACCAATATCTACAGACATCTAAGCATATCTGGACTGTTAGCTGTGAACTTTTTTCCCCAGAAGTAATAGTATTTACCTTGCTATCTCAAGACCGTATGGCAGGAATATTAATAAAAAGAAAAAGTATGTCCTAATGATCAGTTAAGGGAAGCTATTTAAAGAGCAGAACATAATGCTGCTAGCAGTGAAATGAGAACAACTGGATATTTGAACCAAACCAACCATGGGGATGCTATATCAAACATTTTCAATTTGCTCTGAAAATACTGAACCAAATTTCAGTTAGAATAAAAGAACTATAGTAGTTCATCACTAAGAATTTTAAGTATTCATCATCCTATTTTTGTCTCTTCCTTTCTTGAAGTTAGTTGCTAACTATAAACTTACCTATTGATGAAATGGTTCCTTTAGGATGAGAAAGATGTTTCAGCACAGGCACTAGCTTAATGTTTGTGTACTGTTGTAATAACTATTTCAAAAAAACAGGCTTTTGTTAGAACCTAGATGGAGTTCACTAACACATTTATTAAAAGCTGCTACTGGTTATTTGAATCATCAGTAGTAAAAAAAAAAAAAAAAAAAAAAGGTACTGTGCACCATATCAACTGTGAGTATACTTCGTTAAAATATAGTTAAATCAAAGGCACTTTTAAATATAGTTAATCTAGCTCCTATAATCCAATGTTTTGTATTTTTACACTGATATCTTTTTAAAAAAAATTGTGTTCTACAATACTTTTTTTTTTGCACTGAATACCCACTATCAACTAGTATTTTAGATTTTTTTTTTTTTAATATCATTTGTAGTGGATTTTAGTATTGAATAATTCTGGTTCCAAATTACTTTCGCTTGATTAAATTTTCTCCTGCAGCCTGGCTGTCTCTACCTGATGTGTCTGACTCAGTAGTTGGGAAAGAAGTGTCTTCTATCAATCAATGACAGAAAGTGCTGAATCTGAAGATGCTGACTGTGTGCCATGTAGGGCAGGCAGACTGCTGATAGCAGTCAAGGGAAGTTTAAAAAAAAAAAAAAAAATTCTATATAACAGTTAAATGCCTTTCTAAAAGTTTTCAAAAGATTAACCAGGAAGTAGAATATATGCTCCTCAAAAGAGCAATAGTATGAATAACTAGAGAACAGAATTTACAGAACAAAATTTAAAATTTCATTACCACTTAATAGGAGCTGAGCATTCAATTTTAAAAAAAAAAAAAAGTTTCATGATGTCTTCTCAATTTTGTATGACAAATAACATTTAAAATATTCCACAGTGAACTGAACAGACATTAAATAAACACTACTACAACTGTTTAAGAGCTTTTTAAAAGAGATGAGTGTTTATAGTGACATGTAACTTTAGTAACAATTTCAGAGGTTACAACCAATTTTCATGGAGAAATAGTGCTATCCATTGCTATGAGACAGTGCATATTATTCAACTTCATTGTCTAGTAATTAGTTTACATGTAGGATATGTGCAGAATGTCCTTTGTAATAAAGCTATTACATGCCTTTACTAGCATGTTTAATTAAATATGTTAAACACATCCTGTCACAAAATATGAAGCTTTCATTCCATTGAAAGCCTGTAATTGTTCTGGTTAGGAGGGGGAATTCTCATCAGTTCAGTCTCATTACTTTCCCTGTAAGGAATGAAGTCTTCTCTTAATATGAAAAAGTTATCTATACAAAATAACTGATACTAGGAATTGCCATTCTGAGTATTGATCTTAGTTCTATTTTGTTGGAATATTTCCTTTATTTTTAGATCCTTTTTATCAAGCCATATTTCTAAAAATATTGGCTTCTTAATAAAATCTAGGGAGCTCCCTCATCAGAGAAGGGTTTGGCAAGGCCAAAACTGCACAGGTAGTGCCAACAGAAAAAAACCATGTAGAAGAATAGGAACTGATTTTCTGCAAAGCCAATTGATTTGATAATTGTAGCTCATATTGGCAGACAAATTCAAGATGACATTTAGCAGTGCTTTGTCAAGGTTAATGAATCTGCTTGTCTTTGGCTAGTATGAACAACCTCACTATGGATCACAATTAGCTTCTCACAATCCTCTGTTGTTCTCACTGCACAGAGCAATGTACCATTTTATAGATAAAAAACCACCTATTTTATGTTCTGCCCTATACAGTGGGACTTTCATGTACGCATGACAAATGGGCTGCACTGAGTTTCTAACATGCAAATTCAGAGTTTCTAAACAAAAAATTTATTTAGGGAGTGGAAGGCCCGCAGGCCAAAAGCTGATAAAGAGTTCTGATGCAGAGATTTCAACCGAGGCATTATTTTCTTTGTGTTAGTTTGTGTTCTGTTCAGGATCGTCGTAGATTTTCATACTGGGACTGTGGAGTTCCAGATGAATCATTTTGCTCTGCTCATAATCTAATTGCATGATTTTCAGTTCTTTGCTTAAAATTGCAATCTATGTTGTTATGCAAGTGTATTCCATCTACACAGTTTTCTGATGGAGTAATTGCTGTTGTGTAGAAGAATCTGACATTTTCACTTTCTGGGTAGCATTCTTTAAAAATATGCACAAAACTAGCTATCTTCCCCCATTTTAAAATTAAGTAAATAATAATAATTTTAAAAAAAAAAACTTTAAAACCTCAGAATTGATTTTTGCTTGTTTCTAGAAACAATAAATTTTAATATAAGAATCAACATTGTTATGTTCTCATATACAAAAATTATCATTTTGTTAATAGGCTTATATTTTTTAACAAGTACTTAGATGTTCATTAGATTTTTCCTTGCATATTTTATCCCAGTTCTCTACAAACTATATATCATTGTCACACATGTTCACAGGAATCATACATAAAATCATCAAAAGTTGATTGAGGGAATCAAAGAGGACTTGACCTGACCTTTGTGTTGAAATGTTTCTAACTTTTATTTTATAATCACAAGAGTCAATGGTGATAAAATTAAGATAATGAAGAAACTATCTTGTGAATCAGTTGGTTACTTCCAGTTGATACTACTAATATTCTAAACTCTTCCTTTATTACATAAGTTCATTATTGCACTTTCTAAAAGATGTTACATATCCATAATACAGATTGATCAAGAAGGATTATCAGATATGATGAAATATGAAACCTTATAGTTCATGATTAGAAATATCTTTAATTGTAGTCTTTGTCAAACTTCAGTGTTGATGTAGTTCTCCTGATACTAGCTTAGCCACTGAAGGCTTTGGTAATATGTTTCAAACAAAACAAAAATAATTATCCTAAAATGTGTGCCATAAAAATGTAGCAATTCGTGTCTGCAAGTTCTGTCACAAATTACTGTGTTTTACAATTTGATGTAGCAAGTGAACAAATACAATTAAAAATAGAGTAACATGCTTTAAAATGCATTTTATTCATTTGTTTGACAAGTATAATTTTGTTATGATAGTACTTCATACTATACATATAAATGTTTAACAGTGCATTAGACAAAAGTAATGTAGTTTAAGTAATGCAAAATTTCATTAAAATACGATTACAGCATCTTCATCTGAAATGTAGAAATATTTCTAATGTATAGAAGTATATAAATGAGTAAGCAGTGAATTAAGAATTTACCAAAATAATAAGAAATACATATTGCACATGAAAAAAATATCAAAACTCACTTATTTTTCCACCCACCAGTGGGATAACTTGTTCATTCAATTTTAAGATTAGAATTTGTTCCGTATGTTCCCTACATTATTTATAATCTTCTGAATTGAAATGCTGCTAGTAGTTCCTCTCTCCCAGTGTGAAATCATTGCTAAAATGAACACATTAAGCACAGAGGACAGGCTGAAAAATACCAGTGAATCCTTTGTGGACAGTGAGAGTTTTTTGGTTTTTGTTTTTTTCTTATCAAACTTTTTCTAATAGTTGAAAGAGAATGGGACTCTGTTCAAGTTTTCTCAGGGTAGGTCTGAAAACATGACTGTTTTAGCCTCTGAAAATTCATCACTTTCAGTTGAAAAAGGGTGTAAAATAAAGTGGCAGAAAGCAGGCACATATATTGGAGAGAACACATTATGTGTTCAAATAGAAATGTTTGGAAGAAAAAATGTTGAAACAGTCTTTTTTAAAAAATTTCTGCAGTGCACTGTCATTGTTACTCAAACTACAGAATATTCCTAGAGCAGAGATAGGGGATTTTAAGATGAGAGGATAAATGAACTTCTCAAAACGTTTAACATTAAAACATAAAAAAAAAAAAAAAAAAAAAAAAAAAAGCTGTGTCAGTTAATTAAAAAAAAAATTGGTTTTTTTCCTCCATGTTCCCTGGTAAGCACCAAACTATGGTTTCACATCCCTGAAAAACTCCAAATATAGAAATTTCTGCTGGAGCAATTCAAATGAGTGTCCAATTAGCTTGAGCAGTTTAACTGCTTACTGAGTTAGACATACCAATTTAAATGCAACAAGGATAAATATAGGACAGAAAATAATTTTCATTTAGACAGCTGTATTAACTGGTAACACAGGGATCTTCCAGTATGTTCTTACGGAAAAGTGAGAATTGCAATATACAGATACACAGGCAAGGGTGTGTATTGGTACACATAAGTAAAAGAAAAGTACATATTTTGCAATAAATGTTAAATAATTAATTAACACAATTATCTCTGACTCAAATATTCTTCAAATTTAGGTAAGAGCTCTTGGGCTCCAGTACTAAAAGAATGGCCTAGGATTTGCTCAATGCCTACAAACACACAGCAGTTTATGTTGAACTATCATTTTTTTTTGTAGTCCAGACCTGATATTCAGTACCAGAAACATGTTTTGGTTTAATTCAGAAATTCCTAGTTTAATTAAAGCTCTAATATTCCCCCAAAAGGCATTTCTTAGCGTGTTGCTTGGATTCATTCATGGGAATACTTAACTATTCTCTTAAGTCCAACTTCATGCCATTTGAAGATAGCAGCTGGGGAAACAAAAACACAGTATTTACATAAATTTGTTCAGCCACTTGTATGCACATTTCCATTTTAAACTGTATTGTTTTCTATTACCTCTGCTAGGTTTCCTTCTACTAATTCTATTAAGTAAAAAAACAAAACAAAACAAAAAAACCCACTAACTAGACTTTCACAAAGGAACAAAATTATTGATCAATATATTTTAATAGTGGTTGTATCTGCTGCAAGAAGTAAATGGAAGTTTGAACATGTACTTTACTCTAGAAGTTACTGTGATAAGAAAAATGACATTATCTAGAGCTATTACATGAGTGGTGCAAACTGTGCTTCTTATCCAGTTCCCATTAATGTCAACAGCAATGATGTCACTGGCACAAGGTCAATTCTTGCAAGGGAAAGCCTGGTCCTTCCCGAATCAGCTGAAAACACAATGCAGTCAGAATATTTTATCCTTCTTTAAGGTACTGTTGACTAAAGGAATTTTCTTAAAATAGTTCACAACAGTTTCATGGTTTGGCTTTTTTACAATATAGTATCTCCCCTCATGTCACTGTCATTACTCTTGAGACAGGGTAAGATTCAAAAGTGAAGGACTGCAAATACGTGTCACAGTAACCAGGCAAGACTTGCAGCTATTCTGTTCTGTACCCAGAAAAAAATTGTCTGTTTTTTGTTTTTAGGCCAGAAAGAAATGGAGGGGAGGATGTTGTTCCTAAAAGGCATGAGAAAACTCAAGTCAATGAATAGACCTTGGGCAAAGAGGAGGTAGGATGGAGCATAAAACAATGTACTTACATCTTAAAATTCTAGAAGTTAGTAATATGTGCTTTCACTATGACATGTATAGACTTGAACAAGGGATATGTTACCATTCTTCACACTGTACTCTTCCCAACAAATCTACAGCTTATCTAGATATTATGTGCAGGTCTAGTCACAGAAAAAGAGCTTCTTAAGGAAGTTATGAGAAGCTTAATCTATAAAAATTAACATATTAGTATTTTACCTAAAAATTTTTCTTCTTCCTCAGCAATTATGAAAAATTAAAACTTCTCCTCTGAAGAAAAATATCCCTTGGCAGTCACAAGTGACCTCTGCAGAACCCCATTCCCTTTTTCTCCTTATGGTATTAGAATTAGGAAGGAAGATGGACAGGTAGAACAATTGCAAGATTATTTTCAAATACTTGTCCCTATTTCTTACTTATTTTTCCAGGCACAAAAAAAAAAAAAAAGGAAAAAAAAGAATGTGTTATTTATTTTTTCTTTTAAGAAGATGAAAGACATTTTTAAAAGAGTATTTTGTATTTTCGTTTGTGGGGGGATGTAAGCAGTCAAATAGGCAAGAATGAGAAAAACATGAAAACTAAGGAAGTACATATGTGTAGCTCTGTGGATCTCAATTTACTCACAGTTTTGTCGTCTTGTAGTCTGGTTCATAGTGTCATGGTACTCTTGATGATAGCTCATTTAAATCCACATTTCTGTGAACATTTCCAGTGATAATCACTGGCTCATACAATTTCTCCTGGGAAACATTTCCATCCCTTTTTGTTTTTTTTTAGCTTGCTGCTCCTTCAGAATTTCCAGCAAGATTTCTCTATCTTTCTTGAGTCTCTACACATAAATTAATTCATGGAAGTATTTGCTCAGGAAAAAAAAAAAAAGCCTATTCTAAATAGAGTGATGCATTTTAGTTTCTCTTGCTGTGTAGGTCTGATTAGTAAAGACATTTTGTAAGCACCTGTCACTCTTGTAAAATTTCAGAACTACTTGTAAGAAGGATGATATAACATTGCTTTTCTATCAAAAAGTTCTTCCAGGGAGTCAAGCAAATAAGCAGCAAATCAATAAGGACTTCATATTCAGTTGTCTTATGCATTTTAGCCATTTGGACAAACAGAGAGACATTTCTAGTCATTCAAGGTAAAGTTACATTTTCAAATCCAATTTCTTTTCCAACAGGGAAGAAAATACCCTTGAAGGTGAAGTCTTCAGTAGCAGTAAATTTGACACCATTTTTATATAATTTACTAAAAAGTATCCCAATCAGAGGCCACAGGGAAACCATTTTATTAATTTATTTTGCAATTCCACTCCTCCCCTCTCACAAGAGGAGGCATGAAGAACCAGTTTATAACTGCATTTTCAATTTGAGTGTTTGAAAGGTTATTCTACTTAAATGCAGTGCAAGTGTAAACAGCATGTAAATCCCTCGTGGCTCTCTTCCTAGCTTAGTCCTAGCTCCAGGACAAGAGAAGAGAAAAATAAAAATGCTCATACTTAGTGAGCACTTACCTTTGTTTGTTAAAGAAATTTCATTCAGAAAATAAGGGAATTTTTATTTTGAGTGTAGAGTCAGATCTGGAAAACAAAGGCAATTTGTCAGTAAATACATAAACAATAGTTGGATGTATTCTTAATAGGAAATATGTGAAATCAGAAGTGAGATGACCCAATCCAGGCTTTTCTGCACTGATACAAAGCCAGGATAACACTGACTTTGATCATCTTCTAGACAATTAGTATCACTCATGATAATAAATATGAAATAAATGCCAGTGGTTAGATATCACAATATTTATGCAACAATGGCTACCTATCTGGTCAACTTAAAAAAATAAATAAATAGAGACTTGCAGAATTACTTGCACACCCCTCTGCAGCTTCTTCTGAAGAGCCATACCATTTCTCCAAACTCATCCCAATCATTTACACACTAAGGTAATCTTTGAGATGACCAGAGGACTACACTGACCTGGGGAAAAAACATTTCTCAATTTGAAGAAATGTTGAAATTTCATTAGTTTTGTTGTGTGTTCATTTTCTGGGAGAGAAAAAGAGTACAGAGCAGAAAAGAAATGATGTGGCTTCCAACAAATTGTTATTACATTTCCAGCTCAAAGCCATTCTCTTAAAAACTACTGCAGCTGATATATGATATTTGCATGTATTTGCATCCAGTTAAAGAAACTAAAAATACCTAACTGAAACGTCCTTTAAGAGTCCCCTTATTCCTGAGCACAAACGTTACTCTTTAAACCATACTCTGATAACTTTGTTTATGCTAGAAATATCTTATAACATGCAAAATGGATACAGAAATCTGAAGGATAAGATTTTTTAGCATGAATAATCACAGAAGAAACTCCCCTCTGATTAAATTATTGATCTTCTCATGTAAATCTAGGAGCAATATATGATGAGCTCTCAAGAAACTTTCTTGCTATTTTCAGTGTTCACTACAGAAACATAGTATTACCCTCCAACATTCTTCTTCCACAGGCTGCTATGGTTACAGAGAATTAGCTGATATGAATATACTGTAGCTCCTTTTTTTCTTTTTGTGAAATCTACAGAACTAAGCAATATTTTAAATGAGATTTATACCCTTAGTATTTTCATTTTGACTCTTAGCTCTAAAGACTGTTTGCAGAGTACACCATGTGTTTTTTTAGTTTTTTATTTTTGTTTCATGTAAATATATAATACTATATGCAGAAAGCAAGATCTTGTAAATATGCTTAAACAGAACTATCAGTGTCACATAGAATTGTTCTGTAAAATGTTAGCAGCAACCAGAATATTTCCCAGCATTTGATCATTAGTTATGAAGTGTTAACACACTGTTATGTTACACGTAATATACAAAGTAGTCAGGCATTGCCTCAGAAGTTTAAGAGAAGGGAGAGCCTCTATCAGTCCCATCCATCAAAAGCCATGGGTAATTGTATGGCTGTTTCACAAGTACATAAGGCTGAACACAGTGCAAAATGAAAGAAATGCTTGATGCCTCTACATTCTTCAACACATTGCTATTCAGTTATGCTCTGCTGGAGGAAGGACTGTTGGGGAAGATGCAGCTTAAGAATAGTTAGCAATAAGAGCTACTTATGAAGCATCACCATCAAGATCAGTGTTAGCAAGCCACAAGGCACTTAAGTCCTCAGAGCATTTATAATCTGAACAGACAAGCATTTGGTGGTAAGCATGGGTCTGCACCTATTAATTTCTCTACGTTACTGGCAGCAAAATACAGATCTTTATTCAAAGCCTCACATTCTCCAAAGCTGTGTAGCTAGAGAATAACTATAGTTTGCATAACTCAACAACCCTATATGCAAAGTGCCTTTGTTTCAAATCTGTGGAGAAGGGATCCTTGCCACCAGTAGCTTGGCAGAGGAGTACATGAAAATCTCTGTGCTAATAAAATCTGCCCAACCATAGAGTATCTTCTGAGAAACAGGGGAATTATAATATTTAGGGAGGTCTTCTAGTAAACACAGACTGTTTTTGGAATAGTAAATCCGTGTGCCAGATGGGGGCCTTACGTGACATTCTGTTCCGTGGTGCTGTGGGAGGTAGGTAAGGGACACAGCCTAATTTTGTTACATATTTTTCTAAACCTCATTCTACAATACTCTACATGTACAGAATTGCTGACACAGCCAGATAGAATTATATTTTATAAGTTTGTATATATCTCCTTCTACAATTACATATTTTGTATTAGTTGTCCTTGCAGTCCCAAATAGTGTTTGGTAAGCAAAGTTATACAGTGGTATGATGTATAACAGAAAAAAAACATCATCCCAATTAAGGAATGATCACATGAACAGAATTTATGAGGGCTATTTCTTTTAGGCTAATATGCCTCTCCTATACGTAATATAGAATCACAGAATCACTGAGGTTGGAAAAGACCTTAAAGATCATTGAGTCCAACCATGACCTAACCATACTACCCTAACTCTAGCAACCCTCAGTCCCTGAGCACCACCCAAATGGTTTTTAAACACATTCAGGGATGGTGACTCAACCACCTCCCTGGGGAACCTATTCCAGTGCTTAATAACCCTTTCTGTAAAGAAGTTTTTCCTGATATCCAACTTAAACCTCCCCTGGTGCAACTTGAGGCCATTTCCCCTCATCCTGCCACCTGTCACCAGTGAGAAGAGACCAACCCCGCTCTCACTGTAAGCACCTTTCAGGTATCAGAAAAGAGCAATAATGTCTCCCCTTAGCCTCCTTTTCCCCAGACTAAACAGCCCCAGTTCCTTCAGTTGCTTCTCACAGGGTATATTCTCCAAGCCCTTCACAAGCCTTGTTGCCCTTCTTTGGACCTGTTCCAGCACCTCAGTGTTCTTCCTGAATTGACATGCCCAAGACTAAACATAGTACTCGAGGTGAGGCCTCACCAGTGCCAAGTATAGGGACAGGATTACTTCCCTAGTCCTGCTCACCACACCATTCCTGATACAAGCCAGGTTGCCATAGGCCTTCTTGGCTGCCTGGGCACACTGCTGGTTCATATTCAGCTGACTGTTCATCAGTATACCAAAGTCTCTTTCCATCAGGCAGCTTTCCAGCCACTCCTCCCCAGGCCTGTAGGTTTGTCTGGGGTCATTGTGACCAAAATGCAGGACCCGACACTTGGCCCTGAAACTCATACAGTTTGTCTTGGCCCATCGATCCAGTCTATCCAGGTTCCTCTGTAGTGCCTTTCTCCCCTCTGGCAGATCAATACTCCCTCCCAGCTCGGTGTTGTCTGCAAACTTACTGAGGGTGCACACAATCCCCTCATCAAGATCATTAATAAAGAAGTTGAATAGAAGCAGCCCCAGTACCAAGCCCTGGGGGACACTGCTCGTGACCGGCAGCCAACTGGATTTAACTCCACTGACCACAACTCTTTGGGCCTGGCCATCCAGCCAGTGTTTCACCCAGTGGAGTGTACGCCCATCCAAACCACGGGCAGCCAGCTTCTCCATGAGAATGCTGTGGGGGACAGTGCCAAAGGCCTTACTGAAGTCCAGGTAGACCACATTGACAGCCTTACCCTCATCCATTAAGTGGGTCACCTTATCATAGTATGAAATCAGGTTTGTCAGACAGGATCTACTATTTCTAAACCCATACTGACTGGCCCTGATCTCCTGGTTGACCTTTAAATGGTCCATTCCATAACCTTCCTGGGTACTGAGGTGAGACTGATAGGTCTGTAGCTACCAGAATCATCTTTCTGGCCCTTTTTGAAAAGGAGCATCATATTTGCCAGTCTCCAGTCCACCGAGACATCCCCAGTTAGCCAGGACTGCCAAAGAATGATGGAGTGTCTCAGCAACCACATCTGCCAACTCCCTCAGCACTCTAGGGTTCAGTCCATCCAGCCCTATGGACTTATGAGCATCCAGCTTTGGGAGCAGGTCCAAAACCATCTCATCATGGATCATGCAGGGCTTATTCTGTTCCCCATCCCTATCTACCAATGCAGGGGGCTGTGTTCCCAGGGAGTAACAAGTCTTACTATTAAGGACTGAGGCAAAGAAGGCAGTAAGTACCTCAGCTTTATCCTGATCCTTGGTCACCAAGCTGCTCTCAGCATCCAACAAGGGATGGAGATTCTCCCTAGCCCTCCTCTTGCTGTTGATGTGTTTATAAAAATATTTATTGTTTTCTTTTACCTTAGTGGCTAAGTTCAGTTCTAGCTGGGCTTCAGCTTTTCTAATTTTCTCCCTGCACAGCTTCACTACATACCTGTAATCATAAGCAGCTTGCCCACTCTTGCAGAGACCATAAGCTTTCCTTTTGTTCTTGAGATCCAGCCAAAGGTCTCTGTTCACCAGTCCAGCCTCATTGCCTATCGGCTCGTCTTCTGTGACTTGGGGATGGTCAGCTCCTGTACCTTTAGAATAACTTCCTTAAAGTATTCCCAGTCTTCCTCATCTCCCATGCTCTTCAAAACTACCTCCCAAGGGACTTTCTCAGCCATGGTCCTAAAGAGGTTAAAATCTGCCCTCCGGAAGTCCAAGGTGTCAGTTCTGCTGACTCCCCTCTGTGGTTCAACAAGTATCGAGAAGTCTAGCATCTCATGATCACTGTGCCCCAGATGGCCTCCAACCTTTATATCCCCCACAAGACCTTCTTTGTCAACAAACAGCAGGTCCAAGATTTTGCTTCCCCTCATTGGTTCCCTCACCAGCTGTGTCAGGAAGTTATCTCCCACACACTCTAGGAACCTCCGGGACTGTTCCCTATCTGCTGTATTATAAATCCAGCAGATGTCTGGGAACTCGAAGTCCCCCACAGGAACAAGGGGGAGTGACCTTGAGACCTCACCCAACTGTTTATAAAGTATCTTGTCCACCTCTTCATCCTGATTGGGTGGCCTGTAGCAGACTCCCACAAGAATATCAATCTTAATGGCCTTCACTTTTACTCTGACCCGTAAGCTCTCAACCCTATCATCACAATCATTAATTTCCACACATTCACATTCTTTCTTAACATAGGGGGCTACACCACCGCCTTTCCTGCCTAGCCTGTCTCTTTTGGAAAGTCAGTAACCATCCATCACAGCACTCCAGCTGTGCCAGTCATTCCACCATGTTTCCGTGATGGCGACTATATCATAGCTTTCCGACCACCAGTGGCCTCCAACTCCTCCTGTTTATTATCCACGCTGCGTGCTTTAGTGTAAAGGCACCTGAGCTGGGCCTCCTTTTGAGTGGCTGTAGCCCTAATATCCTCATGACCATACTCAGGTGTTTCCACAACCACCAACCTCATACCAACCCTCATGTTCTTCCTACAAAAGTGAGAGTCATCCTCCTCCTTCATCAAGGCACAAGACTGTGGAATCTTACTAGCACATCCCTCTCCTACAAGCACTGGGACGTTACATACAGGCTCTGTTCTAGTGACCCCAGTTATACCCATACCCCCTTTGTACCTTCTATGTTTTGCCTTCTTCACGGAATACACAACTTTGCTTCCCAACGGGAACTTAAAAATACTTTGCTTGTAATCAAGCAGAACAAATATTACATATACTATCTAAGGCTGAACGTATGATACTTAATTTTGTAGCTGATAATAAATTGGTTTATTTCTACAGATTCATGTTCTTTAAGGAAATTACAGGGGAAAGCATGCATGTATCTTATTTTTTCTCCTCCCATGACTCAGCACAGATAGGGTGACTTTTTCACAAAGGTTCAGTGCTCTAACAAAAAGCCATATCATCTGAAGTAATCAGGGTCAAATTCTTACTTCTCTACAATAACTATTATCACTTATATCAGAAAATCTGGGAAAATTTTTTGCCAAAGAGTAAACAAGACAGAAACCAGTTCACATTTGTTTTCTTTCTATATTACAATAGAGAAAACCTTATTGGAATAGTTGCTAAATATGGTAAAAACATTTTTAATTTAGTGTACTTGTGTGTTATTGGCTGCATTTTGGGTACTACTATAAACATGCATCTGAAGTTGCTAAATGAACCATCAATATTTTTAGAAAAATTTATACCCATTGAATATTTTATAGATAAGATTAAGCTATTTTTCCTGTTATGGTATTTAAAACAACAGGCCAACCCGCTTTACCTCAGGATTTAATCCATATATTTTAATAAACAGAATGAGGTGGTCACATAGATTTAACTTGCTTGTTCCTTTAAAGTTTCAGTTTATAATGTAACATTTGAAAATATTTTCCCTTTCATGTAGTTTTTTCCCTGACATTAAATTGTTTTGGATCCAAAAAAATACTCAAATTTTGAATTCATATTACAAGAACCTTTCCAATTTTTCTTGCTGAAATAAGCCTCCGTACATGGGAATTTATATGCATATGAGAATGTAGTCATCATACTTTTCCCATTTTTTGGAAACATAACTGGCTTTATAGCTCTTGTTCTAGTTGTCTTAGCCAGGCATAACTGCTATTCACTTCAGTTTTTTTAAGGATGCAGTAAGCAAGGCTTATTTTATATAAGACTTGTAATTACAAGGATGAAAAGGGGAGTTCTCTCAGGAGTACAATCCCCATCACTCTAAGTATCACTGGAGTGCACTTAAGTGACCACTGGCTTTGAAGCACTTTGTGCTGACTGAAGTATGTAAACAAAGCTGCAAGTATCAGACTGAGACAAAGAACACAACAACAAAATTATGTCAAATAACTTCAGTTATTAAAAAATTGATAGCCTTGTTTGAAGTGTCTTCATTGGAAATTCAATTATACTAACATCTTTCTTTTGTTTCAGACAGAAAAAAAAATCAGTGTATAAAAGCAACAACTGCTTTGTTTAATTTTTTAGAATTTGTAAGTAAATTCAGCTATTTAAACCATGTCTCATGTTATGTTGAATTTCCTTTCATAATAAATCCTACCCCACAAGGATATCTATATCCCTAGTACCTGTCCCATAAGGTAGACTATAATAGCCCTCTGTGTTACAAGGAACAGGGACAGAAATAGATACTGTATGACTAAATGCTGATTGACAGTTCCATCGCATGGTTGGCTCTTCTTAAATAAACTGCAAAAAATTTCTTCATACCATACCATTCAAGAGATAGTAAAATAGAGTAAGCAGACGTAACCTTGAGGAAGGGGAAAAAAATATCTGTTTTATTATTACCATAACACACTGAAATACTATTTTTCAAATACATTAGTCAGAGACCAAATTTTTCTGTGTCTAATGAGAAAGGAATTGTTCCTTCTCAATTACCCATTAAAATGCTGCTCCTAAAGAAGAGGAAAAAAAAACCACATGGGAAAGTCTTACTATGTAAATACTTTAAGGAAAATATTTTCATGGCATGTGAAAAAGAAACAAGAGGAAAACAGTGCAGAGACAGTGACTGAAATGTCTGCCAGGTATATATCCAAGACAGCTTAAAAGCTCCTATGAAATGAAACCTAGCTTTTGAAGCTGTCAGAATTTGCCAGCTTGATACATTATTGTACAAGTCTGAAGAATTCCGTCACAGAAGAACTTGTACAAAGAGCAGCTGAGACACTAGGAAAAGCACAGGGCCTCTCTCACAAAATAATGGTTTATAATCACACAGATGATAAAGAAATGTATCATCTTAGTGACTGACAGACACTCGTAAGTGCACAGGCAAGACAACTGCAGCCACCACAACAACTGGCTCTCAAGCCTGGCAAAAGACCTATCAACATTTCTGTCAGAAATAAGACCATTTACAAATTGGTACCTCAATTCTCTCTCACCTCTGCCCCATTTGCTTCCCATATTTCATTGCCTTGTGTGAAAGCCCAGGGAATAAGTACTGGGTAGAACCTTCTAGTCCATTAGAGATCTTTAAACAAAGTTTGAAAAAAATCTTCAAAAATAAAATTTTAAAAATCTTGTTATTTTATTGCCTTCATTCAAGAAGATACTTGTATTAAGAACCTAAAGGATCAAGAACATTAAAAAAAACCCACAGAGGTGGAATAAATTACATGGATGCATTTAAAAACTTGACAAGATCTTTATAAGCAACACTGCAGTGCAGTCTTTGAGATATAGATTAATAGAGCAGAAACCTTCAAGTTCAAATAGAATGAAACACAAAAAGCTGTTCAGAAAAAGGATGCAGAAAGTACTGGAGATAATAATGAGAAGACAACTGGAACACTGAAGACAGAGGGTATAGTAAAGTTTCCTGAAAATGCACATTTTGTGAGGTTTTCTTCTATTTGCCCCATCATTATTTAAGTAAGGATGACAAAAAAATTAAATTACACATGGCTCAGTAAATCCCCATCTCACTGATTACAGCATACTATTTAGTAGAAACATCACTCAATTTTTTGCCAGCTTAGGGGGGAATTTAGTCGTATACAAGATTTGGACAACACAAACACAGCCTAGCCAATCTTGGAGTGCCCTTACTACTGCTTGTTAAGAAATCATATACTAGTCTCCAGAGACATCATTTATACAGGTCTACTGAACACATGGTTCAAACCCTCTAAGAACTATGCTGAGTATTGTTGTTCAGAATTACTGCTCAGCAAACAGCTCCAAACATGAGCTGCAGACTGTTACGCCTCTGAAATGAACGTGTAAAAAAGTGCTCTTTACTGCAGCTAAACTGCTCTGTTTGGCAAGCAGCTAGCATAGCACGTGCACAGCAGGTATTAGTGCATCTGAGATGCATCTCAGTCTTTCTGTATTTGCATACACATATTTTAGATAAGTCAAACTAGAACCTTTCTCATTCCTCAGTAATTTAGTTTTCTGAAACATTGTTTCAGCAAATTAAAAAAAAAAAAAAACATTGCTACAAAGGAAAATATTTTGTTTAAAATTAACAGAATTGACTACACAGCTGTAAATTTATCTGGCCTCACTTCTTTACTGTTCCAATATCTGTACTTCACTTGCAGCTGTGGAGAAGAGCTGCTTATTTTGAGCATCTAGGTGCACCATCACTTGACACAAACTGTCATTGGAGGAAACATTCACATGGAAAAGGACTAGAGATGCAGTAGATAGGTTATAAGACTTTCTTAGTTACTAACTTCCTAAAGCAGCCTAAGGATTAAATTTTGAGGAACAGGAGTGGGACAAAGATCAAGCACTTTTTCAGAAACATTTTTCTCTTTTAGAAAGGTGGATCAGATCCCAACAAACTATGTTATGCAGCTGACACAGAGTATTTATAATAAAACATAACAAAGTGAAAAATGCATCCTGTGGCCCAGAATCAATTTAGCACTTTTATTTTTTTAAACATTTTCAACTACAAACATAGTGTTGTTGCTTATAGGAGGTGACTGTTCTGGCAGATGTCTGGTCTAAGGTCAGCACAAAGCCTCCTTCTTCAGTTTCACTTTTCACTTACCATGTGTAACAGAAGATGAGCTAGAGTTAGCATTATAAGAACTTTTGAAAACATGGTATTGGAAAGCTTAAAGAAGTCATTAGCACTGATTCTGAGCCTCTAAAAACTAAGGGTTTTATATATATATTTGTTTTGATAATGAATGCTTTAATCCTCTTTCTCAAAGCTAAACAAAACCCCCAAACAACAACAACAACAAAAAAGCCCAGCACTGATGAGCAATCATGCAATAACGAATTAGCGTGCATACATGAGGGAAAAACAAATGCAGTTGGGAAACAGATTTTAGTGTCAAGTTTCCCCAAGTGTTGTTATAAATATCAGGAAATTAAAAAATGCTCTTAAAATGCATGAACATTATTTAGGTCTTTAATCTGGAAGGGGCATGATTGATTTTGCAGGGTGGAAACTGCCAACTGTACCAGTGCCTGCAGATGGAAGGGGCCGGCACATAGCTGCCAATTTCAGGGAAGATATTTCAACTACTCTCTAAAATGGATTGCAAAAGCTTCTTGTCTTCTGCTTGTTCCTTCAGGCTCACACTGCACTAGACAGCTTAAGGAGAAAAAAGAATCTGTCTTTCTAGAAACAGCTGAAACATGACTATTTTAGAATCACCAAAAAATATGAAAAGCTAAACCTCTGAGGGCAATGAGGCCACAAACTGAATTGGCAGTGAAAGTAAGATTATTTAATTTTAGCTGTTTACTCTACAATCATTTACACCATAGTCAGAGTAAAATTGACCTCTAGAGTCTAAAGCTCACATGTAAATCCTTATAATTGAGTCAAAGCTTCAAGCAAGGAAGAAACAAAACTACACTGTGAAACACAGTTACTCTTGCACTTCAGAAAACAGAAAAAATGACAAGCGTTAGACAAATTTTTCAAATAAGATCAACTTTAGATCCAAACATTGTTAAGTCTCAACTTCCAGATTCATATTTCATTTGAAAATTTGATCATCTGATGATGAATAAAGCATTTTAGATATACAACCTTGAACTAGGCTATCAGAGTTAAACAGTTCCAAAGCACACTCCTACAGACTCAAAAAAAATCCTCCTTCAGCCATTATGCTAGTGTAAATAAAATAAATAAATAAATAAATAAATATATAGGTATTAAATTTTGCTTCTTCTGACCTCTCAGTTAGGTAGAAATACCCACCTCTCCCCAATTTTCTCACATATTTTAAAAACAATCCTCAAAGGCAAAAAATAAAAATAAAAATAAATTAAAAATCCAGTATCATGAATCAATCTTTTAAAGACATTTTTTATAGCTTTCTTCTTTCAAAGAGTACATATATTTTCTTTTCTACTTTGCTCTGGAAACTGTGCTTACTCCAGCACCTTCTTAACTTGATCGCAGTCTTTTACTCTGGAATTTAGCCCCACTGCAGCAGGTTAGTAACAGACTGTCTCAAATGTCTTATGTTAAGAACAGATCTGCACTATTGATTAAAGACATTTTGCTAACAATGAGAATACCGGAATAGATATAAAGTGTCTTCACAAAAACTGTCTTTAGGTTCATGACACATTAAAAACATTGTTTTTAGTTGTATTTAGTCCTCCCAGTTCCAATAGGAGCAGACTTCACCTCTACTTTAGTTCTAACAGTATAACATGCATTTAAATATATGACATGAACTGTTGGCCCTCCCTCCCCTTCTGCTTTAAGGATTTGTCCTCTATATTTTTTGCTCTTTTTTAATCATCATTTGTAGATTACTTGCAGTCACATGCGCTACTACAGAAATGAAATTGCTGGCCAAAATTCATCCCCAGTGTGCAAGACAAAATAAGAAACAGGATAAGCCCTCTGCTTTCTCTTTTTGGAATATTCTGTTCATGCTACACTGTAGTCTTGTGATATATACTCTAACATCACTTGTTACATATTTCATACTTTAGTGCCATGCTTGATTACATCAATCTATACAAAACAGAAACTGGCAGCCAGTCTCCCAATTTCTGCCAACTGTAAAGGTTAACATGTACGTTGGCATAATGTGGGTGTGTAAATAAGGGAATTTGTGTAGTCCTTTATTTAGCAATGTAAGAAAACATATTTCAGGTCGAAGATGAATAGTTTTCCTTCTTTCCAGGTGTCTATTTTCTATTTTGGAAATTTCAAGGAAGGGATTAAACATGCACAAGCACTACTTAGCAACAAAACACTGGGGAAACCATACTGTGTGTACTATAACTTCATTTCATAAGACTATCATCACAAACTGCCAGTATTTCATCACTGCCAAGATGTCTTCAGAGAAAGACAAGAGAAGTCAAGGAAGTGGCTCTCAAGACACCCCCAATAAGCTCTCTGCCATCACTCAAGCATCCCACAAGGCAAGTTCACCATCCCCAAGGATAATTAATGAATTTACTTCTAGACCAACAACCTTTAAGAAAAAACACTTTCCTAATCAAGTCATAAAGTAAGTTTATGTTTTCAATTTTGCACCTTTAGAAGTTCTTACTGTTAAACAGAGATATAAATCAGCAACTGTCTTATATGAAAGCTGTCTATCAGTTTGAAACAATGCTACTTGCATTTCTGTATTTGTAGACTAAATGCTTTTCAAATCTGATGCATAGATTAAGCGTATTCAATAGAACTTATACAAATTAATTATTGGCCTTTAATTCTGGACTCCAAAATGTAAGCAATTAATTTGGTACGAATAAGAAGTTATTTACCAGTGAGGATAGAAGTGAATAATTGTACCTGTTCTCTCCTGTACACTCTCTTGATTCATGCATAATCTGTGATTATGAATATTAAATAAAAAATTCAAATAAGCATCCATAAAAGTTTATCATGCTGATAACAGTAACATATTTGCTACATTTCTGTGTATATTTCTAGCTCTAGTCCCCTCACCAGCTTCGTTGCACTTCTTGGGACATGCTCTAGGGCCTTGATGTCTTTCTTATAGCAAGGGGCCCAAAAGTCAACACAGTACTCAAGATGCAGCCTCACCAGAGTTAAGGACAGGGGAGCAATCACCTCCCTGCTGCTGCTGGTTATGTTTCATACACATTAAAGTCCCTGCAACTAATGACATCTTCTATCCATTATCACTTTTGTTGAAATACAGCACATTAGTGCAATACTGTCACTATGAAAATTCAAAGGCCTGCAGAACCAAGAAATACTAAATTGCAACATCTATTTATAGAGATGTCCTATCTGCATCTGACTACATATAACTGAATGAAACTTAGCAAAAATGAATTTTTTGTATAACAAGCTATGAAACCATTGACATTTTTTGCCTGAATTGTAGTTGTGATGTATAACATCAGGGCTGAAAATAGAAATACATATAGAACCCCCCAAAAATATAATTGTCTTAAAGTAGATAGCCATCTACTGTACATCTCTAGCAGAAAGGATGCAGACAGACCCTTACAATGTGAGATGAAGTCAAGTTTGTCATATGAAATTATATACTATAAGAAATAATGCAACAGCAACGGTCATACTTCCACTTGGATATGTTGGATGACTTAGGTATTATTCTCTAAATGATACGGTCAGCTAGAGATTTTGAAACAAATTAAAAATGGTACTGTTTATATCTGTTGTTGCAAGAGTACAGATCAGTTTTCTTATATTCTGAACTGCAGTGCCAAAGAAAAAATTATTCCCTGGGGGTAATCAATTAAAGCAGAGTCTATGGTTCAACAGAAAAAACTACAACTAGGAAAAGGAAGAAAATGTATGCAGTGGGATTGCTAGTACAACTTACTTGAGATTGGAAGACATTTGTAAGTCCAGACATCATCAATATGCTCGCATTGGGCCAGAGCAGAAAAATATTTGGATATTGTTTCCAATCTATCTTTTATTCAATATAAAATCTTCAATATCTTATCTGGTGATAAAGAAAACATGAGAAAATGCTACCCCCTGATCAGCAATTAACTTCAGTAAATATGAATCTATTTCAGTATGTCAAAGTATGAACATACTGTCATCATTTTTTTTCTTCAGTGAAGATTAATTTCTTCAGGATAAATTATGCTCATCTTTACATATATTACTGTAAAATTAATAATGAAATACATCAGAAATTAAGCCAGAATGTGTGAAATATTCTTAGAAATGTGTGAGAATTGTTTAATGTAAAATTTTTCTTTCAGTTGTGGATTTAAGCAAATAGGCTGAACATTTTAATGCTAAGATAGCCAGTTAATCAAAAAGGATTCATAAAGATCCACTCAGAAGCTGCAAGTACTGCAACTGTATATTTGCACAGTGTATATCAGAGTAGGCCCTAATATCACCTGCAGCCTCTAAACACTACTGTGCTACTGCTCTTAATAGTAATAACAACAACATTCATCTTAGTGGATATAGCAGTTCCTATTTTTACATTCACAGTAAAGCTTTAAAAATTTTCAAGGCACTTTCAAGGGTACTTTTTCTTAAAGATAAAAAACCCCAAGTGTTTAACCATAATCACTATTGGGAAAATACATTAGTAATGTACACTTTAACACACTTCTGAAAAGCTACACTCATAATACCAGGTAAATGATATATGTTTTAAAAACACTTAGGAATACCTATTCACTTATTAGTCTGGCATGGACTCCAAACAGTATTGGCTAAACAATAGTGTTTCTGTCATGGTTTTGTATATGGTCAATCAAGTAAACAATATGTTGGTTTTTTTTTAAATGCTCACATGTGTGCTTACACAGCAGTTTATTCAGATCCATTATGGACACCCAAGTAAATAAATGTTCTGAAGTCCATAACTATATATTCAGTAAATATAGAGCTACTAGCTTTTACAGAACAAATAATAAGCACTATAACTACCACAGTCGCAGGGGTTTATCCAACAATGTACTTCACCACAAAAAAAGATTTCATAACTTCTCACCGGCATTTCTTCTCCCTCCCCCGTCATTTCTTTCTTTTGTTTTTAAAGAAAGGTGTTAAAGGGGAGAACACTGCCTTGTCAAGAAGCTATTACTTGGTGAGAATACACAAGCATTTTGAGAAATAATAACATGGAAATGTTTTTTTCTTGGGAGCTCCTATAAATCTATAGACCTTATTTCAACCTTACTACCAAACTTACTTGGTTATCAGCAGACTTAAATGAGCTTTGTACTTTGTAGCCAGTCTTACACTGATAGCATTTTTACTCCAAGTATATAGGGGACGTGCTGAGTCACAGCCTGAACCACTGATTGAGTATCTGTAAGAGACCCAGTCAGCCCTGGAAGCACAGGTGAAGGTGACTGGAAGCCTGACTCCACCCCTCTTACACCTCATTTAAGGGCTTGACTGCTACTGACTGAAGAAGGATCTCTTGTTACTCCTTCCTTGTGGAGTTTTTCTGTAAGCCTAGATTTTTGAAGACTGGCAAGCAGTCTTCTTTTCATAACATCTTATTAAACTGGTCTTGTTGCTATTACAGAGTAATTGTACAGCAAATACTCAGGAAATGTTTTGGAGTTTAGCTTCAAAAATCAAAGGTGAGCCAACTCTTTAATGGTCTGAGGCACAGTTTTGCATGCATATGAGAATTTGCATTCTTCAGTCATCCAGAGAGCTCTATATGTTTTATTCTTCTTTCATATGTATTTTAGAAGTCCACAAAAGAAGAAAAAAAACCTAGAGAAGAAACAAATAATTACTATTCATACCAGAATTGCAAATAGATAAAGATCTTACGTTAAGACCATATGTCTGTCCCGTGAGAGAGCAGGAACTCTTAAAGGAACATTAAAACCTAACCCTGGCAATGGTAAAATTGTGACAAAAATTCCCAGTGGATACTTCACAAGCCATGGAGTGAGGAAAAGAGACAGCATCCTGATAGTCTGTCAGATCCTGATCCCAGTCAGAAGGCTTCTTCAAAAGGAGACCAGGACATAAAAATTTAAACCCCTAAAGCTGCATTAGCATACCTCATAATTTAGACAGACTTAAAACAGTCAAGATAAACCAAGTAAGGAAGGCTTTTATCTCCAAGACAAGCCTTCCACTTGGAATACTAAAACAATGACTCTTCAGCCTTCAAGGTAGTCTAGGTTTGGAAGAACACGAAAATGTTTTAGCCTCTAGGATAATGGCAGGCTCTATATTCCAAGCAGACTACAAACTTGCAGTAGTCTAGTCTATGTATTTAACATCCTTACAAGTACTGAGTTTAAATTAAAAATAGTCAAGTATATGGGTTTATTCATAGATATTCCTGTTAGGACCTCTGTGGACTTCAGTGTAAAGAAAATTTATTACATTAATAATTTGCTCAGGAACAGTTTGCTTGGTATACTTAAATATTTTCACATGCACAGTTTTGGTTTTTTTTATCCAGTTTTAGTTTTTTAGTCTTCAACAAGAGAGCTAGGTGAAGATAAAAGTGATGCCCTTGATATCAGGGCTGTATATTCACCAATGTGTACAAAAGCTCAAGCTGAAGACTACTTTCTAGAAAGATTTTAGAATTAATCTATTACATTCCAAAAGTTAACTTCAGTGCAGGAAGAAATCAATAACTGATGGGAAAAAATAATCTAATAATTAAAAAGACATTTACCTCCTAGACGTTATTTGTTTCACCTGATCTAGATTGCTCAATTCTGTCTCAATGCCACTCTATTTCTATAGAAATTTGGTGTTCTAATTTTGATTATAATTGTTGTCATCCATACAAAAATAAAAGACTTTCTAAGTTTTTTTGGATATTCTGAACAGATACTAAAATGCCATCCCACAAACAATAACTATTAATTCTTCTTCCAGTGTTTTTTCAGATCCTGAAGACTACCTCAGGGGTTTAGTAACTATATCAAGCAATAAAAGACTGAGATCTACTTGACGACACTGAGATTTAATGAAATAAGTACACTAGTATTATTTAATACAGATTAATGTCAAATTTTCAAATAAAAAAATTAAGGATGAATAGTTAATTTCAGTTATTTCTTCATTAGTAGGTCATAGGCAAAGCATTTAATACTCTTTCAAAATGTTTCTATATAACCTATCACGGAAGCTTAGCTTATTTCATGAACTATTTGGTTTTGTGTCTATTTTGTTGTCATATGGTTACTTATTGCTGGTTCAGTAACAAGGCTTTAATGCTATTGGGAATAGTTAATTTGAAACAATTGATACTCAGTATTCATACACATTTGATTAAGTATTTTTACAACCGAGATGATAATTCAAACAAAATTTTAACCAAAGTTATGTGCAGCAGCCACTGGCTAAACTTTCTTAAAGCCTAGGATTTCTTAAAGAATAGCATGTATGTCAGAAGCAGAATAACTGAGGAAAATGACGAGGTGAACGTAATATTTTTTTATGGCATATCCTCTGTTACTGAAGATACCAAAATATTATCAGCAGTAAACTGTGCTATTACCACTTTAATAGCTGGCTACAAAGCCATGGTAGAGGAACAAATGCAGAGACCTGAAAGTTCAAAAGATCAACAGATAAGCAGCATGTTACGTGATAGTTGAAATGAGATCCGCTGAGAAATGAATCTTGTGCCATAATAAACAAGTAATCCTATGTGATTTGAGACCAACCTTAATACAGGATTAGACTTCAGATATGCAAACTGCAAAATGCTGATAAGCAATAAATAAAAGGTACTATCCTTTTATTTGGATTATTTGGATGTTGATTTTAACAATATCTTGTAAACCTCTTCTCCCACAGACCTCCTCCCACTGTAAAGAGGGCAAAATAAAGATAATAAGAAGCAATTCCTGCTGTGACACAGGTAACTGCTGATTCTGGATATCTATTTTAACTCTCTTAGCTTTCAGTGAACACCCAAAATATATTTATTTTGAAATTTTTTTTATTAGTGTCCACCAGTTTTACATAGGTACAATTAGAGATATTGTATGCAGGATTCTAATTTTATCTATTAAATCAGTCTCTTACAAGGAACTGAATGACAAAAACAAAGTCTGAACTTAGGTTTTTCAGATGTCATCCTATTTTTGTGCATTTGGAGTAATAAGATACCTTCAGTTTGATGAGACCCACAAGGATCATTGAACCCAATTCCTGGCTCTGAACAGGGTCATCCAAAATTCAAACTATTTGTTTAGTATTCCCAGCATTCCACTTCCTGGCAAGCGTCAAAGCTGTTTTGGTCAGATAGTTATGTGTCAAAAAACAGGGACTGATTACTGGACATGCATCAGTTAATTCTGTTTAAAGACATAGTAGATATGATGCACCTTTGAAAATTCGTGGTACATTTGGCTGACCAGTTTTTGTGCCATTAATTGAACATGTCCAGTGCACACTGGATTCATCATGCACGCAAACGCAATGTGTGACTTCCTAGAAAAAAAGAAACAATGCTTTTGAAAGAAAATGATGGTCAGAATATCAATCCAAGAAGCTGAGAACGTGATTTGTAGTACACATACATGTAGATAAGGGTGAAAAACTAAAACTTAGAAAAGAATATTTAGAAGTCAATACCTCAGAATATCAAGCTATTAAAGGATTGTTTTCACTAATTCAATTCAAGCCAAAGTTTCCTACCCACACAGAACAATTTATAAGTAAAACTTCATTCAAAAATTGACTTTTTATTGTGTGCAGCGGTGAAGTTATTTTCCCATTTCAGAATATAAAGAGGCTTTAAGTAATCATTCAAAGACTGTAAGATAGTGCATATACATATGTAAGACTGTGCATATACAGATTTCTGTTTGTGCTTCCTTCTGAGCCCTTTCCCCAAATCTCACTGTTATTGTTTCTTTTCTTTCCATTGTTCTAATTAACTATATATACAGATATTCTTCCTTTCTCTGCCTTCTCCAAGTGAGGAACTGTTACTAGAAAGAAAGACAAAAAGAGAAAGCTATTAACAGCAACTTGCTTTGTCCTGGTCTTGGCCTTTACATAGATTGATACAACATATGCCTTCAGATAAGAGCAATGCATTTGAGTAGGGGCTTATTGAGAAGTGCATGCTAAAACACTATCTCTGATACAGCAGCACTGACACACCTGAGTGCATCACTTGTGCTTTGGTCTTTAAAGAACTAGAGCCTTTAATCTATCAAATTCTCTAAGCCAAGCATGTCAAGACTATAGCAGCAGCAGAATTCAGTGGGGTAGGTGCACAAAAGGGAAGGCAATTTAATTTAGAATCTGCTTGTTGAAACTAAGAAAAACATGTCTAAGATTCACTTGGAAGGGAAGAACAGATAAAAGTGGTCCTCATACACTAGGTCTACCTTTATCCCACAGAATTCAACATGGGAATCTGTTAGACATGTAAAAGGCAGTTCATTGTGCATTAAATAATCTCTGACTCATCCAAATAGGCAACAACTAACAGTGAGATACACCTGACCTCCTCTTTTTGTCAGATGTTTCATAGCTAGCACATAGTCAATCACATAGTCAGCAAAAGGGAACATATACTATTCACTCAGCAACTCCAAATCACAGCTAGGCATCTTAACACAAGCCCAGTCTCAGAAGGTACCGGATAGTAAAATGGAGCAGCTGGGGCATCGCCACATAGTCTCTTATGCCTTCTGTTATGAAGGAGATAACCTTGGAAAGTGGAGTGAGTAAACAACAGCAGCAACAAAAATACAGGAAGACTTAGTAACATCATCTACTAGATACTCAAGACCTACTTTAGAATGTTTTTTCAAAGTAGTTCTGAAATTCTTTGAACTTATTTTTAACTGATGGAAATATGACTTCAATACAAGAGTGTAACAGCATATAGTATTCCTGGAGCATTAGCATTCTGAATCCTTTCAGATTCACTGTTGTTAACACTCTTGTTACAAATCTGTCCAAACAACTTTACTAAACTAAAATCTATAGATTTGAGCTACATTCCTTGATTAGCTGCCCTTTTCTTACTTCTGTAGACTCTTCTCCAAAACTATAACTACAGAAGCCCCTTATGTGTAGTGTGTTTTCACCATGTTTGTATCACCTTTCATCCAAGAATTTACACAGAGAGAGATGTTTTCTTTATTCTCTTCTTCAAATCAAGTCTCACAATCTTTGAATGAGATAGACCTAAAACAACAAATCACCCACAAAGTAGTGCTAGATCTAAATATACTTTATTAATAGAAAAACTTTAAACAAAATCAAGTTCAATAATCTCTCTTCCTTTCCTTCTTACCTGACATAAATTACTTGAGAACAAAGAAATGATGTCTAATTTATCCTATCTACAGTGTTGTATTGGTTGAACGTGGGTGAAACTTCAGCTTCTCAAAGGATGAAATGATTCTAATTTCCATGCTGCTCTGTCTGACAGCTCTACATTGACTGTGTGCATCTGCATATAGATATACAAACACATAAGCACCTGCCATTTCTATTAATTCAACATGTAACTACATACGTATTGCTGAGACTCAGATTTCATGTTTATAATTTGACAAATTAGTTTAGTGCTGCTGTGAAGATAGAATCAAACTGCCGTGTTTACATTGCGTTGCTTCTGCTACTATGACTATATAAAAACAGCATTGACTAAAGGAAATGGAAATTCACTTTGGTCATGAACACTCTTCTCAAGTAAAAGTTCTGGAATTTAAGAAGCACTTAGTTGCTGCATTAGGCCATTTAGGATGTTTCAGCGTCTCAATTGACTGTAATACCAATCTGCTCAAGTGCCCTGTTAATGACCTTCTATCTCAGCAAGCTCAGGAATTCAGTGTTTATATATATATATTTTTTTTAAACTATGCCATGAACAGACTGAAGGACAGATCCTTCATTCTCTGTCTACTGCAGAAAAAGGGTGTAAACTGTTATTATATCAAGCAAAAGAAACTAACTAACCTTGATCTTGATGCTTCTTAAAGAAAACAATCATTGACAGAAGCAAAAAAAAAAAGGAAACCACTCAAAATTACAGTGTTGGACATTCAGAAAAGTAGAATTTTAAGTATTAGACTAACTTCATGTGCAGCATGACGAGCTCCTAGTTTTGTGTTGTTTTTCTAAATAAATATCTAAGACAACAATATGAATTTAGACAAAGAAACATGACTTTTTCTAAAATTCTCTGCAGAATTTTAAAGTGTAAGCCATGTAATATAAGCTTAGAGAGCTAAATCTTTAGCTGATGCCACTAAGACATTTCACTGCAGTCAAAAATTTGAGTCATTTTCACAGAATACATGATCCAAAATATCTGCCTTGTTAACAAACATGAATATTTAGTCATGTACCCTGCCATATCTACACTTCATCATTTGGACAAAGAAAATAAGAAAATGTATTTGAGCTCTGTCACTAGCACTTATCTGCACTATTTACGCTTTATTGTAGTAGTCCTGAGATAAAAAATTATTTACAGTATTCTGAAAAATATTAAAGCCAAGGTCCATTATTTTATCTTTCTTTAAAAGCCTCAAAGGAAAACTGCTTATAAATTTTGCATACCGTTTCCACCCAGTGGCAACAAGATTCCAAGAGACTTCACATCTCTAGAAATTTTCTAAATTCTCATGGAAAACACATTTGAAAGAAAAAAACTTGAAATATTCTCAAAAGTTTCTGAAAGCTGAACACTAATTATGGAAAGTAGAAAAGAATTTAGCAAGTAACTGCTCCCCCAAATAGAAATTTGAGAATGTAGAATACTGCTAAATTTTAGAATTTGTTTTTGTATATCCAAGAGAGTAATGATTGATTTTGAAAAATACAATTTCTTTTAGGATGTCAGGATTTAAAACCTGCAGTGGACTACAGTAACTGTTCCAGAATAACAGCTGTCACACAGTAGTTCACATGTCATTGTTGACAAACTATGTTGCAACATGACAATCAGACAGATGCAAGAATAATCATACTGCATCTCCCCTCCTCTCCCAGCATCGCTGGATATGATCTGAAAAGCAGCAAGCTTATATAGCAAAGAGGAGTGGGTCAGAAGGGCAGGATAGGGGTATGTAATTGCCCATTGGCTTGAGAAGCTATTGAGAAACTTCTGCAGGAGGCTGTCTTAATTTGTAGGCTAAAAAACTGAGCTGTGATTTGGAAGTTTTAGGGATGCATATGGTGTGGCAAGGATTTCTGACCTCTGGAAAATAGTTACAGGTGTTTTAAGGATATTCATTACAATTTCTTAAAGGACTGTCAATTAACATGTATTACAAAATTGCATGAAGAATGGATTGTATTAATATTTCTTGGTGCATCCTACATTCACTCTTCATTTCATCATTCAATTATTGAACTCACTTCACCATGACATTTGTTTATAATACAATACGTGTATTTTTATAAAATTTACAAAATTATCATCCATTGATATGGGACTCTTTACACAGATAAACTCATTATACAAGTAAATTTCTGATTTTTTCTCCTTGTAGAACATTCAGAGCATAACTAATCTTCAGTCCTATTAAAATAATCTAGTAAGCTCATATTTGCTGAACACAGAAAATTACTAACATTTGCTGGAAGTGAAGCAATTGGTTGATTGTTTGATTGGATTGACGCCTCCATACCAGCTTTTTATGCTCAACTTAAATGACCACTTCAGTGTCAAACAATTTTAGCAGTGCCATTCAGGTGCGAAGGCTGGCACTCCTCACTTTTCTATGTAGAAAACAATGAAGTTAACACATATAAGCGCTACTTGAAGTAAATTTGTTCATAAGCAAGAATAATTTCTCCTTCAAGCAAGCAAATAAAAACTAAGTTGAGAATGCAAATATGTTAACACATATTTTGCAGAATTATAGTAGAAAAATTTAATTGCAAGTAAACTTCAGCACAATTCTTGCAAGTAATTGACAAGCTGCTGTAGGTTCTAGGACAAGAAAAAACATCCTAAGAGAGTAAAAGCATTTACAAGTGCTATTGCATGCAAAACATTTATGATGCCTGACATATTATAATCATGTCCTATCTTAGAAAATTTATTTGTGTGTTAGTAATATATACACTGACAGCTAGCTTGCTTAAGTACAACAAATGCATCAAACACAATAAATTAAAGCTATAATACATAAAGTATCTAACTGAAATAAAATTACCCTACAGGATATTCTTAATTAGACAAATATGTTTTTCCAGTAATGACACATCAGAATGAAAACAGAACTACGAAAACAGAATTTGCATATGAACAAAATGAGTACAGGGGAATCTGGCTTCTTATATATAATGAAACCAGAAAATAATTCAGTGAGTTTTTTCCTCCAAAAAAACTGCATTTTCTGATAAAAATTAATTGAGGAAGTTGTTTTCCATGAATGTTCGTGTCAATCATTCAGCACAGATAGTGAAAATTATTTGGTTGCCAGCATCACTTTCCTCCCTAAAGCACCAAAATGCTATTGAAAGGTGTGTTTCTTTTAGATAATTTTTTAAAATTATTGTTTTTAAGAACAATTTCAGGCAAAGTATTCTGATATTGATAGAATAACATGTAAATGTTACTTCATTTTGAACTAGAAGTATAGTTTAAATATTCAAGTTGTCAGACTGAAAAAAAATATTCACTCACTGGCAGATTTGCATTTTAAAGAAGTACAAAAAAATAGCACAATTTTTAGTATGACCACTTACTTATTCAAAAAGAGAACCCAAAGATACTACCCAAGAACTTGTAATTAAACTAATGTGAAGCTGAACTTACTGCTTATCTGCCTGTATAGGAGACCCCATGCATTAAAAGGCTTTACCTAGTACCTATTAAAAATAGTAGCTCAGCTTGACAGACTGTACAAGAAATGTTTTCTTTCTCTTTAATGCCATATACCGCTGTGATTTTGTTGAGATATTGAGCATCAGTTACACCATGAGACTATTTCTCTGTAGACAACATTCCAGTTGGCTATTTAATATCTTCATCCACAATAACGATGAGAAAAGGCATTAAGTTACTTTGATTCACTACTTTGCTACAGGTACTTAAACTAAGGAAATTAAGACCTAGCTTGGGAAAAAAAAAAAAAAAAAAAAAAAATACATGGAAAAAGGCTTTTCCCTCTACTGCCATAAACCATTAAAAAAGAAATTGCTACAGCAGTAATCTAAATTCTATGTCCAGCTTTGACTTATGCATTCAAAAAGGATACAGCATCATCAGAAATGACAAAAGAACTTCCTCACATTCATATCTCTACCTCCAAACCTTTCCTCTTCACTTCTGAAGTTCTCTCTTTAAAAGTGGGAAACACACAGTTAAACAGTCCACTCTGCTCAAAGGAGCAAGTCTGAAACACAACAGGCCTCAGGGGACAGACTACCCAAGTTATCAAACCACAGAGGTGTCCTGAATACCTGTCAATCTTTTCTTTGGGAAGTCGTGTAGACAGACATTTGTTGGCTCTGAAATAAGAATCTGAGTCTCTATCACTTTCAAGAGCTACAGCTAGTATCCACTTAAAGGAATTTTATCAGGCATTTTTCACTTCGGAAGTGATATCATTATTGGACTACCTAGTAAAAGAGAAAGTATCTCTTCCTGTAATAGAATCAAGTCCTTCATTCTGGTTACACTGCAAGTGCTCAGAAACAAAACATTCCAGAATAGTTAACAAATAGTCAACTCTTTTCCAAAGAACTTCTTATATTTTTTTATGTGTGTGAAAGAAAATTCTAATAATATTATCATATATTCATATATCTATGTATAGATATAGATACAGGTATATTATCTGTATTTTCATATGATCATATAAATATACTATTATGTAATGTCCTTGAATTTGATTTTTTGAACACTAATTTGTTAAACAATTATTCATGAAGCTTGAATGCAAATTCAAAAAAAATCTGTATTCATTTACCCAGTTGTGTTTATTTTTCATCCAATACTATTATTTGCCATATCTTTATGCCTCTCTTTTTTGCTTCCCTCTCCAAAGCAGCTTGTTTTCTAAATTCTAGCATATGAATTACTTCACCTAGGAATTCCCTAGGTGAGATAATGTATGCAAACACTTTATCACCACAAAAAAAGCAATGCCACTTTTTCTTCTCTTTTCCTCTTGAGTTGTTTGCTGTTGCTGCTTGAAAGTACTGAGCTTTACCTTGTGGCAAGTATACTGCTCTCATGGGAGCAGCAAAAATGGTGAACCAAAATTTGTTTTAAAAAGTGACCAAGCATTGTATACGCTCAAGAAATGCTAATATATTTGGGTCTGAATGAAAGTGCTAACAGTCATCGGATGCAAGTCCTAGGTGCATATTTTAAGTCATTTGATATAGTTTATTTGTTAAATTTTTGCTGAAACACAGGCAAGTGCCATGCTCTCCAGCAATTTATTTCAAAGCCTGCACATTGCAGCAGTTTTGGAAAGACTTGAAAATTCTACATTTTTTGTGTAATAGTTGTAGTTCTATTGTTAGTTGTATTGCTAAAGATTCATCAACACAGATTATGTATGGATAGCTGCTCAGTCCTATAGTAAATTATCCAGTGAAGAATCTGCATATTGTAATCTATAACCTTACATGAAATCTTCTGAAACACTCACAGAATCACTCATAAAAGTGTTTCATAAGCAATTGGCAGAGGTGCCTCTGGTGCTCTGATAAAAGAAACTCAACACTATGTTTATTCTGTGTGTTATAGGCATCTGATTCTGTAAGTATACTTGCTATTGCTTGGTCAGGATGACTGACTGAATGTAGATCCACCCTTTCCATCAAAGATACAGTTGTTCTATGACAGAAACTTCCAGGGTTATGCAACAGAAGATCAAGGGAGGAAAAATGTCCTCAGGAAAAATGTTGCATGTTTCTAGAAGCAGAATATGTATCTGGGAAAGACTAGTGCATAAGATTGTTGGAAATTTATCTCTACCTTTATAAGACCAGGCATGAGCCAGTTGTAACAGCGTGCTTTTCCCAAGTTAAAACAAACAAATAAACACATGCTGCCTGTTGCATAACTCCCAACCAGAAACTCAATACTAGTCATGCTTGCCTTGGATCTCTGAAATTCAAAATGCTTAGGACTTTTCTTCATTTATAGCCAAATAACTCAAACATAGATATCTTCACTGAAGAACAGTCTGGAGTCAGCTCTGAGTTCAAAAGACACTCTCAGCTATGGTGCTATATTTCCACAAGCACTTCAGCATAAGCAAGTCACATTACAGTTTCACTGATAACACATATTTGCAGGTTTTGTTACTACTGAAATGCACTGAGATTTGGGGCTGTGGTCCCTGGGTTTCTTGTAAGCCTATATGCACATGTAACACACTTTTAGTCAGTTCTACCAGCCATGCTTCCAGAACTGCTGTTAATTCATAAGTGAGCCATTGCTACCACACAACTCCTAGCTGGTAATTAAGCCGGTCTTATCCATTACAGCAGTTGCCACTATTACTGCATGATCTTCTTCTTCTAGTTTTCAGTCACTTGGGTGAGTTTTTCATATTAGAAACTCCTCAGTCTGGCTAGAAAACCATAGAAGTCCCCCCCAGTTGTCAGAGCCTTCCCACTAACAATTTGCAGGGCTTTGTGTGATGTGCTTTCATCTTTCTCCAGAGTTCAGCTGCTCCCAGTAATTAGCCAACAGAATCACAGAATGCAGCCTAACAAAGCAGTTAAGACAATTCAAAGACTAACTGACAGAGTAGGAGGAAGTCCAGGCACACATTTGCACTGCTTCCCTACTATCATCAAATCCCACAGCCAGCTGGTTAGAAAGCCACCCCAACAAACAAAGGAATGCATTAATCTCCCCCAGACTAGCTGGTGGTAGGATTAGCACTAGAAGAAGCACAAAACAAGGCTGAGGAGGAAGGAAGTAGGAGGAACATCTCTTTCAGCAGGGGTTAGCCTTTTGATTTCCTTATCAGCATTGTCACACCACTGTCTAAAGAGTATACTTCAGGAGCAACTGAGTAGACTTAAGGGCTTTCTGATGCTGAAAGGAGCAGTCCCATTCTCCTTTCCCTCACATTCCAGCTCTGGCACATACCTGACCTGTCAGTAAACTAACTCATTAATCCAGCGGAAAGCTATTTGCTTTTTGGGTTGGGTTAGTTTGTTAGTGGTTTAATTAACTGAATTAGCCAAGAGAGAGGTCAGAGAAGCACCAGTCAACAAGGGGTAAGTAGGGAAGCATACAGCCAAGAGAAGAGGAGGACGTGGGGCTGCACTAGAAGCAGAAAGCATGCAGTTTGACTTAGCTGCCTCATCTATGCGCAGCCCCAGCCTATGGGCTTACAGCTGACCAGCTCCACCATTCAGAGTTCTGCCAAGCCAAGGAGCAGACAGTCCTGCCTGCCCAGCTCTTCTTTTTGGCACCAGCAGTGTTCTGCAGCACAGCTTAGTACCCGCTAGTCACAGCAGACCCAAACGTATTATCCAGCAAATTTTAGCAGAGAGAGGGTTAGTTCAGATTTACCATCTGTCTCCTCAATATTTTCCCCCCTTCCATTAAAAATGTCTTCCATCTGTAAAGTCAGCCAAATAGCCCAGACATCAAGCTACCTTAATATCTGCTGAAGTGTCTCACCTCAGCTCTATAACCAAACCCTCTGCTTCAGGTCCCTCTTCCTGTTTGGAGTCTGCTGCAGCTGGAGGTTCAAAGGCTCTCCCTATCTGAGGGCAGCAGCCAGACTCTGCTCCTGCCCTCTATGCACCTGTGGAAGCATAGCCTTCCTGAATAGCACTCAGAAACTAGAAAGATGCACTGGTCCTGTTACTGGGTGATGTGAGCTTCCCAGATGGAAAACAGCTCAGAACTGAACTGAGCAGGAGAGCAGTGTGCCCACAGGTGGTGATGGCCTTTGTCATGTGTGAAAATCTGAGGCAGTTTTCCTCTGCTTCCAGGATAGAATGGAGGCTGTTAAATTTAATGACTATAATATCTGTTTAAATGTCTACACACATACATATAAGTACCTTTGGGTTTAACATAGTTTTATTCACTATTACATTTCTTTTGCCAAACATGTTTATAAACCACTGTCTTCAAGTAATACTGTTGGGATACAATGCCAGCAAGAACTGATTATCTGTTACATAAATCTTAGTCTGCTCAGGTTCACTTTTCTGAAGTATTATCTTTTATTGTGATATGAAGTCCCTGCAAGTCCCTTCTTCCAGTATTTACAGAAGAAATACTGCATATATAATACTATCTCTAGATTACATTTCTGTCTTTCAAACAGCTCAAAATTGTCATTAGAAAACATAAAAGAAGACAGAAAAAAATAATAAATATGTAGATAAGTAAATGCCAAAGCCATTAAAGTTCTTTTCTTAAACATGCTTAATATAATGTTCTGAAATGAAAGAAAATTAGTAATGTTAAAAACAGTTTGAAAATTAAAATCTTTTAGTTCTGCAGTAACTGTAGGAATGTATTATGAAGTTAGGCAGCAATCATATGCATAATTAAAGAACTGATTATATGTATATTTATACCATCAATGCATAATCCTCAATTTGTTTAACATAAAACAGAGCATCAAGGAGACGAGAATTTAAATTCCACGTGTTTAATATGGAAGATTAAGTATATTAAATTTGCTTGTAATTTTGAAGTGTATAACTTGAACAAAATTTCAAGGTGGAAAATATTTGGGAGGAGGTAATGAGTTGGGGGAAGAAGGGAAAATATTAATATTGTGCTTTATGAACAGAAACTTGATTTCTAGTAATTAAGGAGTTGTATGATCTTATTTCAATTACTTTAAAATACGGTAATGACAGTTAGATAGACATCTTTTCACTATAGAAAAACATGACAGATAGAATTTTTTAATTTTCACACAGAAATTTTTCTGGGTCCAGCTGCACATGCACAATCTCCCTTACAGCATACATGTCTCTAACAATCATCTCAGAAATGTTTATTTATATTCAGAATACAGGATGTATTCTGTGTTTTTTTATGAGAAACTTGGGATTTTTGTACTATACATTCAGCACACTGAATACAATTAATTGTACCTACTTTTCTGGGAGCATTAGAAGATGGTTTAAGTGCCCTCTAATCCCAAATAGGGCTGTTTGGGAAAACCCAGGGTAGAAGTGAGTGCAAACAGACAGGAGCCTCTGCGAGGTTCTGCTGAGGAACCTTGGACAAATTTGTGTAATTTTAAGAAAAGAAAATCATAGAATCTCTGCTTCCCATAAAGCACTAAATTTAATGGACCAAAATATAGCAACTCCAGAGTTTAAGAATCACTTAGCACTCTCAGAAATACAATTTGGTTTTTGGGTAAAGCCAGGAGTTGGAATTGATGATTCCTGTGGGTCCCCTCCAACTGAGGATTCTATGATTCTGACTCTTCCTCCAGCCTCATCCTAGAGCTGTGGCTAAGTTTATTCCTTCCCATTTTTCTTCTCACAGAGTGTAGAGCATTCTAATCTATTTTGATAACAGTATTTACAGTGTTTTCTTTTAGTCTCTTTTGAAATGGCATCCAGCTGTCTTGAAGGCAGCCTTTTTTATATTTGATTGGCAGCACTCTCAAGACCAAATATTGAGCAGTTCTAAGACAGAATTAAAGAGCTATCGTTGTAAATATAATGTTCTGTCTTACCAAGAGTTCTGTGGTTAATTGGGTATTGGAAATAGATATTAGCCCAAATTGTCAGTGTTGTATGAACTTGATAGGACGAGGACTCATCTTTCAACAAAATCAAAGGTATTATGGAATTTTCTGCACCCTTAATTCTGTTTTTCAAGTTTTTCCAGCTTACCACTGACCCTTTAGCAATAGCAATGCTTCTGTGCACAGATACTTAGTAAAACACATTGTCTACTGCTATAACGTTTGTCTGCTCCTGAGTAGGGAAGAAATAATGTTGTATACAGAAAGTGTATAGTTGCAGGTGAACTGAAAAAACAATACTAAGTATTTTGATTTCATTTTCTTACTTTTCAGAGTTTGTGTCAAAAAAAAAAAAAAAAAAAAACCACAAACCCACAATTATGTTGTGGTATACAAGGGATTTAAGATCAGATAAATAAGAAATTTTATTTTATGTAGCATGTGTTGTTTCAAAATACTGTAAACATTTAACACTGTATCATGTTTTTTATTATTGTATGAATTATTTTCCTCCTATAACCTCTTTGCTTAAACAGTTATTCAAACCATTACTATTCGTGCCACAGCTGCAAAAAGAATACATTTTAAAATATTTGCTAAAGCTATTTAAATACCATAACACTTGTTATTTATTCATGTTTAGGAATTTTGAAGCAGCTACCACTGTGTTATTCCTTTGCATTATAGGGAGAGTTGTTTCTATTAATTGCTTACTTAGCAATGTATGTTTCTTCTGATTTAAGAGTGTTACTCAAATTAATCCCTCTGGTTATCATTAGAAATGTGAAAGCTTGAAAAATCAAAGCTGCAGTGCAAGTTAGTGTCATTGACAGCTGCAAAAATGGTAAGTCAACAGTATTAATAGAAGTAATTTTTTTTTGCAAAGTAATGTTATTTTTGTATAAACATATAAGCAATGATAACAAAGCTTATAAGTAGAAAAAATAGGAAGTAATGTCTTATAATCTATTATTTATTCAGTCAGTTGGCCATCACAAAAATAGTGTTCATTTTTAAAATATTCAGTACTTTAGCTATTGAAAATGTAAAAATTGTGAAATAAGATTTTATATTTAACATTACATATTAAAAATAGTTTCAAATGAGCTAACGTAGAAATCTTTTATGATATAGTCATTTATTAAATTGTGTTATGTAATTGATGTGCTAATTTTCCTCTATGTTTCTATATATATTAGAACACTGTGGCTCAATCCATAAGCCATCTCAAATTGTCTAGTAATGGTATGGACAGAGAAGATGTTAAGGCTAATATGCAGACTATATGCTCCAAGAAGTGATATTGCTTGTTAAAGTCCACAGATTCTGCCAACTGCCTGATTCATAGTTCTGCTGGTTTCTTTTGAAGATGGTGCTCAGTACAAACCTTTGTTCCTGATGTTTTCATTTTGCACTTGCAGTCTGAGAATGTCTAAATATCCTCACATATGTTCCTGTAATTATTTTGACTCAATCCATTTCTCAAATTATTCATCATTCAGCCACCTGCCCTTAGAAATCACTTCTAATAGTTAAGCATTGCATTATGTGATCTTGCCTGACACATATACATGGGATTCTAAAATCAGTTTTCACAGAGGGCAACTGGAGAAAACCTCTAAGATAATCTTAGAAACAAAGAACTACATGTCATTAAATGTATTTCTAGTGAAGTAAACTGTTATCAGTTCTAGCAAACTGTTATCAGTTCTGATAAATTTGCAGAGAATAAAGACACCAGTCTGTTTAAAGGCCTTAGGTAGAATTTAAATATTCTGCCTGTCTGCTGGCCCATTGTTTTAGAAAGTGTTTATTTTCAGGAGAAAATTTGATGAATTAATCTTGCAAATTATCAAGTAATTAAATAATGCATTACAAAATGCCATTTAATTTCAGTAACTATTATTTTTATCATGAGTTACATATTTTAGAATATGAATTTTTAGAATAGCTGTTCTTGTGGTTTATGTTCTAAGAAAAGGAAATCTGGGTAACAAAAGATCTCATAGTAACTCTGATCTATTAAGCTTTTTTCAAAATTTTTATACTCCAGTCATGAAGTGTTCAGATTAGCAGAGCATGAATTACACATGCTTTTACAGCAGTTAGTGAGTATGAGTTTGAAGTTAAAAAAAAAGAAGTATTATTTAAAATACCTAAATTAAATACTGAGAAAAAAAGAAAAATGAGTCCTTTTAGATGTTACAATAAATTTCTTAATAATTAGCATGAACTTGTCCTTTCTATCATACTTATTATAGAAATATCACTTTGGAAAGTCTTAGAATTGACACGTGGTTAAGTTGTTTACTGATGCTAAAGATGTAAAAATTTGATCTTCTCAGATCTTCTTAGATTTTTTATTATTTTTAAGTGACAGAATTCTCAAAATAGTTTGGAAGGAACAAAATGTGTTCAAACTATTGTAAGGTAAAGTAAAAATATTAATTGACATATATTGCAACACTCAATGGAATATAGTGTGAAGAGTTACACTAAGTCTGTGTGAATTTGTTCGTCAGTCCTGTCACTTCAGTTTTAAGATGTGTTATCTGGAATGATTTACAGGTACAAGGGACTAAAAAAACAAGATACCGCCATTTCACACCAAGAAATGTTCCAATTATACTCTGTTACCTGTATTAGCAATTTATAGTTTCAACTTTTTAAATATGGGGCCAAGATTCTGTGTTCTTAATTGATATTGAAATGAATAGGCTTCGTGCTTTGCAGTTTTTTAGGATATTAAATGTGATAGCACATTAATATTTAGCAATGTATGTCTGAAGAACATTTGAAGTTGGAAATGCCTGGACTGAACACATGCAGTATTTCTACTTATAGTTTCTATAAAACAAAAGAACGTTTATGAATCTAAATAGTTAAGTACCTCAAAGCTGTTATATACATCAAGCTGGAAGTTAAATGTTGAGAAAATATCTAGGTGAACTGGCATGAAGTATAATTGCCTGAATATTCCACAGTTTGATCTGTGTTATATATTTAGTCCTATACAGTTTCATGATGTGTAGGTTTCATTCAGTTTCTCCTCTGCTTGCACAGACCATTTAAATTTTATGATGGAAATCAGGCCAATTTTATGATGGAAGTCAGTATACTTCATTTGGGGAAATTATAAAGGTATTAAACATATATTGTTGTCATTGAAAAGATTTATTTCTATATAAAAAGAGAAAGATGTCAATTCTGTGTTTTCTGCACGGATCAGTGCAGGCACCCTTTAATAAACTATACCTTTTGAACTACTGAGGCCTGCTGCTAAGAGCCATTGACACTTCCACCAATTTCTGCTCATAAGAATCTTGTGTAATCTCACAGGAAACACCTATACAGGTTTACAGTACTACCAGCAATGTTCTGAGCACCTGTGAAAAATCTTAAAGTAGTTGTTCCCTGAACTACACACCACATAGGCTTGAATTCTTCCTCTTTGTCTGCTGAATGTAGATCGTTTATAAATCTGTTTCTGAAACAAATGAATGTGAAATTGATAAAATTAGTGCAACAAATCAAAAAGGAAAACCCAAAATCACAGATTTATTATTTATTGCTTCTCATTATCTACTCTAATATAAATAGTGAAAAGCACTTAATATACTAATTATTTCCACTGTAAGCAAGCTGTCATTGATGGCCTAAGAATATGCAGAAGACAAACATGAGTAGGGAGAGTTTAGCATTATTTAAAAGTTCTTGGATGGTGCAAGCTTTTTTCCTCAATATCAAATGCCTTTTCCTTGACACGACATATTTCTCCTAACAGTCTATACCACAGTCGAGCACAGAAGAGATACCACTCAGGGAAGTATATATTCTTCTCAAGCTGGGATGAATTCTCAAACGTGCAGTGGAAAGGACAGGTGACTTCATAAAGCTGGAAGCTGTAACTGTTATGTGAACTTTCTATTATGATGCAAAGTAACACTCTTCTGAAGATCTGTGTCCTGCTTTTAAAAGATTCCTGTCTTAATTTCAGAAGGTTTGTCTAGGTGTGAATGACTTTTAAATAAAAAACTATTCAATTTAAATGATTCATTCCAGGTAATTACTAAATTAATCCTAATTCAAGACTTCAGTGTGACTTCATTAGAAACAAAATTGAATAAACAATATAAAAATTTGCAGATGTTTCTTTAAGAGCTGTAGGTGTTCTACACAGCAAAATTAATGAACATTTTGGAGCAACTGTCCAACAGAAACTCTGTGTATCTTGTACCCAAGTACAAACCATACTGTCAGTTTTATGACTGATGTTATTCTAAATATACGAGATTTCTTCAGTGGTGAAACTTCATAGATGGTGGGTCATCTAAGACCAGACTGTGAACTCTGGAGATTCTTATGTATATAAATGTAATTTCTGTTAAAAGTTTACTAACCTGACTACATTCTTGTTAATAATGGGAACATGCACTGTTTGACTGTGATAGGTGGGTTTGCACATACACGTATTCTATAAGATGATGCTCTTTGTGTTGGAAGCTTCTATAAAGACCTGAGCAGTAGAGTAGCTAACAGTTCCAAGATCTACTATCAAATATCTCTAGGGAGAAAAAGAAAGCTGTTGATAAGGCCAGGAGACAAAAATCTGCAGAAACAAAATCACCAGAATATGGCTAGGAAAACTACACAGGCAAACAGAACAAACTAGACTAGGAAATATAACCATAATGGAAGACAAGACTGAACCTGTAGGCAAAGTTTCACTTCTTAGATAGAATCTTTACAGTATATTATTCTTTCTCCTCAAGAAGTGATTGTGTATACACACACAAAAAAACAAGGTGATAGGCTTGAAAGAACACATGATTTTATACTGAATGTCTAAATTCTGCAGGCTCAATTTGAAGGAAACCTCTTGTTTGAGGAAGGGTTCTAAGCCCAGTTGCTGGAAATTACAGCTTTGAGGATCTGTAAGTAGAACTTCAAGAAAAAGGATTTTGGGAAGAAAGAATCTGGCCAATCTTTTCTCTTGTTTTTGTAGTCTGGTCGAATGAATGCAAAGCCTTAAGCTTCTCTAACTGTAAATTGTCCTGTAATTGCCCTGCAAATTGTCAAAGTCCATTTTAGGCTAGCTGTGGTGTATGATATATGTTGTAATTTTTCATGTCATGCTGTTTCCCAGTCAGTTTTAGAAGTGAGCCAATATGGTGTGCTATCTGAAATGCTATAATAATAATGTGTTATTTACAGTAACCAGAATTGGCACATGCATGTCTGAACGAGCTGGCTAATAATCTGATTTCTTCAGTGTGCATTACTGGTTGCTTCTGAGTGCACAGGACAGTGTATATGGAAATTGCTAACACAAGGAAATAGGAAATGAGAGGTCTGTATGTGACTTTACATAAGCTGCCCATGATACTTTTGAAAGCCTATAAACAAAACTCATGGAAGAGGACATGAAATTGTTAGACATGTGCTACCTGAAAATGCAGACTAGCCTTCACTGAGAGATTCAGCTAAGTAAGCTATGATGCATAGAGAGTACAGACTCTCTATACAAGCTCAAATTCACTAATTAAGAACTGATCAAGAAAGAATTTAAGAAAATAGAATATGCAACCACCGGTCCAGCTATAGCTCCAGGAAAGGCTAACTAATGTTAATTTGTTGAGGTGAGGAATTTTGTATAATTAAAGGTAATAATAAAATCAGAAGTTCCAGGAACACTAGTGGGAGCAGAAGTTGCCCTCTAGAAATTTTTTTCAAGTGGGGAGGGTACAGAGCAACCATCAGCCATGCTAACCACCGGAGAGTGGTATCAGCTTTTATAGTTGAAAATCGGATCCAGGTCCTATGGATCCTTCCTCCTGTTTCCTTTTTTCCCCTTTTGAGCTGTATGTCTCTACAAACACTCTTGCTTTGAATGTAGTCAGTACAAATACCGTATCCAGTAATAAATAGAGTTTTTGCTGTGTTTAGGTAGAATAGCAGATGATTTCTTTCTTTGACAAAGAAACTCCATTTACTTTTTTCTGATGCAATCTATGTGCTGGAACATATGTGTTGCTGTTGCAAGCATGACACCATTTTGGTTGTACTTCAGAGGTGTTCACTTTGCCAGCTCTAATGCAGTTTTTAACAGCTTGTCTTTTTGTGACATATTGCAATTATGCCAAACTATGTAATCACTTATTTCACATCAAGGTTTCAAGTTTTTGTATGATATGCATCCTTAAAACTTAAAATTCCACTACTATGTAAAGCAATTAACTGTCTTATGGGGGTGAATTTCAAGAAAAAAATTATTATGCTTGAAAATAAATGTTATCTCCTTCTCATTGAAGGAGGTGGGAAATTTGCTTCTGACCTTAACCGAGATGGGGTTTTGTCTCAGGACAACATCTTTGTGTAATGAATAATAATGACTAAGAAGAATTGACTGTCTTTCTAAAAATGTGTGCTAAAATATTGTTATACATTTTCTCTGCAGGCTTACATATGCTTTAGTTGCTTCCATGTTTTTGGATGTGACACCATGGCCACATCCTTTTGGTTTATCCTTTTGGTTGGTAAAAGTAGTGTGTAGGATTCATTTATCTGATTTTCGTTTCGTCTGAGAAGCAAAAATTTTACAAAATGAAAATAAAAAAAGGAAATGCTTTAAACTCCTACTCAAAGATATCCACTTATTAAGTCGTTTACTGAATTTTTCCAGCACTGAAGGCAAATTTCTTGAGATTATCCATGAAACTTCAGTATTAAATAAATAAAAATTTTTCCCCTTAGGTATGGAGGGAATTTAAAATACGAAAGATTTTTTAAAATTAGAGGATTATATTTCTTGGTAAAATAAGTTAATACAAGTAGAATTTGTTAATTACCCATCATTCCTTAGGAATGTAGGTTTTTATGAGTAGGAAAGAGGTATGTAAGAGGTACAATATTGTGACCCATGTCACAGACATGAATAGGATAAATGAATTTTATGATTACCACAAGTCCATAGTAATGTTTGGAGTTTACAGTATCTTTTCAAACAACTATATAGTTCATTTAAAGACAGAAAATGAAGTGGTGACTTTTACTATCAGTTTCTAAAAATGTTCATGGTTTCACAAGCCCTTATTAAATTTTTTCTTCAAAATCACTGCCTTAAATTCTGGATGATTCAGATTCCCAGCTGGACAAAGGGGCCCTAGTCCTCCACCCTCCCCTGATTCAAAAGGATTATTCATTTAAGGCTCGTAAGAATTTGTAGGCACATATTCCAGGCTTGTATAGCTTTACTTTTATGAAGTGTTGACTTTATCTGTGTGCACATTATGCCTGCAGTGTCAATACAACACAAATTAAACCTCAAACTATTCTAGTTTGCCATCTCCAGAGAAGCCACATGACTGCTCCCCTTCGTTACTAATCCAGTTCTACAGTTTAGCACCAGATAAAATTGTGTTCTTTTCTGTTGTTATTTGTGCCAGCATACTGTAATTTGGTAAATGCATGTGCTTTCTGACAATCCTCTCAGAATCCTAAAGTTAAATTCTCTATTTATTTTCCCTTTTAAAGATACCAGGGATATATATTCGGAGCTTAAACATTATTTTTGGTTACTTGACTATTTTCTTCAGTGTAACTAGTAACAAGCTAGTCTGTATTACTGTACTTGTGGTTGTTAAAACATCTCTGTTAGTTTATCCTTGGGAATGTCTTTTTCTTGCCAGCATGGGACCTTTATGCTCTTGCTCAGCTGACTTCATTATCATGTTCATCACAGTTGAAAACACAGTCGCATACAATATAGAACCTGTTATAATGCTCCTTCCTCTATCCTTTGCTCAGTTTCCAGTTTAGAGATCTATAATAAATACCATGAAAATTGTTTTCTAAGTGTCTCTCACATGCTGCTGTGCTATGTCTGGTACTTTATTTCTTCCTTGGATTCCTATACCAGCTTAGGTGGCCCAGTCTGGCCTGCATTGTGATGGCAGAACTCAATCTCTATTATAGGCAATGTTGAGAACTTAGTTCTTCTCACAAAGTTGACTTTTTAACTGCTCTAAATACAGATACTGAACTAGATTGCCTTACAGCTTTGTGTCTTCATGTGGTTTCCTATTCAAAACTTGAGAACACATGAATAAAACAATCTACTCCCAGCTTACTCTCCCTCATCACAACTTCACAAGATTGACCAATTCTAGCAATATTTTTTCTGCTCGAAGTAATGATCCAGCTATGGTTCTGGTCACACCCAAAACCTTTTAGTTAGTCATTCTAATGAGTGGATCTTTCTCACTGCATTCCACATTTGTGGAAGCAAAATTGAAAGTGATATTAAATAAAGAATTTTGTTCTCAAGACAGACATGAACTTACCAAAATCAAATTAAACCATGATGTGCCATGGATTGAGTGTCTGTAAGGCTATCAAGCTTACAAAAGCTGTGCAAACTAGGTGGTATTAAGGGATATGCAATTGCCTTTGATTTTGAAATGGTCTGTGTGAGTTTCACAAGCTCTTTTTGCCTGCACAGATGTCTGCAGTCTGAAAGATCCACAAAGGATTTAAGTTTATTAGCATTTAATTAATCTTATGAATATTACATTTATTAGTGTAATACATTATATAGGTTATACATATTACATGTATATATGTGTTAATATTACAGACATTGATAAATTGTACTACAATATGTACATAATATTATATATAATAATTATACTATATAACATATGTAATTAAATATGTTAATATATTTACAAGTAGAGGAAAGTAAGACTCTTCTCCCTTCAGTACGTTTCTAGGCATCAATTTCTGTTCCCTATAGGAAGTGGTATTCAGTAGTTTCTACCACTCCCATGGAGTTGGTTCCATTTTTCTCTATCTTTGAAAAGCAGAATATGTTTCAGACACAAAAATGTTTTAAAAAAAAAAAAAAAAATCAGGAATAGGGCTACATACAATCTGATAGATTTTATCAGGAAAATATAACAAAGAATGGAAGTAATGTGTGGGAGGGAGATACATGGGTGGCAGGGGAACAACTTGTTCCAGTATCATAATTGGGAAACGATTCAGCAAATATTAACTATTTAACTGAAACTACATAACTGAGGAAGTCCATGACCATGAAACTCTTCAGTGAGATGCTGCCTTGGATATATGGAAAAGCAGAAAACTTTTATGTATTGATCTCTTTTACAATGCTAGTGACTTAATGATATGGATACTTGAAGAATGTTATCTGAAAATGCTTTAGTGATATGTTCTTCAAAGGTTCTTGAAGTAGTGGTATGGAAATACAACAACCTTAAAATCTCATGCTGTCACTAGTGTAACTACTATTCAGTAAAACTGAAAACCTTGTGCTCATATCTGTGGTTTGACTCGCCTTATGCGCAGATAACTGTAATGATAACTTAGAGAAGGAGTATTTAGATTCATATAGTAGCCTTTATTTTGCCTTCTGCAGTAGCATTCCAAAATGCAAACCTGCTTAAGATTATAGCTACAATCTCACTGAATCTTAGGAGAAATAATTGTATCTAACCAGAAAAAAAAAAAAAAATCTGAATGTCTTGTTTTATGATTTTTGGTTATCGGTATTCCACATCATAACATCATGTAGTGCATTGGGAGTTAAAGTGTTAATGCTCCAGTTCCAAGTACCTGTCCGGAAGAGAAGAAGAACTACATACCCCAGAGGGCTTTACAGTCAGAGAGGAGATATAACCTCTGGCAAGATCACCTGATGCACTCTTCTTTGTCAGGCTCTCCTCCCTGCTGCTCAACCAGACTGCACATCTCACCTCAGTGTTATGGTGAGGCCTATCCACCTTTTGGACACTCTCTCTCATTATATTTGATTTATTAGCTTCAATTCTAATTATATTGTATTATGGTGTGTTATCCTGCACTCCAATACCATATTTAGTAAATTAGTTTGTTTCTCCTCAGATCGTTGCCACTGTTTTTAATTATTTTGGGGTCCCCTATTTCCCTTTTCTGAAAGCGCAGATTCATGAAATCCTTCTTCCCCACTAGTCATGGAACCGGGCTGAACCAGCCCATAAACTGTTGGCACTGAAGAAATTCAGTTATCAGATAAACAAAAAATATTCCTGCTGAAAATTTTTGCTTTTTCATGCTGTCAGGTTCAGCAACTCAGACCTCTAATTTGCAGGAAGTGAAAGGAATGCATTTGATAATTATAGTTTTGAAAACTGTAATTACAATACACAGCCATGCATCCTGAATTTTGCCTTCTAAGAATGATTTTCTTAACTTCCCAGAATATTTATATTCTTCTTTTCCCTCTTAACTGTGTTGAAGACAAGTTTTATCTGCTTGGCAGCCAATCAGTGACAGCTCTATTTGACAACTTTTCTCATTTTGTGGATGATGCTTCCTAATGCAATAGTTACACTTCTCTGCCATTGCATCCCCAGATTACTCTTCTACATAATAGTTAATAGCTCTCAAGTCAGGAAGACTCACATGCTCTACTGACACAAGCTGTGTACAGTTCAGTGCTGAGATGTAGTACATGGGGTTCCTTTCCTTTATTCGCTGATAAACCATATATTGCATGCATCTAAAGGACATATTTTGGGGAACAGTGAAACACACTTATTATAACAGGCTGGAAGGGAAATAACAAGGAGTCAAACAGTACATGCGCAGGGAAAAAAACAGACATCAGGTTATCAGAAGGAAGGAAGGAAGGAGGGAGAGAAGGAGGGAGTCAAAGGGACCCTGAAATCATTCTGGCTCTATTTCTTTATATTCACTAAACTAAATAATTATCTCAAGAGCCATCCTGGATGACCCACCATCTCTGCCTTTGACTAAGGCAGTGAGAGAGCACAAGCTGCACCTAATTTTAAGTTAAAGAAGCCTAAAAGCCACCCCTGAAATTGTTCTTCATTACTGCAAAGGATATTGCAGTGCCTGATACATCATACAGTCTACACCCTAGACCATATCACAATACACTGTATCAAGACTATTCCACTGATACCTTATTTCGGCCTGAACTCAACCCAGTCTTCTGAAGACAAGGTGTGTGTGTAAATTAATAGAAGGTCAAGATGTTCATTCGGAGGACACATAAATTATCAGCACCGAGCCTCTGTCTTTCTGCTTCTCTGTTTTGCAAAAAGGGAATGACATGAAACACTAACCTATTTGGAGAATGTTTAGAGTTAATTCCTTTAGTACATGCAAAATTAGAAAATTATTGTTGATAGAAGTATGACAGATGTGCAAAAAAATTACAATTTGAGAAAGTGAGAGAAGCTTGTCAGAGCATCACATCTTTTATAATTTCAATCCATGAATGTACCTGTCGATTCACTGGGAGAAAAGACTTTTGTTGCCAGGACCATTGCATTTTGAAAATTAAACTTTCTAGGAGTAATGATTTAGTTAAGACTATCTTACTGGCTCATACCAGTCTCATACAGGTAGCTGTTTAGTCACAGTCCAAAAATGGCAAATGAAAATAATGGACTTATGACTGTGGCAAGCAAGAGCATTCTAAAGGGTATCACCAAGATTTTCTTCTCACTTCAGTCCCTGTTATGATTAAAGTTTACTGTACCTTTATCAACTCATTTCGGTTGATACTTCAAAACTTGAATGCATAATAGATAAAAAAAATATTTTAGTTTCCCAGACACAGTTTCTACATACGGGCTGCAGTCACACCTGCTAGTGAAAATCATAGAAGGTTTTAATGTATTGCAGCCATAATTTCTGGTGACAAACGTATTCTAAGCTCTGAGTTTTCTCTTTAGGGCAGATTCAATACAGATAAATATCTAAACTACTCTTCACAAAATGATTTTGGTGGTTCAGTATCACAAGTTGTTATTAAAAACGCAAACATTTTAAAAATGTTGCAAAGTGTCCAAATAGCTCCTGAAAGTGGGAGTCATAAGAACTTTTCAATTTGGCAATTTTTCGGATTGTTTACCATCAAATTCTCACCACTATACTGACTGTTTGCCAGCTTCTGATTAAATGTTTTTCTCACATTTCTTTCCACAAACTGCTCCTTCACAATAACATGGTATTTTCAGATAAAATGTTAAAGAATTACAAACAGAACTTATAGTAGTAATAATAATAATAATAGTAATAATTCCTATTATTAATGGGTTTGATTCATTTTTAATATATGAAGAGATAGCCATGTCTTCTGAAGGATAGACACTTCCTATGATGGATTTTTTAATGGATTGATTAATTTTTAATATATGAAGAGATAGCCATGTCTTCTGAAGGATAGACACTTCCTATGATGGATTTTTTCTTTTGTGGGTTTATTCTTACCAGTCAAATACACCTGTATTGTAATATTGCCAAAATTTTGCAGTCAAAAAATCTGACAATAATTCTAATAGGAGGTATTCAAATGCGTCAAAAAAATAAATATTTTTAAAAAGAAAGAAAAAAAGAAAGAAATGAAATGTTTTAAACATCTTATGCCCAAGAAATAGCTCATTTTCATGTTTTTGTTTCATGCCTTTTACAGGCATCAAATCCAAGAACAGATTAAAACTATGTGGCAATTAGTAAACTTTGCAGTTCAAATTTTGAATTTTAACTATATAGGAATAGGAAAAAATGTTTTATGTTATAAAAAACTATATATTTCAGAAGAAAACATCAGTTCACACACAAGGAATAAAAAAATAAGAAGGAAATTTTCAGACAAGCTGTTTGTATGAGCTATTCATCCTACTCTGTGTCCTCCAGTATCACAAACCTAACAGTATTTCTTTGGATGCAGCATGAAATCTGCCACACAATCCAGTAGAAGTGTTGTTTCAATCCTTCTTAATATAAATTCAGGAAGTATGTAAATATATTTTAAATTTTAATTCTTCAACAATGTACATTCATTATCAAATTTTAGCTGAAATCAATTTTTTTGTTACTGAATTTAAAGATATGACAAAATCTCCAGGGTATCTTTCTCACTCCATTTCCAAGCATAGCTTCCATTAAGATTAATAGCTGTTTTGTATCTAATGGGAATATATGTCTTACAAAAGCAGATGATGTAGAAGCAGAAACTTTAGTGGAAACAATGAACGATAGAGGTCACAATTAAAATAATTGTTGAATGAGAAATTTAACAGGTGTCTACGAAAGGAATGTTCCTTTCTTTAAATAATAAGGCCACGTGTTGACTCTAATCATGTTGAGTAGACCTGTTGAAGCTGATATTCCAGTGATTTCACTGGGGATCAATTTCCAGGCTAAGACTGAGATTCCTTCATATCTGTATTATTCTCAGCTGTTCAATGAGTCTGGGACTCCTCAAGGTTGGAGAGCTGTGCACGTATGGGAATGTCCAAGGGCAAAGGTTTAATGAATACAACTTAACATGAAAGATCATTGCAGAATTTTCATCACCAGCATTGATTTTACAGTGCAGAAGACAAGATGATACAGTGACACAAAATACAAATATGGTATGATCAGATAAGTCAGAAATCAGCTTTAACAATTAATGGTTCTTAAGTTCTAAGAAAACAAACTTGATCCATATGGTTGTAAAAATGTCCCAGTTTTTTTTCTTAATCTTTGAAATATAAACACTTCTTAAATTGATTTGTTTTCAAGGTAAAAGACTGATATAGGGGCAGTCAGGTGGATTATTGAACATATGTAAGATGCAATCTAGCCCTATGTGGCTTAATTAACTTTAAAATGTAGAAGATTGAATTTAAAAAAAAAAAAAAAAAGTGTATTCTAAATATTTTCATTTCTTGAAGTTGCAAGAACTTTTCCTGGTTTTAGCCCTAGTTTTTAATCCTGAAGGCATTTCTTCAGTGTGTATACATTTATGCTAATCATATACTACAGCCATGGGTTCCTCTATCAATATGAAATGTTTTGTACTTGCTGTTTTTGTGCATCTTGTATTGTTATGTGCAATATACAAAATAATGTGTCTAACTATGCCATTTATGCTTTTGAAAGAAAAAGCAAATTACTTACTGAAGAGAATGGCATTTGCATGCATGTGTGTCAGCTTTCAAGCCATTTCCCTCTACAAAATATTGCTTTCTACACTTAGAAAATGCATCCATCCATCAGTTACAAACCATTTCAAAGCACTTTATGAATCTACAGAGCAAAATGTACTTATCTTACATTGGCAGTGTCCCAGCTGTTACAAAATTGCTATTGTCCTAATACTTACAAGGCAATTTTAGCATCAGTTAATAATTTTACAGGATAGATAACTCCTAAAGCATTATAAAATGACAGACATTAAACAATAGCAACTTAGCATTTTTTGAAACAGTTCATGACAGCTTAAAAACTAAAGTGATTTTAATGTATAGTCTACGCAGTTTTAGTTTCTCATTGACAATTCCTTTAGAAGATAAAAATGTGAAAAATCTTTTTAAATAGTGGGTGAAAGAATAAAACAAATTTACCTTTAAAACATATTCAGTAAAAATCTCAATTAGGAATAATGTCTCAAATCTCCCTGTACAGATAGTAGGTGACAAGAATGAGAATTTATTTAAGCAGAAGAAAAAAATGATGGTATCATTTAATGGTAGGGTACCACAAAATAAAAAAGGAATATCTATTCATTAAATCTAATACAAAAAGAAAAATACACTGTACAGCATTTTATATAAATCAGTATGCATTATTTCTTCTCAAAAAACTATCAATCTTAGTTTAAGAGCCCCAGTTAAAGGCAAATTCTAGTTAAATTGTTACCTTTAAACTTGTTTAAGTAGCCATTGTGGCCAAATGTTCATTTTTAGTGAGACACTTATAATTTACTTAATGTACAGTACAATCTGTGATACCAAAAGATTTGATGATGTGTAAATTGTAAAGTGTTCTAAACAAATTAAATTAATTGATATTTTAGTTTTTACTTTAGTACTAACCAGAAAGAACCTTTTCAGTGCAACTAATGTACATCACAGTGGCCTTTTTCATTAGTGTACTTATTAAGTTAAACCAATTGTACCACTTGCTGTCATACAGCACAGGTAATTGACCACCTCATCAAACCATTGCAAAAAGAATCCCTTAGTGCCTAATTACTACATTCTTCTGTACTATTGAACACATTAAAGCAACATTCATGTATTGTGTTATATACATCATTTCCCAATAGTATTAGAAGGTCCTTGTACTAGAGAAAAGAGTTCTGATTGCAGTACAGCTATTTTCAACATACAGTCAATTTAACTTTCAAAACATTTCATTTTTCCTTGAAAAACACTTTAAGCAGTTAGTTATCCAGACTGAAAGAATCAATTAATATGGCAATTCTTCTTTACCAAAATATGATGAATGTTTGAAGTCTAAGAAGTTTGAGAAGTGAAACAAATCACAGATCCTGGGGCCCATCAAAGCAACTGTTTGGAGTGGTAATGCCATCAGAACAGAAAATTCCTGACATGCTCGTTGTTATTTATTCCTATATGTTTTCCCTCATAGAATATTATTTAAAACTTCTTGCATGAAATAGTCTATTAGGGTAGTGTCTTAATGTGATAAGAGAGAGCAGAGTTCAATTACAGATGACTTAGCCACATTAGACAAAGTCAAGCTTCCTTGTCTGGCTGAGCTTGCTAGTGCACTCCCACAAATAGATCTGTATAGCCAAATAATTAATCGGGTACTGGCAGAATTACTGAATTGTACTGAAGTTTTTTAGAGACAATCATGCTTTCTACCTTGCATTTGTCTACTAATGGAGATGTACTGATATTTTCAGTTTTCATCTAAGCTTGTCATTTCTGGACTCATAAGCAGTTACCAAAGAACAGGGACAACCAGTCAGTACATGTCAACTGCCTTCTGTCACAATCCCTACCTTCAAGTCAACACCCTG
>JAOWBP010002559.1:28081096-28093516 GCA_028571105.1 Tragopan temminckii | reverse complement strand
GCCCATCCCAAGCACAGCCTGAGTGCCCCGACAGCAGCACCTCCGTGCAGGAGGAGGTCAGCATCAGTGAGGAGAAGTCGAGCCTCTTAGAGGGGGACTTACAATCAGGCCTCCTGTCCCAGGCACCGGGCAACATGGCAAGGAATGTGACTGAAGAGCTTCAGGCTGTCAGCAAGGAAAACTGAAGAGCAACTCAGCAATGTTTCTTCACCAGAGTGAACATTTTCTGCAGAGAGTCAGGCTTTGTGAGAATGAAAAATAATCTCCTTTGCTGCTTGAATATCCTTTCTGAGGAAGGAATAAGATGGCTCTGTGGGCCATCTCCTCATACAAGTCCTGGGCATATGCTGATTTGCAACAGCTCAAGTCAGAGTTGTGAAGTTCCCTCTGGTTGCAATTAATTCTTCCTTGGCATCCCTATTTCTATCAGTAGCGACAAATTGGCACTAACACTGCAAGTTCATTTTACACGTTCTATTTTTATGAGGCTGCTGGTCAGTAAACATGCATTGCATAGATTCCCATTGCACTTTGAAGGCACCCGGTGGGTGGTATTGAGGAAACATGTCCTGTCCTTAAATGAGAAGTCTCCACTAATATGAAATCCCTGCACTCACCCGGCATCTTTGCCACATCATGGTGATCATCTTTGCCTATTATTCCCAAGACTGTTCTCCTCCTTTTATCTGTTAAATGAATACTGATTCATTGCTATTAAATATACTCCCTAAAAAAATAAAAAATTTTAAAAGTGCAGAGTTTCCAGCTGTCTATTCTAGATTTTCTCTGTTACTTAAAGCGACTAGTGACAAATCATTATCAATTTCCTAGACAATATACAATTTAGACTAAATATTATCCTTGTTATCAGGATACTCATTCGGAAACATGCTTTTAACTTTTTGCCTTCTAAATAAAGCAAAAGAAAGATTAAAATAGAAATTATCACAGTTAAAATATGCTGACAGAAAAAAAAGTGTTCTAAAATAGCAGTAAATATAGAGCTTTTATAATAGCTGTGAGTGATACTGCAAGTCAAATAGTTCTTTAAAATTCCCACTGCAGATTTCCACAAAAAATAGATGTTATTCTAAAATCTAAACCTTTTTTATATTTTCTCTGAAGTCAAATATCAAGATAAAACACAAACATCAGAGCTATTCGTATAGGGTGAAAAAAAAAAAAGCATTGCCCTGTAGTAGCTTATATTCTTTTTCTGTTACATTTTGTCTTATTGCAAAATTTTCTTCAACTGGCTGAAAGCACATTAACTGCTAGATAGGCGTCACACTGATGTCTCCATGCTGCAGCTTACAGCCGTGAATTTGCTACGATCTGTTTAATCATCAGTGTATTGATTTTCCTCAGCTTTCCTTCATTTTAGCCCCATAGAAGGCTTCTGTAATTTCCTTTGGACAAAGTGTAACCAAACTGTGCTAAGTGATGTTGATTTGCAGGCAAAAGTAAGGGGGTAAATATAAATTAACAAGCTATAAACATTTTACAAGTGGGGAGTCAATAAAAACAGTGTCTGAGGTTTTTTAAAAAAATGATTTGAAGCAGATTGTTAACAAAGGTGTCCAAAGAAACTGACACGAGTCTGAGAATAATTTTTGCGCTTTGTGATTAAGAATTGATCAGTCTAAAAGCCTCTGATGCAACTGAATCACCCATAAGCTGCTGGCCTGAAAAGGCTCAGCAGGGGCTGGTATTTGTTTGCTCAACTCCCATGATTCCAAGTAGATAATTGGGCTGTGAAGTTCGTGGCAGAATCTGAATTTTCTTTCTTGCTTCCCAGCTGGCTGAGCACTGTTTTATAGACTTCTGTGTACAAATTTAGCCAGCAGCAAACCTCACATCCTTAATGTAAAAGGTGTTTTGTTGTGTTTTCCAGGTGCTGAGTGGAAAGCCTACACTCCAGAAGCTCATTAAAAGGGCCAAGTTACAGTACAGGTTTATTTCTGTCACAGCGTTTCAGAAAACAGTGACAGGGATTAATATGTTTCTTTGGTACTGGAAAAAGCCTGATACGATCCCTTGTGAATTTGATCATCTGTTTCACTGCCTGTAAAGATTCAATCTCCTATTATATCCTGAAGTTACAGCTGTAAGCCAGGCCTGATAAGAATTCAGACAGCACTGTGAGAGCCTTCGCAAAACTAATTGTTTTATTAAGCAGCAGCTTGTTTATTTGCAATTTATTTCATACGTCACTCAGAGAACCGATTCTTTTTTAAAATAATAGCGTGTGATAAATATGCTGTACATTATCCGTGACAGGCACTATATTGTATAAATATGTACTAGTAATGGAGTATAAAAATCTCTCAAACTGTTACTTCTACTCTGTTGCTTAAGAATAGCTATTTTTGAACACTTATGGAATTCCTTCCAAGGCTTTTCATAATTCTGACAGTAAACTCAGATCTACAGATTGTCTAAAAAGTCATCTCCATCTGAGGGTAGAGCCTGACGGCATAATTGCGTGCTCTGGCCTGAGCTGGGAAAACATCGTGATGTGAGTGCTCACAGCCTTGCACAGCCCCTCCTAGCAGGTAACCCTGCTCATGGGCAGTGCTTCCAGCCATGCCCTCTCCTGAAGTACGGGCTGCAGAGTAAGCACCTGGCACCTACTGACATAGAGAGGTTCACACTCACATCAGAGCCCCCGAAGCACCCCAAGGCAGACCATGTGGGGGTAATGCAGCTCTGTTGTTATCCCTGGTACCATTCTGACCAGATCTAGAGACACCAGTAAGAATTACAAGACACTGTTTTAAACTGCAAGCTAGAACAGATGGGCTTCACTGCATATTTATGAACTACCAGTATAATGGGATCATTCCTAGGAGTAGGCGGGAGAAGGCTGAAAGTCCACTTCCATTTCCTTAGGATTTATGTGACGAAAAAATAATTGAAGCTTGATTGGTGTTCAAGCTGAACCCGGGGCTTGCTTCTCTCCTTGGTCACATGTAGTAAAATACGTTCATGTGACTCGTCCCATGGTTTCACGGGAAAACTCACATGAACAAATGTTCAGTCATCCTTTTGTGATGTGTATGTGTGATTCTCATGCCATGTTTCAATATACCATAATTCAAAGCCCACACCATTGTATAGGGAAGTATTTGAGGGCTGTGCTTAATCAAAGAAAGGGACCTAAAATATATTCATTTTACTGCATATGTTAGAAATTAGACAATAAAATCACGTTATTCTCAACAGTAGTTCTTATTCCTAATTCATTAAGTTCCACACCAGCATTTTAACCTGTAACTGATTGTGTATGATTGTCTGTACAATACATAGCTATACAGAACCTTGTTTGCAGCTGGCAATTTATTGCCCTCCTGCATTACAACAAAGAAACCCAAAATGGTAGCCAAAGAGAAAACTGCCAGTCAAAACACTCTTGCACTCTTATTCACACTGTTGCTTTCTACCTCCACACTCCATTTTTCTCTAACAACAAATTTAACTTATGAATGAGAAAGGTTAAAGAAAAAATATTTAGTTGCCAAAAACATGGCAAAAATATTATAAAAAGATCTGTTACTGTTAAACACTGTATGTCCTTAGAAAAATGCTAGGAACCACAAGAGCTACACTTTTATCTAAGAGGTAGCATATGTGCCATATAATACATATGTTGCAATCACAGCAACTTATTTTGCATGAACAGCAGCAAACTCTGAAAAAAAAAAAATTGTCCAGTGCTCAAATGAAAGCTGTCATCATGCCTTCATTTTAAATATGCATTCAAAGGAAATCAGTTTTGTATACCTTCCCTGACAGATCTTTTTGGACAACAGTACCTGTTAACATAAAAAGAAAAGAAGCACAATTATATTTTTCTATTATAAGATGTTTTGAACAGTTCCATAATGTCATCATTTTTATGTGGAATGAACTATTTTGAATTAAAATAATTATTCTTGCTCACATGCTCTTATTTCATTCTTCCTACGATCACTGAAAATGAGATTTCACATTTGCTTCATAACAGATACTGAACGGGTATACTCTTTAAATATTTGTTATCCAATCATTAACAATTTGTACAATCTCGTCATCCACAGAAAATAAATATGAATATTTTCTGGAAGATTCTGGAAATAATAGGCTACATAGTTATGAACTGGGTATTAAGTAGTCAGTGTTCCCTATTCTGTATGATTGTAAGCATTGATTAACACAATAATTAATCTATTTTAACCTCATCCTCATAGAATTTGCCCCTGTTCTCATTGGGACACTTTATATTCATGTAACAAAATCAGCTTCTCCATCCTAGGCTGCTACTCATCTTGGTAACAGACCAAAGCTCCTGTGCCATGCCATTTTTCAAAACCAGGGATATTTTCGTACCTGGAGAGCAATAGTTCACAGAGCCACAATTTCAGGGAAGATCATGAAGTCTAGAATCACTATTTTCATACGCAACTTCATTAAGTAATCTCAGAAATTTAACACGTATAAAAACCAGACAGACTTTTCTCCATACTCCTCCTATTAGAAGGCTGTATTCTAAGTCTTTACGCTGCCAGCAATGATGGCAGATAGCCCAGCTACCAGCCTTTGCAGGTTACATTCTCTTCAGGCCTTAGACAAGAATGATTGATATCAGCTTTTTAGAGAGGTCTTCTTCAAATAGCACAGTGACAGTGATCAGAACATTTCAAGATTTCATTTATTAAACAACACACTGATGTGAGTTTGTGTACTATAAAAATGGGGTACAAATGAATTTAGAAAAGACAAACTGCATTTCAAAGCATCAATTCTATGCAACATATAAAATAACTCCAAATTATCCTGCACTACAGGATAAATGTCTTTTGCTAGCTAGATATGTAGGTACAGTTTTAGTTATGCCAAAATTCATTCTTATTCTTATCACTTTAAATCCAATGTTCTAAATCTTCAAAAGGCATGGTGACATTCAGTTCCAAAAAAGGCTGCCCTGAACTCTTGCATTCTCAAATTAGCAGTGTCTTTGAATCTATCTAGAAGCTATGAGTTCTTTTGATTCAAAAGTTAATTGAACCGCCAAGTAGTCTCACATAGTTGAAAGCAACAATGAAATCTTCTGCTGACTAGCCTAAGTGATGAAAAACTGATGCTATTCACAGCCATGTTATCATATTTGAAGAAAATGTAAATCAAAAGAGGATTTCTGTAAATTTGTTCCTAGACTGCATTGCTAATCATGCTTTTATTGATTTGGAGTCTTTTCTGGCACTGATATGTTGAGTACTTACGTCTTTTCTTCTGAGTTGTTATACAGAGTAGATACTCCTGAAGCTTCTGACATGCTGCACACTGTAAATGCTCCTAAAATTCTAGGTTATCTTCTTTTTCTCTTTTACTAGAAAGAATTGGGTAATCACAGCAAAGCAACAAGAACACCTTTTCCAAAAGGGTACTTCATTGTCCAAACTGGGGGAAAGATAAAGATAAAATTCCAAAGAAGTAAAGCCCTCTAGGAATATGGCATGGGTAACCGCAACATAATTTCAAGGAAAGACAAGTATATGATTCTTCATAAAGGCTTTTCAATCAACAAAACAATAATAACTAAAAATAAAGCAAAAGAACTTTCCCTCTTCAAATAAGAAATTGGCACAACTGTTAAGAGATTTTGCAGTTTAACACACTTTTACTTCTGACTGATCCATTATCTTCATGCCATATATTTTTCCTCCTTGATTCTTTGCCAACACTGTTCAGTCCTCACAGAATCTCATCCAGAGGGACACACGAAATGTACAGTCAGGCTAGCCATGGGGAAAGTACTTGGTGACACAGAGCCCTACTCTGTGATCCTTTAAAGCTCTTGGGAATGCAAGTGTTACTTCTGGCAAACAGATGAAGAGTTCTCCACAGACGGGCTACACAGCTGCTCTTTAGCCACATCTTTGTGTGTGAAATACAATCTCCAGAGCTTTCATAGAGCCTAGCTGCTGAGTTTACCTATTCAAGCTGGGCAGTGGAGTGAGACTAAGGTTTTATTCAGTGCTTAAATATGAAAATGACTGTAATATGCATGATGGACGAGGACTAGTAGAACAGCAACTCCAATAGATCTGAGTATTTGCACACATACAGATTCTATTCAAAGCATCTGTAGGCTATAGAATGTTATCAGAAGACTAATATATCCCAATCAGACAGGATTTATTTATAGAGAACGCTCTTTTAGCAGTGTTAGATGCCTCATTAACTTGATTCAGCTTGCACACAGCAAAAAAATATTCCCTCCCTCTTCAGATTTTTGATAGGGAATTATAATTTCTTGTTTCATTTGCTAAAATCCTTTTGCTATGAGGACATTTCAGAAATGCTTTATTGCACATGAGTTTTTAAAATGCCAGAGTATTCGTTTTGACCAAAATGCTCTCCTTTTGCTGATTTCCTCTTAAGAGAAACACCAAGGAGGACTGTCCTATTTCTTCTTTTCATTTGCCTCTTCCAGAAATCACTAATAGCCAACATTTGATCCTCCTGCAGAAAAGTTCATGGTAGCAAAGTCGAAAGACTGGGTTATACATTATGCTATGAACAGAGTATAACTTTTGATATATCACTGCTATTGTCACTATGATATTGCGGGAAATTATACAGTAATAATTTTAAGTACCATCTACAGTTAAGTGCAAACTCATTCTTGGAAGGTTTATATAATCCATGGTTTTACAGAACTTGGAGACTTTAAACTCAGCATTTCAAGTTAGTGTGTGAAAGTTTAGAAGTGTTATCAGCAGAAACTGACATCAAGAGAAATAGGCAAAGGAGTATAACTCCATTTTTGTTAGTATACTATTTTTCTCTTGGTTTCACAGAGGAGCAGACTCCCAAATCTCTTCCTCGCTTGTTTCAACTCCATGGTTCACTGTCATTACTGATTACAATTACAGTTGGAGCAAATGAAAAACATCCAGAAAAATATACGATCCTGTAAATATATTAAATTCACTGAATTCCAGTCATACTCTTGCCCAGATGAGAGTTAATGACTGGAGTGCAATAGGGATTAGGATCAGTTTGCATCCGTGGATTTGTTAATCAAACTCTTCTATCTTAAAATCTTTAAGATCAATGCAGCCTTCTTTTTTAGCTTCTCTTACACATACACACACTCAAAAATTACATGCATTCAAACTATTGGCACTGCAAGTCCCATTCTCTTTTCTTAATCATTCTATTTTTTCCTTTTCTGAATATAGAGAACTGTCCTTTAGGGATAGATTTCTTTTTTGAACACCATATGGAATGTATGAAAATAATTCTTTCCATCACAGGTATAATTACTGCAACGCTGCTTAAAGCAAGATCCCATTCTCTAAATATCTGTGCAAAACAATTTTATTTTAAAAATACAGTAACATATTAAGTCACTTTAGTGTCAGGAGTCATCTAAAGACTTACTACCTAGACAAAAGTGCACAATGTTGTAATTTGGATGCAAACTATTATGATATTATGGTGGCTTCTTAAAAACAAAAATGAAAATCATGTAAGTTTTGAATCTTAGATTGTAATTTTTTAAAGTAAACTTTATTTTAAAAATAGTAGATCTTGAAAATATGATCTGAATCAATGTAATCGAAAGGAAAAGTAAATATCTCTATCTCTATTCCTCCCTCCCCCTCCCTCTCTCCCTCTCATTGTCTCTCCAGTTCTCTATCTCTAAAAATGTGTCATATTTTTAGGCAATCTCATGATTTCTGCACCCACGACATGGCTTTTGAACACTTCAAGTATGTGCATAATGTTCTGGAATCCAAAGAAATTTGAAACACGATGAAATTATTACAAAGTAATCAGTTATCGAGTGTGATCTGATCTGTGGTAAACATGCTTCTGAGAAGTCCCATAGCTCACATGATAGGGACAATGAGATATATTGAATTAGAATTACAGCATGAATATAGGCTCAAACATTTAACCCAGAAGAGCTGATGTATTTCCACCCAATAAACATGTTAATTTTATTGCAAAGTTATTACTGCTCAAGCTTTTTAAGTTACACAGAGTGGAGAAATTTACATATCCATTGCAAGTAGTATTCAACACCAAATGGATTAGTAAGGAAATTGATCTGTTGACTTCCCTACAACATCATTCTTGGTTCCCCATAACCCAGAGATGACAGGGATTTCATAAGCTGTAAATGCCCTAGTCCTACACAGAATGTGTGGACCACAGACCAGTCTCTCTCTAATAAATATGAAAATGTTAGAGATACTTTTTCAGCTACACAGATGTGTTATGTTCTCTGTAAGAATGCTTCTTTCATATTTTAGCAATACATCCGTACTGCATTTCTGTTTGTATTTCCTTCTTGGGTGACTTAATAACAATGATGAGCCTGTACAACTTTCTCAGTGATGAACAAACCTGCCATTAAAAAGACTGTTTAACCTAAAACATATAACTAGTATAAAAACAGCAGCAGTTTGTGAATGAGCCTGAGTTTCCATGGAGGTACTATAGATCTTGCTTGTGTCTTAATTAGCTTTTCTGGTGTTAAAAGTGCATTCTGGCTAATTTGACAGTCTACTGATGGTTCAGTCTTATAAAATAAGCATGGATTCCTCTTTCTTCCTGTATATATGCTGAAATGATCTGAATGATCATAAAGCTGGAACCTACAGTCAGCTGATGTAGCCACATACAGCACTCATCCAAACAAAATTTACTCAAATACAAGGTCTTGGAAAGCGAGACTAATAACAATAGCACTCCTATATAAGGGAAGAAACCACTAGGCTTTTGATATGTGTGTTTGCAACATGTACTTTTAAATACTAACCAACCTCCTCACAGTCAAGAACTCCAGTTATCCTCAGTTAGCAAACAGTACTTTCCCACTTTTCTCTTGGATTTGATTCACTTCTTTATTGTCACGTCTCGACTTCAGGTTCTGATGCTTGACCCCATCATATGTTGCCAGACTTCCTGATAGTTGTATCAGCAGCTTAGAATGCACCAGGTCGGGATAGATCCTTTCCTAGTGCTTTTCTCTTTGAACAGACTTAGGCATTTTTGTCAGAAACTGTATGCCCTTGCCTTCTCTGCATAGATGATATACATGTTCTGTATTAAACAACAGTGAGTTGTTTAGTCAGGCTTAGTTTCTTCCATGCAGTAGAACACTACAAAAATAGCAGAAAATGTTACAAGGTGTTCTCTGTGTAGCAAACTAGTGCTGTTGCTGGGGGAACTAACCTTCATTTATGGTATTTCACTTTTTCTCTGAATACTAATCCAACGTCCTTATATGATATATTGTTGTCTTCACATTTTCTAGGGAGGTTCTCAGTTATCTGTGCTCTTATTGCCAGAACTTCAGACCTTTGATTCATAAGAAACTATAATCTCTTTTGATCCAATGTGGATTGAAATTATGGTAACTTTATTTATCTGCAAATACTAGAACAACTAACATGTCAAATAGCATCTGTAGGTAACTATTAATGGCCTGTTACCTCTGTTTTAACCATTGCTAAATTCAGTGACAAAACTAATCATGGTAACTGGAGTTATTTTAAAAATAGGTTCAGATAATACAGACTAAAATTGTGTTCCTTTATTAGATATGTTAGGCTACTCTGAAATTGTTCCTCCTGCCTCAAATAAGTGCCCAGTAATATTCCAAGAGCTCTGAACAACATGCACCAAAGATATTCAGATATTCGCGCAACAATGTGGGAGTCCAGATAGATAGACAGATAGACAGACCTCAGAGAACTTTTTGTTGATGTGGTGGCATTCATGGACTATAAAAGCAACCCCCGCACAGACTGAAGTGAGTCAGGCTGATTATAAAATACATGGGATGCAGCCTCCTACATTTGACTCTAAATTCCCATTCATTGTACTAAAAAAATAAAAAATAAAAAAATCTTCATTTGCTCAATCTGATTTGAAGATTGCTAAGAACTTCTGTGGTCAGTGCGAGCAATAGCAAAGCATGCTAAAGCCTTTCGAACTTACAGATTATTGACTTAGATTCTAAAAGGTATTTTTTAACTACCACAGTGGGAATTAATTTTAAAAGAAAGACATGAGTTAATGTATCTAAGCAGCAGAAACAGATTAGAGTGACAGAATGGCTCTATGAGGAAAGATGTAAAGGATTGTTTTCACAGAAAATCTGAAAGGAAGAACATGTTGGGGGCAATGGAACATGAAAAGGTAAAGAGTTGATCAGAGATGGAGGAAAAATTCATGAAGAAGCTGGGGCTCTCTGTGTCATGAATTGCGTGGAAATACAATCTGATTTGTAAGCAAAGATTCCTATATGATTTGTCACAGTAGAACTTCTCAGTCACCAATCTTTATCCCGGAAAAAAATGAATATATTTAAAACTGTGCTAAATTCAGACAGAACTGCAAGATTAAATCAGGCTGCACTTCAAGGCATGAAGTTTGAGAGAAAAGTACATCATTCCCTTCAACTCAGACTACTGAGAAAGTGAAGGAATATCAAAAACATAATACCAGAATATTTTAGGTACTAGCAAGGCAAAAATTAAATCATCCTCTACTTACCTCCCGTCTCCAGCGTGACTCAATGACTTCTGAGTTGGACCCTTTAGCACTGAAGTTAAGGTGCCACATCCAACTGCATGACTTCCACTGCTCCTCTCTCACAGTCAATCTCACCATCTCACTTATAGCCACTCTCACCTACATGCATGCTGGAACTCTGGTATAGTACGAAAGGTAGTGTAACATTAAAGGCTGTGCAGTATTAAAGGCAGAAATAGTTGAAAAAGCAACTAGCAAAAATGATAAATGCTTTGAGAGATGTACTTCTGTAGTCTTTAGTCAAATCTTATTTCAGATTCTGTTTTGTCTCATTTCCATTTAATTATGATTTGGATTTTATCCCTCTAAATCTGTACTTCATTATTACCACAGCATATCTGGGCTTTTTTGAATGGCACTAATTGGCATTCCTGTTGGCAGTCTCAACAAAGAGGCCAAAGACTGAAAGCGCATGGAGAATGAATTGTCACCTTCTTAGAAACAGACCTTAAGCAGAGCACAGACATGGTGGAGACACAGCATTTGTGGTCACTGCTCATGCTGAACCTGCTCACTGGAGGCCAGCTGGAGATGCCAGCACCCCATCGGCCCAACTCCTCTTCAAGGATCCTCACACACAGCTGCCTGCAGGACCAGAGGGTGGATGGACAGCAGGCTTCACCCTCAGCTGATGATCTTGTCATCTTTAAAAGTAGCAAAATTCAAATATATAATTAAAATATAAATGTCCAAATACCTGCTATTTTCAGATTCTGATGCAGTATAAATTGAATGTATTTCCATTGATATTGAAATGTAAATGTAAAACATAAATCCAAAAGGTAAAAAAAAAAATGGCCAGCCTCAAAAAAGATAACATTTTCATCTATGCAGAAGATAATGATACAATATTCAAGTTTTCCACTCTAAAGGTAATATTTTTTGTCTAAGTCAACATACTTTACCATTTTTTAACTTTTCCCATCACATTTTTGACAGCAGGTTTTCCAATTTTGACAGCTTTTAAAAAGTAATTTTAACAGACGAGTGATTTCTCCTCTCAGCAAAGTCAGATTATGTGAAATGTCAATGTAAAAAGTATATACTGTGACACATAATCATTTTTCATTGAATTTACTTATTAATTTTACTTGCTATTGCTAATAAAATCTAAGTGCTTAGCTAATTGTATTGCTTACTTAATTTTTAAAAGGAATGTATTTTAAAATTGCATTTTTTTCTGACTACAAAATTTCACAGAGGCAGCTATAATTTGTCACCCTTCCAATTTAATTGGAATAGAAGAATTGCTATCACAATTTATATTCCTGGCTGAGAGGCCAAAGACTGAATCAGCAGGAAGAGGTTAAACCAGTCTTTCACCCATAAGGGTGAGCTGCTTTCATTCAAAGGTTGGGACCTATCTGCAGGATTCTACAGAAAAGATTTTTAGATATGATGAGTGTACTCCAAAGAAAGCTGGAGACTCTTGTTACCTGCACTGTTACCTGGTCACCCTCAGTAAAAGTAAGCTCAGCAAAGAGTAGGAAGAATCAGAAAAGGAATGAACAGCCCAGAGTTTTCACTTCTAAGCCAAGCTCAGTTCAAGTGGTTCATCAATGACTTTGGACCTGCAGCTACCTCAAAAGCACTCCAGTGTTTCTAAATAAAAGTTTTATACTGCTGTTGTTCAGTGAGTTTTATTAATAATTATCTGCACCTGAAATTAAAATTCAAAGGGATTTTTTATTTCCATTCTGTAAGTCTAAAAGGAAGGAAGGAAGGAAGGAAGGAAGGAAGGAAGGAAGAAGGAAGGAAGGAAGGAAGGAAAGGAAAGGAAGGAAGGAAGGAAGGAAGGAAGGAAGGAAGGAAGGAAGGAAGGAA
>JAOWBP010002559.1:28059698-28080996 GCA_028571105.1 Tragopan temminckii | reverse complement strand
CGATCTGAAGGAAGGAAGGAAGGAAGGAAGGAAGGAAGGAAAGGAAGGAAGGAAAGGAAGGAAAAGGGAAAAAAATGACCACTCTCAAGACAGGTACTGTAAGTAGATCCCATCTTCAAAGATTTTTGTTGCAAGCCCAAAGCCATTCACTACAGTACACCTGCAACAAAGATTGGAATGCAGCCTCAGCATACATCTTTCCTTGTTTGTCTCACTTGATTTAGGAAAACTTTTTAGCACTCAAGAGAAAATACTGAGATGACAGAAAATGAAGATTTTCCCTCTTTATTAGTCCTTACACAGACAAATAAGCTTACCAAGTGAACAGTATGTCTGCTAGGAGGAAAAAGTTTCAGAGTCAGCCCTTGTGTTGATTATCAGTTCAGCTTAACTGTCATTACAATCTATTTTGCATTCCATTTTGTTCCACCCCCTTCATATGTCACTGGGCCAAAAGCAAGCCTATGTTTGAAATCGCTAAAAAACTTACCATGATGTAGGCTGCTCCTTCACAGCATTAACGTAAAACGGTTCTAAATTGAGCAATGTTCAATTATCCCTGAGTACAGATGACTTAGTTCTTCGTTAACTTAATTGTTTTCCAGTAAAAGTGAAATGTGCTGTATGCAAATTAAGTAATACCAAGTGTCAAGACTTAAAAGAAATGCTCATTTAGCTTCAGAAAAGGAGTTTTTTTGCTGCAAATTATGTTCATTTATTTTATAAGAAATTGTGTTTGTCTTAATTTGTTCCGAACACAATACAATTGTGAGACACGGTGCCTGCTGGCAAAGCTGGAATTGCTGTCAGCAGGAAATGGCAAACTAATGATAAATGGTGGTAAAATATTTATGTTATAGTTTACTGGGAAAAGGAATGCCGTTTTCTATTTCATTTCAGCTTGAGACAGTACACAATAACATAGCTGCTTTCCAAAATAAGCAGATAGGTTTCTAAATGCTGTAGCATCTTATCTTGTAACCATCAGCTGGAAAAAAAAAAAAAAAAAAAAAAAAAAAAAAAAAAAAAAAAAACAACATATAAAAATAGAGCCTTTTATTAGCTCCAGTTTACGAAATTTTAACTGGGAGTACATAGTGCAGTAATTAGTAGCATCTCACATTCAATGTCATTGGACACTGGTCTGATAGATCAAACACCCTTGTATGTGGCCTACTTACTTCAGTGCTCAGTCATAATTTTCAATAACAACGCTGTTCTCATCGGGGAGGGGTGGTCCAGAGCCACTAGAGCACTCTGCAGAATGGTGATGTTCAAGTACAACACTGTGTTTATGTACTCCCCAAAGTGTATCAAAGCTCAGATCCACAGAAATAAAAGAAAAGTCAAACAAAACAAGCATTAGACTGCGTAAAATAAGGTATGGACAAGGCAAACAGGTGAGGCATTGTTTAGGTGGCTAAGGTAGATCAATATCTATGCTTGCAAGCCAGGAATTCTGCCTGCTTTCCTCTGGCACTATGCAGATCATCTTACGGGCTGCAGACAGACTGTCGCCTAAACCCAACTGACAGACAACCTATTTCACCCTTGCAAAAAATCATACCCATCTTCATTCTTGTGGTTTATGAGGGAGAAAGAAAAGCCTCCATGGCCACATGAAGTAACACTGAAGTGCAGGCATGAAGCAACGCTGCAGCTAAGAATTTTTTCTGCATGTGTGTTATATGATGAAAGCCAATGAATTTTCTATTTCTTCAATTACCAACCACAAGTGCATTCATTTTGCCTGGGCTGGCTTATCTAAGCACACCGCAGTAGTCTTTCAGAGTTTAAAAAAGATTAATATGGCAAGCTGTTACTGTTCCCTCCTTGCTCTTCACATGATCTGCTTTATTATCAGAGATGCTTTGTGATTTCTGACAGAGAGACATCAAGATGCTCTGAATGCACTTCCTGACAATAGGGCAAATAAAGGCTCTATCCCTTTCAAAAATATTTTTAATTTCAAGTAGGTTAAATTAAAGTACAGTGAGTTCAAAGAACCACTTGACTCCTTCACTTGACCACTTGACTTCCTCACTTGAAGATCACCAGCCAGATTACTCAGACCACAGCTAACTAGAAGCAAAAATGGTGTTTTCTAGGAAATCATGAAGTATCTGAACTCCAGCAACAGAACCTCTTATGAGAAAACCTGCCTGCAAATCATGCCAGCTTCAGTTCATGAAAGAGAATTCAGCCACCCTATGTCTTTTAGGTCTTAGATACACTGTATTAAGACCTGAGAAAGGGGATGTAAGTCGAGATAAGAAGATCTGTTGAGAACCTTAGATAAAACATATTTACCTTTTATTAAACCCTTTATTAAACCTTTTATTAAGCATGTTAGTTACATTCTGTTCATTTTTAAAATTGAAAATCTCACTCATTCTTCTTTTCCTCATTTCTGAATGGATTAGCTATGAAAATACAGTCACAACTTCAAAATAATGTACATTCTCCTATTTTAACAAGATAAAATGCTTTAATCTCCAGGGTGTAAAAGGTCACCTTTGTAGGCTGATGCATGTCACATCTCTGAGCAATGAGAACAAGTGTGCTTTTCCTCAGTGCAACCACCTTAGTTACTCTTACGTTGCAACCATTTTCCTGCCTTGCCTTCTTTATGGTAGAGAAAATGTAATTTACCTGTCAGATTGAAATGTTTGATATAAATCTTTAGCCTTTCTTTCAAACAAGTATTTCTGAAACATTATATTATAAACAACCGGCATGTCTAATTAAACAACTGGTTTATTTTCAGCAGAACAAGGAGGTATGATTATATTAATTGAATAGTAGGACCTGTGACCAAATCTAAAGAAAACATTTTCAACTGAATAAGGAGGTATGATTATCTTAATTCAAAGCAAGGCATGTGACTGGAATGGAAACAAAATATTTGTCTCTGTCTTTACAATTATTAAAAAATATTTTCATTGTAAATCCTGAATACATGCAATTTATTAAGTGTGCCTTCAGATCGAAACTTTTGCTTTCAATGTCAAGCAGGCTAAGAGATTAAAAGGAGTGAAACAAAAGTACTAGAGCAATTAATTTCTATGATGAAGAGTGTTTTAACTAAACTGCAATTTTAACATATTTACCTGTATTTTTGAATTAAAATGCTGTAATTCTTAAAATACATCATTGCAAATTTTTTTCAACTTATTTAGGTTATTTGAAGTAACAAAAATAAGACGTACACTATAAATATTTGTGACAAAAGACTGAATTGTCAGTGAAAGAGAAGAAACTTTCACAGGAAACAGACATTGAGTTATGGTCCTAATTACCCATGTTTAGATTTGTTTGTTTAAGTAAACATGTGAAATATTTTTGATCCAGATGTTCCAATTTCCATGCTGTCATTTACCTTGCAGAGATCATAGAATTTTTGCTTTTATCACATTCCCTCGAGTACTTTCATGTTTTTGTTAAAAAGCAGTAGTGGAAAAAACATGTCAGATACTAAGCACAAAATCCACAATGCAGTAACATGGAAAAAAATGTAACAACCATTTCGGAAGAAATGTTTTTAACTCAACTTACATACAATCTTAAATGACTTGATGATTAATGTTAATTAGCTCTAAAGTTACGTCATTACATGATTTCAAGTGCTAAATAAAACACTTGCTGATTTACCTGGTGTATGACCAAACAACACAAATTGTCAGACGTGGTTTTTACAAATAATTATAGGTAAAGTTTTATTGCTGTTTGGGATAGTTATTCCAGTGCTAGCTAGAACCAACAACAGGCTAACTAATATCCCTAGGCAAATTGTGATCGTTGAAGAAGTGATTTTTATCTTACTTGGCTTAAAATGAAGATTATACTAACAAGCATAAAACATATTATTGTCTGGGACTAGGGTGATTCTCTTCTTATTAAGAAAGCTTCATATTTTAGTCCTGATGTAACTAATGCAAATCCTCAAGGATTTAAGCTGAGTATGTTATACTACTTCGTTGTATCATTATCCAACAAATCTAATAGTTTGTAGGATGCTCACTAAGAATATTTCCAAGCACAATTATTGAACATAAGCATTGCTTAAGTAACCTAAAAACATTAATAAATGTAAAAATATTGTGTAACAGTGTTTTTTATAGCAGTGTTTCTGTCAGATGTGGACAGAAGACTACTTCCCTCTTATTTATTTACCTGTACACAAGCAACTGCAAGATTCATCATTCTGCAGAGGATATAAAGAAATCAGAAGAAAGCATTCACATTTTCTTATCTATCCTGTGAAGCCTGTTGAAGAGAAATGAGAGCAGTCTTTATTTTGTGTTGCTCTACATGGCTGAGCATACTGTCCTCACTAAACAGATAAATGAAAACAACTAAACAGATAAATGAAAACAACAAAAACTAGTTTGCAGGAAATAAAGGAGACAACAAAACAGTTCAACTTGTAACTTCCTAATGTTTCTTTGCAGGGTATCTTCATAGCTCTGAAGCCCTTCCATGAAATTGGTAAAATGTTTAGCTGATCTGATTTACACATTTAAATAATCACTCTTTCCTACTTCTACCATTATCATCTCAGTACTTTACTCCTTCCCCCATCTTTGTTTCAGCACTTTCCTCCCTCTTTCTCTATGTATTCTCAGCTGAATTTTGCAGTTGTTCCTCAATCAACTCTACCTCTCTCTTCTTTGAGAAAGGAAATAGCTTCAATAACACTTGTACTTCCCAGGCTACATGTGGTATTGACAAGAAAAGTCAGCCACTGGCCTCTTCTGTACTTCTGTTTGAAGTGTGATATTGAAAATCACTAATCGTATGGCAATATGAATTTTCTTCAGTCATTCCTGCGGTTCAGCAAATTGTGGCTGCCCTTTCTACTATTAAGAAACTGTAGTTTAAACTGTTGTTTGCTACAGACTGTGTCTCTGTGTCTTCCTGACAGTCAAAGTCACTAACCCTGAATAGTCCTGGTACTCATCTGAGCTGTACACACATTCATCTTGGATAACTGTCCATCCTCTGTCCCTAAACTCCACCCTCTGGAAAGATAAATCAGAGTGACTGATATCAAGAAGATCTTCCAAAAGAAAAATTTACTCACAGCAGAGTTTTTTCAAACCTTCAGGACATCAACAGCAAATTTTGGTCTTTTTTTCTAACTTGCTTTTTCAGTTTGTATCAAAAAAGTTCCAGAAAAGTCGCTATATCTGTTTGTCATATTGTAGTGTCTAAACCATCATACACGATCCTTGGTAGTATTCTAACTATCTCATATTTAAAAGAGAAAACAGCACCTGAAAGGATTATCCCCATCCTGCACTCAATTAATAGCTCCACTCTGCATTCTCTTTCTCCCTGCAAATCAATACAGTTGCTTAATCCAAGTAGTTCTCTTTCTTTGCCTTTTATTCTCCAAATATGCTGTTAGAAATATTTTAATATCTCAATTGTCTTTCATAGCATCAATTATAACCCATGACTTCTATTCCATACGCTCAAACCCCTTCACATTAGAGCAGTTCAAGCCATCTTTTCCACCATCTGTTGAGAATGTTTCCCTTCTTTGCATTCCTTCACTCTGACTTTCCATATAAAACTAAAGCCACATACCCTCTTCCTTGAGATTTTTCTTAGCAACATCACACCTGTAACTATAATCCCATGCTATGCCTCTCCCTAGTCACACTTCAGATAGTCTCCACTGTCAGGCCTTACTCTTAGTATGTCTTTAATCTTGCTTATTTACACAGACTGGGACAATACACCAAAATATGTAGCTTCAAAAGTCAAATGTTTAATAAAGACTGAAATGCTGTGGTTTCCAAGAAATGTGAAGTGCATTTGTTGTAACCTGTACTTTAAACTACATTCTGTTAGAATACCTCTAACTTATAATTCATATGCATCACTTCTGAAGATGTGCAGCACACACAAACAAAAAGAATCCATCCCTTAAGGGCTTGTTCTGAGTCATTGTGTGTGTGAAGAGCAAGCAAGCAAATAAGCTCATAAAGATAGAATAATTTCTTAGCTCTCTTAAACTCAGGGTGGATATATTCAGATCTATGAACTAACAAAACTTTAGCTTGGATCTTTAACTCAGCTCTCAGCTTTCTGCTTGAGTTCTCACGTTTTATGCTATCCCTTAGAAATCTTGTTTCTGAAAGAACATCTGATAGTTCTGAAATCATACAAGTTGAATACAAAGCAAGTTTCTTTATTTTACAATTCTATTCATGTTAGTAGAACATGTTTATTTTAGTCATCCATTGCATGGAGTGTAAAATGTTCTCTACTATAAATTTTCTTGTCACAGATCAGTTTCTCCTTTTTCCTCAGACTTCTAGTCCCACAAATGGCTTATTTTAGAAAAAAGGGATTTACCAGCGGTTTATTACTTCTGTGTTCACCGTTTTCTGTGTACTATGTTTTCAGCTAAACAAGTGTAGTACTATTTGAAGACATTCTGCATTGATTTCTGAAGATAATGATGTCTATAACAATTCTGTGGTCACTAAAAAAGCCTACTGGATATATGATTATCTAGTCAATGATAAATGCTGAACCTCACCAAACAAGAACAAGAACAAGAAAAAATACATATTTCCCCATGTTTTTGAAAGGAGTACTAACCATTAGGTTTGTAGATGATGTAGATGTAGATGTGGATGTGGATGTGGATGTGGATGTGGATGTGGATGTGGATGTGGATGTGGATGTGAATGTGGATGTGAATGTGGATGTGGATGTTGAGGTAGATGTACAAACAATGTAATAATTGCACTGATAGACTCCTAAAGGAATTCTGCGCTTCTTAATAACCTTAAAGAACATTTATTGCCAGAAGTGAACAGAACTGCAGACAGCATATATCCTGTAGCAGAGACTGCCTATGAAATTCCTCAACTTTCAATTTCCTAAAGAGCCCATATTTTTCTTAGTGCAATGGAAGACACCTGTCTTCCACATTTCTTGTTAGTTAGAGAGCTGTTGGCATTACTCCGGACTATTCAAATCATTTGGTCTGAAGAATTTCTAGAAAAAAAAATTATGTATATATTAGTTCAAATTTAAATATGAATATCAGTTTGACTGCATTTGTTACCAGTTAGATTTTATTTGACTTTTTTCCTCCTCTAAATATGTCTTTCCATTGAAGCCAAAATGCTTCATAAAAATGTGTCAGTTTTAACAAAGTTTTCAATGGGAATGTTCTAAGCATCCTGGCTTGTCTCTTTAGTCATTTCCTAATGAGTGAGTGAAAAACAAAGGAAGGAATGATAAGAGAAATACGTCCAAAGAAAATCTGTCTTTTTTTGGCCTTAAAACTTCTATATGTAATTTTATGACATAAAAAAATGTTCCAGTGAATTTTATTTTATCTCCAGTGAGGAACAAGAAGATATCTCAAACCATACACATTTTCACAGACTGGGAAGTAACATGTTGCTCTTAGTTTAGCTCTAGGTATGAAATTTTATGTGCACTTGCTGAAAGAAATACAATAAATCCGTAGTAAGGAATACTTTGGAAAACATTTTTAGCTTGTATTCATTAGTAGTCACAGAAGAAAGTTCCATTTACTGTGATTTCTATATCTACAATTTGTTACATATGTTCTGTTTGTTTATATAAATCAACTCTTTAGAGAAAGAAGCAGCTCTTACAAATACAGCATATTAGCTCTACATATACAAAAGACTCTGAGGTGCATAATCAATTACATTTGAAACAAAATGTTAGATATATTGAATATATATATATTCAATGTACATATGTATATATGTATATCAGGTATCAGATATCATATTAAAATACATTTTAGCTTTATCTTTATACTGGTTTCTACAAACATTTTTTATTTATAGACCAAAAAATTCAATTTTTAATTTGGAGTTCTGAATTTTCTGTTCCTGGATGGGAAGATGGAACACAGAAGATTCGTAAGGCACTACGTGAAATCCCCTATGTTCACAGTTAATCATTCAGTAGGTGCAGAGGTTATATCAATTTGCCTTGGTCATCCAAACTTCCAAGAAAACCAGCATATTGTGGCTGATCTTCCTGCTTCTAACAACAGCTGTTTGCTGCAAACTGTGTCCGTATTTCTTCACAATTATCAGAAATAAAACATCCAAGGCACATCTTTGCCAAAGTATGTCAAAAGCATTTCCCAGGATTTTAGGATTAACTCAACTTTTAATTTATAGTTGTGGGTCAAAAACTAGAATTAATACATGTCAGAGGTTGAAAACAAATGTCACAAGTTTCTTTAGTAATTCTAATATTAAATAAAAAACCCATGTAATTCATGGAATACAAAACATTTCTTGTTACAAAAGGAGACAAAAAACTTCAGTGGCACACTATTCAAATGTGGGAAAAACAAACTTCACAGTTGATATCTGGCTACTGGTTTTACCTTCAAAATCACAAACGGTACGTTACAACACTTGAAAATGAATCAATACAGCATCAGCGGTAAACTGACATAATAAAACATCCTGAAAATAGGAGCACAAATACAATCACATAACTTGCATAACTAATAACACAATGTAAATTGTAAATTGCCAAAATTTGTGAATTTTGGAATGGTCTGTATACTGCAAATTTTTCCCTGAAGCAATTTCTAAATCAATTTCAAGGTTAAGAGTAGTTGAGAATATTACTGTCTGTTTGCACATCAGTTGAGAACAGAAAAAAAATGCAAAATTTAATGCATCACTTATTCTTTCTACTTTAATTGGTTCACTTTAGTTGATAGAACAACAGAGACGTTTTCTAATAGCTTTTCATAGTGCAGTGATGTTTGGTATGCATGCAGCAAAGGAAGGAAGGCCACATCTTTTCTTTTTCCCCCTTTCAATCATGTATATTCTTTGGATTACCCACACAGTTTTCATGATGGTATATGTATCACCTATAAAACATCTGTGAAGCACAATATGTGCTAAATATTAGTCAAGGATCGCTTCCTCTCAAAGTGATTATTGATCCACTGCTAAAACAGCTCATAAAAACAACCATTTTGGAAAAGACTTACATCTTTCTATTCCTACTCTATTACATATTTTAAAGTTATATTTAGTCAAAATTTCAATATTGGCAAATATTTTTTATCTAATTACAAATAACTATGAAATCTAGGAATAAAATCTTATTGGTATTTTTTATATTTCTATATGAAGGAAAGATAATGTCCAGAACTGGCTTTTAAAACTATTAATGAGCCCTGGCAATGTGAAAAAGAGATGGATTAGGTAGATGTAATGAGATATGATTAAAGGGTGTAGGCACTGAAGGGTGTTGGAGAAATTCTTTTCAGAGAGTATAATTAGTCTCTGATAAAAGTACTTGGTAGATGAGATTTTTTTAAGAAAGGTTAAGATAAACACATACCATATGACAAACCTGTTTAATTTCTTTTTTCCTTTGGTTCTTTGCATAATCAATAATCCGTTGAAGTTTTATGCATAAACAACATTTGTTGAATAGTTGATGAAACTTCACGTGACAATTAAAGGGGTTTAATTGCAATAAAATAGAAGTCAAAGAAAGTGTTGAAAGGTCCTATTGCATTTCAATTATACTTTTCTCTCTTGATTTATGGAACAATAATAACATGCAAGCTTTTTCTGAAACTAAACAAACAAATGAATTTTTTATAATGCAAGCTTTCTTGAAGTTGCTTAGCAACTTTCAGAGCACTTTTTATTAAATTAGAAGCTACTTCTTTAATTTAGGCTTTAAAATAAACAGCAGACTAAAGAAGTCTACCCCAGATACTTTCATGTAAGTCCTCGATAGAGATGTTGTTTTTGTCAATGTGGCCAATACTTTGTACACTGGTAGACTAAAATACCAGGACTTTGGTATTCTACATTTAAGTGTGAACCTTTGGTCTACAACTGAACTCTGAAATATACAAAATGTTATTCCACTTAGACCACTTGGATGAATGGCAAATGAATACAGTAGGTACTTAGTGATCCAGGAGAAACATTCACCATTAAGGATCTTTCTGAGTGCACTTACACTCATGAATCTTTATAAGGAACTTGTCATAAGAATCATGAAAACCATGAAGTGCTGCCCTCAAGCATGTGAGGATTTCTTACAGACGAGCCAGCACATCATGATCTCCAGTCTCTATTTCCAAGAATAGCAATTATAGATTTCCCTCTTGCTTCCCTCCCCTCATCATATGCTATCATTTCTGTGACTGTTCATTGCAACAGAACTTTCAGGATTTGAAGCATTACAGTAGTGATCTTCTACCCCTTCTACTCATGTTGTCATGAGGAGAAGGTTTAGAAAAAGCCAACATTACAAGCTCTGATCTGACACACATCTTCCCAGCTGTCTCCTTTGATAGCTGGTTCGGGCTTATGGACCAAGAGAACCTACCCCAAACTACTTCTCCACTTTCAGTCACTGTAAAGAAACTCATTTAACAGTAGCACCACTGAAATTCAAAATATTAAGCCTGAGACCGACTTTTGCTTCAAAATTGTATGTTAATTACACTAGCTCTGTTTCAAGCATTGCAGAAGTATAAATGAGTCTTTCCCATCCTCAGAAATACTCCAGCTCAAAGATCACATGAGAAGCAGTCTTTCTTCCTCTGTCTGGGTACAGGAGCATCCACTGTTTTATATTACATATTTGCTATTGAATACAGCACATGATACTGGTGTCCTTACATGGAAAGGAGGGCAGTCCCACTGCTAATGCAAAAATGCTTTTAGACAAAGCAGACTCTAAACCAACAGCTGAGATATTCAAATGTAGTTAGTATCCAGTACATAAACCAGTTCCACTTAGGTGTCTAATCCATGTAGAGAATATCTGAAATCCCTACAAGGTGCTGAATTTAAGTGACTTGTAGAAGCTGTCCCAAGTAGCTTTTAAACAAACAAGAAAACAAAAAGCAGTAGGCAAGGAATTCCTGTCCCTAAAAAGCCAAAAAAACTATCCGCACAAGAGGATTATTTTCATGAAGATATATGTGGCTGATGGGTGCAACACTTTTGTGCTATCTCAGTAATGGATTGAGAAATTTAAATGAAATAAATCAAGTCATTTTGCTGATGACTTGAGTAGTTTATACAGATCCTACAAGTCCATTACTAAATACATAAGAAAATACGTGATTTGTTACTTCTCCAAACATCAAGAAAGCTTTTTACTTGAACTGAAAGCAGGGTCGTGCTCTAGGTGCTTCAAAGTCGTTCTTAATTAATAGTCCAAAAAAAGATTGAAAAACTCAATTTCTAGTCAGTAATGTGTTACTTCTGTAGTGTAATGATAGGACTTTGTAAATCACTTCTGTCAACATTTCTTAATACTTTTTCAGCTTCAGATCAGACAATGATAAAATTTGAAATGAGTACCCCAAGATAATGGGCCTATTTTTATGAAGATGTAAATTCTGAGAAAGTACAAATGGAAGATGTTGTTAGGCCATCCAGTCTCTATTCATAGAAGGACATTATTTTCATTGTCCAATGACACTATTTCATAGTTTTGAGGCAGTTCAATTCAGGTGGAGATGTACAGCAAAAGTCATGACTTCTTCAGGACCTACGTGAAAACAAGGCAACAAGCACTTATCTGTTTTGCTTGTAAGTTCATAAATATATCAGAAAATTCTTAGCCGTCACTAATGAACGTAGATTCACATGTTGGAAAATAGAGCCTGTACTCATGACCAGCACTGTTTTCGGTTGTCTCCTGTTTGGGTGCTACAAACTGTGGTCTGTTTCATCTTTTGGGTAGGAACTATGTAGGCTGGAAATCAGTAGTACTGCTCTGCTCTATAAAACAGTTCCGCCTGCCCTTACTGCTGTTAAGATATCTTTTCTCTTTGTTCTCCTTATTTTTCTTGCTGTGACATTAATGGTTCTGTTGCCCATGCTGATGTTGCTCTTCTGCTTGAATCAGGAACATGAACTTGTGACTTTTCCTAGCTACCCACTTTCTTGCAGTTTCTGCAGTCCTCACACTGATGACGCAGCCTCCAAAGCAGCAAGCCTTGAAGGCACAGTACAAAAACATCACGAAGGGAAAGAAAGGAGTTTGTGTATAGGTGCTCTACATTTCTCTGGACGCATTTAAGCTAATAGAAATGGCTGCAGTTTTTGAATGACAGAATTTACACTACCTGAAATGAAAGGCAGTATAGAAGAGATGAGCATCAGGAATGTACAAAAATTTGACTAAAGAGGAAGATGAGTCCTATCTGGGGAGAAAAATTTGTGAACGAAAACCTGTTAGCCTTAAGTGCTTTACATATTTCTGCAAAGAAGAGCTGAAATCTATGATTTAATTTCTTTACACTGGAAGATTATGACTAATATTTTCTGCTATAGAATTGCCAGTGTATGTGGTTTAGTGTTCCCTGAAATTGTCATATAGTGTTACATGCCCTTCTTTTTTTTTTTTCTTTTTTTAATGTGAACTCAAAAGATCTCTCTTCTGGAGTGTTCTCACTTTTTTCTTTTTTGTTTTTTTTTTTTTTCCCCCTCCTTCCCTTTCCCCAAAAGATAAAATAGGTCTTGTGAGTATCACTCTCCTTCAGGAAGCTCCCTGCAATCTATTGGAGTTTAAGGACACAATGTTCTCAGTTAGAAAGTTGTCAGGAATTAGATCAGGCAGTGAAAAACAAAAACAAAGAAAACAACAACAACAAAAAAACTGATCTGAGAAACTACAAGACACGTATGCAGTTCTTTTATATCATGGAAATATGTGTCCGTTCCCCACTAGTGGGGAAGGGAATTGAAATAACTATTTGAAAAAATAAGGAAAATTGCTTCTCACCTCCAGCTTAAAACAACAGTGAGATTAGGCACTCATCATTCTGAGCTGAACCTTTAGGAAAATATTGGTCCCCTTTTCACCTCTCAGGCTGTCAGAAAATTCTTTGGATGTTCTGTTTCAGAAAACCTCACAAATAATGGATAGTTCCTTTCAGAAATTGCCAGTAACACCCCATTCTTCCCAGATTTTCAGAGCTCACAGTAGTGACTGCACAGATGAAGCCATCACAAGCAAGAGACATCAGCAGCACAGAACACTCTGTTATTTATTTAGACTCTGAAAAAGAGCCTTCTTGCTTATTTTCTTAAAATAATTAAAATGCATCGTTTAAGTTTCTATTTGTTCAGGGGAAAAAAAAAAAGCGTGGGAGCATAAATGTTTTGGCTCTGAGATGACAGTAAATATATCTTCATATCATGTTTTTAATTTACCATCTTAATGTATCCATCCTTCCTAGACCCTTCCCATCCCCCATTAATTCCTGAAATGTTTAAAAGAGCCCTGGAGCCTACAATCTCTCTCTCCCCTCTTTGCAGCGGAAGATCAAATGTATTACTTTCCCCCTTTGCATGTCTGATGATGGGATAAAAATATTGCTTCGGCCGAGATTTATGGGCCTGTGTCTACAGTAACACACCGGGGGCGTGTGCCAGAAGCCCCGCTGCAGGAGCCGCAGGGGCTAAGCTGGGTGCGGCAGCGGCAAACCCTGTGCTGTGCACGGAGCGGCAGCCACGCTGCACATCTCCCGCGGCCTGGGGTCACTCCACACCAACTTGGAGTCCTTTTTCTCCTTTCTTATTTTTTAATGGTTTTTATGGTTTGGGTGTTGGATTTGTTGTTGTTGGTTTTGGGTGGATTTTTGTTTTGTTTTGGAATTTATTGGTTGGTTTGTTGTTTGGGAAGTGTTTCGTTTGTGTTTGTTTGTTTGTTTGTTTGTTTTTTAATTTGGTTTTGTTTGGATTTTGTGTGGTTTTTTTGTGATTTTTTTATTTTTTTTTTAATAATCAATTAGAGCGGACATTATCCCAAATTCCTGCACTGGTAACTGTCTGCACTGGGGAAGGAGTTCCTTGGACTAAATCAGAGCAACATACATATACATGGACATACATATACAAATTTAAATCTTCCTTCCCATTGAAAGAGCAGAAATGTCCTTGAGGCTGAGCAGAGAAGCCAGCTCGATATTAATTTAAGGAGGGTAACTCCAGCACTGCTGGTGATGTTCATTTGCAATTCCGACACACCGGCTATTGTGTGCAGGGAACTAATCCTGCCTCGCCTTGGAAACGGAGCTTCCACTTAGCTCGCTGTACTCCTCAGATTTCCTTTATAAGGGAGCCGTTGTTTTGCTGGGATTTTATGATTAATAATAATATCACAACCCAAACGCTCCCGACACGCTCGTGGAGCTTCCCTCCTATTCCTTTCCTCCTGGCCTTTACTTCGGTGAACTTTTGGTCTCCTGCCCCGCTCCTACCATCCGTGTTTCCTTTCTCCTCCCTGTTCTCGGCCGTGGGCACCAGGTGTCGGTCTCCGAGCGCACAGGGGGACTTGATTAAGTCGCAGCCATGTGCTGAAGGAGAGCGTGGCCCCCATGAGCGGGGCCGTGGCTCCGCTGTCCCCCCCCATTTCCCGAAGGGGGCAGCGAGGGCTCCGTGTGCTGAGTCCAACGCCCCAAAGCCGTGCACCCATGAAACCGACGCGACCCTGCCGCTCCGTCAAGCCAAGGCACGGCAGCATCCCACATTTTCCCCGACAAGGACCCGCAGCCCCGGGCAGTGACAGAGCCCGTTTGGCCGCGAGTTGAGCCGCATTTCAAGCTTTTATTGCCACCGTGGCGATGTAATGAGCGGGGGGAAGGCCGCGGCTTGGAGTACCGAAGCTCGGCACGGGAAGACGTGATGCGATGCCGGGCCCTCCGATCCCGGTCCGGGGTTCCGGCGCTCCGGCGGCGCCTCGGCTTCTGCCCGCGGCCCGGAACGAATGGGCTCCTCGCTCCCGGGAAGGTGACGGACCCTTGTTGCTCTCCAGACAGACGCTACCTACTCCTGTCTCTCCTTCTCAGTCCCCACTGCCTTCCCTCCTCCCCCCTCCATTTTTCCCTTTGGTTCTAACGAAAAAAAAAATGCGCTCGGTGCCAGCGCACTGTCCTGTTCCGCCATCCTCCATTACGGAGCCTGCTCCCGGCCAGGTCCCACTCTGGCTGTCAGGGTTCCCTCTAATCCCACAAATCTCCGATCATAGGCAGAGCATAGTCCAGGCACGGCCCTGGCCCCCGGCCCCACGTCTCGGCCGTCCCAGTGCTCGGGAAAGCCGCTCGGAGACTCGGGCAACACAGGAACAGAGAAAAAGGGTCGCCTCTTCGGGACCCCATACCCGGGTTCCACACCGAGGGAATCTATCGATTTATGGACACGCTTCTCCAGCTGTGAGAAAAGCCCTGGCCACTTCTCTGCGCGGACTTATGGCATCAGCCGCCGCCAGCAGTTTCGATGCCAAAGAGCAACTCTGTTGAGATGCTTAAGGGCGCCTGGCGGTAGGCGTACGCTATAGGGAATGCCGCACGGCAGTGGAGATGGGAAGAACCAGGTCCCAGGGGCAGGATTTCAGCGCTCCTGAGAAAGTCACAGTGCATCGCCACGTTTTCTTTCTTTCGTTCGTTTTGCTTCAGAAGAAGATAAGGGCATCTGTTTAACTCTTTTATTAGGCGTTGGAAGAGAGGGTGAAGCCTTTTGCTGACGGCTCATGACTCACACGGTCGGTAGCTTTCCGGCTATCGACTGCCGCAGGACGTGCGTGAGGCATTTTACAAACCAGCAACGAGGCCCAAAGCCGTGAGTCACAGCGCTCAGCAAGCACCAGGCTCAGTCCCGCGTGTCTGTGTGTTTGTGCTCCCACTGTCAGAGAGCGGGGCTTTATGTTCCTCACACGTTAGATCTGCAATTTCGTGTGGATTCCGACACTCCCTAACGACCCATCCCACGGAGGTGTCTGAAAGCTCTTCGAATGAGCTCCCATCTCTCCCCGGCTCCGAAGTGACGCACCTACCCACGGTGTAAGGTGCATCACTCGAGACAGATTTACAGTTCAGCCCTCCCGGCAGACAGGAGGAGAGATCTGCGTGGAATATAAATTCAAGAATGTAATTCTTTCTCAAACAAATAATCTGCTCCCTTTCAAATATAATTAATGTTTTGATAGTGCATTTCTTGTGAGAGAGAGATACAAAAACAGAGGCAACCTCTTGGATCTCTGTTTGTATATTTGCAACAGGAATTTACAGTACCTATCTTGTGAATGTGACAGATAGAGTGTTTTAAACATCGAGAAGGTTTATTTATTAGCACAACTACAGCAGGAAACTGATAGGTCTCTGCTAACCCCCGTGCCCATTTTGCGCGTGTTTTAGTTGCGGAGGAAATGGCACTGCGGTAGGTTGCGGTAGGACGGCACTATTCCCGCGGCGGGACAGGGCTGTTTTCCAGCCCTCTGACGAGCCCTGCCCCACGGCCTTTGTCGTCCGTTCCTCTCTCACCTCCCCGCTGCTTCCGCGGCCCCTTTCGCCCGCAGAGCAAGGGGAGACCCTCGTGCCCCAGAAGCAGCGCATCTCCTCCCGACAGCCGGCCCCGTCCTCACCGGTCCGTGCTTCGAGTCATATTGCCTGGACAAAGCCGCGCTGGGAATGCGCAGGACATCAGATGCGTGTTAAATACTGATATATGACCTCATGGCTCATTAGTTATAGATCCGCTACCCAATCCTACGACTGAGGGATCTTTTTTTCCCTCTCTTTCTGTCTTTCCTTCTCCCTCTCTTCTTTCTAATGCTGCTCTCAAAGGAGTGTACCAGAGGTGATTTTGCTGTGCTTAGGGATACGAAGTGAACGGTATTTGTTCCTAATGCCCAACTGCGTTGGTAAACTAATTCAGTTTAATTCTACATTTTAAATCAAAATGTTACAAACACTGGAGATCAGCGTGAAATCAAAGCTGCCTGTATAGTCCTATCCTACGGGTCATGAAGGGCTAAATGGCACTTCCACTGGTACCAAAGATAGATTTCCCATCCCATCACTGGACATTGCATTGGGTCCTGATCATGCTTATAGTCCAGGAATTCGTGTGTTCTGGCTTGTCATCTGATGTCACATTATATTTGAAAATTCGAATATTAAACGGAACCACTTATGGAGAAATTTTGGAAAAACTTCTGAAACGTTCAGGTTTTCAGCTGGGGTCGTCTTGCCCCGTTTCAGTTAACATGGTGTTGTCAGAGGACACATCCAAAAGTGAGTGTTCCAAGAGAGAAACAAATATGCAGTTGGTTTGGAGGTCTTCAGCAACAATGAATGTAAATAGTACGAGTCACTAAATAACCACCTAATTCCACAGAATTAATCACTTAATTTAAAGGTGTAAGGTTTCCAGTTGCAAAATACTGCCAGTCCCTGTCGTTGTGAAGGCACAGATCTGACACTTCTTCTGAAGGCAAACTCCAGTTTCTCTCTGGAATGTATAGATTCTACATAGGTTAGCACCAGTCAGTATTAGCTCCCCGCATAGCAGTAAGACAACTTGAAATTGGTGCATATAACGTTGCACTCGTTTTAATTTTCTGGTAGGTGTTCTCTGGATTTACCTGGTCTAGAATGTCCTGACATTCTGGCAGACACCTGGGCATTGTGGAAGATAACTCCGTTCAATACACTGTTAACAGCCTCAGCCACCAAGATCCAATTAATTCGATGTTTGCCTCCAGTGATCTGTGAAAAAACATACGGGTAAGGGAACAAAGAGAGGAAATATTTACCACAGTGATCTGATAATATCTAGGAAAATGTCAAATACCCACATTTAAATTCATTTCTTGAAGATAATACGAAGAGAACAGAAGGAACTTCGGTATCTTTGGGATGTGCAACTGGTCCCTTTTTTTTTTTTTTTTTTTTTTCCGCCAAAAGCTGACATAAGGGACGGTCGCACTTACGTTCAGAAAATATTGTTATTTTTCTTAATGGGGAAAATTGGACTCCCGCGACTTAGATCTGTGGTATTTAGAAGTGGGATGGAAATTGGACTGACACCACTTTGCACTTTAACAATCGGATTTCGTCAGGGTACAAGTTGTTTGTTTAACCCGACAGCTCCGTGCACCCCGTCGCACGCTTTTACACACTCATTAAAACGATTATTCACGACCTGTCGAGTGTTTTCTCGTTCATTCACAGGAAAGACTTAGCGCTCTGAGATTCGAGCGCGTACGGTCAGCTTTAGCACGGACCAAGGGGAGAGATTACTTATCTCTGCGATCATCTGATGCGAGGCCGCCTTATCTCTGCAGGTTGCAAAGCAGCAGTTGCTGGAGGGGGAAGGGGGGGAATCAGAAACAACTAAACTTGCCGAAAGTACGAGGGAGAAGCCAGGGGCTCTCCGCTGAGCGGCACCGCGGGTCGATCCTGTTCCCACTGCCCAACTTGCACTCCGGACGGCTACGGTAGGCGGTCCCCCCCCCCGCCGGCTCGCACCGCCCGTACCTCCCGCCGGCGGGACGGTCGCGCCAACGCTGCCGACGCGGAGGAGGGAAAACGGTGAAGAAACGGAGCCCTCCTCGAAACGATCGCCACAGAAAATGCCCAGCTCGAGGGGAAAGAGTAAAATATAGGGCAAAGTGTCATCCTCCTGCGAACCGGATAGTCCACAGAGACCGGGGCGATTTCTTTTGAACAGATTTAATCACTAAGCAAACTCAAATATCTCCTTCTTTGGAGAGCTCTTTGGAATGCCGAGCCTTCCTTTTTCTTTTTCTTTTTCTTTTTCTTTTTCTTTTTCTTTTTCTTTTTCTTTTTCTTTTTCTTTTTCTTTTTCTTTTCCTTTTTCTTTTCCTTTTTCTTTTTCTTTTCCTTTTTCTTTCTCCTTTTCTTTCTCCTTTTCTTTTTCAATTTTTTTTTTCCTGATTCCTATGCTCAGATCACCTCCGAATCTTAAATTCCATCTCTAAGAAAAGCTCAGGGGCACCACAGTACTGAGTGCCTCGTGGTTACAAAGGCAGACCAGGGCCCGGAGCAAGGAGCGCACACTGGTTCCTGCTCAGTCTCTACGGATCCAGAAAAACATTTTTTATTTGGAAAATATCTCAGCAGAATGCCCCTTTATTTAAATGAACCAACCCCGAATACAACAAGGGATTTTAATCTGAAACGGGCTCCTAATTGCTCTAAAGGCAAGCACGTATAAGTAATTTGTTAAACTTATTGGATTGCAATAATCCACTATCAGGTTAGCTAAGAATGGATCTGTCAAGTGTGTTTCCCAGCCTAAGCTCTTTCTTTCAAACCAATCTGGTATAATAATTAGCAGACAAAGAAGTCGAAATATATAAGTAAATAGCTCAGGTTCCGCATAAATAAACAGAGTGATCAATTGCGCTGCTCGATTATTGATGAGAAGATCATCGATTTGACTGCTCCAACCTGCAATCAGAGAGATCTGTATTTAATTATCAGTACTTCTACCTTCACTCATTTAATAACAAAAATAGAGCTCACACAGCCTACCCTTCCGCCTAAATGCAAATGATACTGATGACATAACTGAAGGCAACTTACGCTTCCCAGAAAACAAACAACTTTGCTCACATAGAACAAGCAGCAAGCGGGGGAAGCGGCGCTGCCTCCTCAACGAGTGCCAGGGGACGTTTCAGACGCAGATCGGGCAAAGATACCCGTGCATATGTGTTCACACACATATGTGTAGCCGTATAGATGTACGGGAAGAGATTCATTGATAAACAGCACTGCGATTTATATTTGCGTAATTCACACAGTTTTCCAACAGACCCCTGCGAGCGAGCGCACTCAATTTGCTAACAAAAACGCACTGGTACTGTTCCTGACCGTCGCGATTCTCTCCTCCACATGTGCGATTTAGACACCCAGAAGGAGATCTCTTTATCACCGGAATGTTTGGAAATCACCACCTATGAGCTGTGGCGTAATAAAATTTGTGGTTAAGCGATGTGCGTTTAACAGCTTGAATAATGGTCCCAGCTTCCTTTCCTGGGGATCTGTGGACAGCCCGATCCCACGGCCCCGTGGGGGCCACACCCGTGCGGGGCTGACTGCGCTTGGCGTGCGCGGATCACGGAGCGGGGGAAAACTGTAGTGCTCGTAGAGCAGCACCGGGATTTTTGCTTCAAAAAAGCAGTCCGGGAACCGATGAATATTGCCCGTGTTTAAGACTCAGAGGTAACGCAGCCTTTGGGAAAACGCAGTTTATTTTTATTCTAAAAATAAAGTTTTGCTTTTTTTTGTGAGAACGCAACTACCTTGTTTTATTCCTCTTTTTTAGACTGTCTGCCACGGTTGCGAAAGAATGCCGCTGTTTTATTCCTAGATAGGAGGACTTCGGGAAGATCTGCTGGCAGCTCTCTGCCTGCTCTCGGATGCGCTGAATTTATCAGAGTATCTCATCCTAAATGCTTCCAGCCAGCTCGGTTATGGGTGGGAGCCGGGCGAGGAGGGGCGGAAAGAGGCTGCGAACCCTAAAGAACAGCGCGGGGCGACGGCTTCAACCGGAGGGACCCCGAGACCCGGGGGAGGCCCCGGCGGGGCCCGTCTCGGAGGCTGCGGCTCTTTCCATGTGCCTCCCTGTGAGAGATTCCCTTGCAAAAGCGATTAGGAAGGGTTCTGCATTCTCCTCCGCGGAAATAGACCCCAGAGAACCTGGGTTGCTTCGGCTTGAGGGCAGGGAGTTGAAGGTTGTTAGGCTTTTTCGCTTTTTTTGGGAGGGAGAGGGGGAAGGGAATGGGGGCGGAGGAGGTTGTTTGATTTAGCCCTGGAGCTCGGAATTGAGCGTCTCCACGCAGCGGACTCTCATCCCGGATTGCAGCTCAGGCAGATCCCCGCGGGCGTCTGTATGGGAGCGATGCTCACCTCGGCGCATGGTGGCAATGGCTGCTCTCAGAGCTACCCCCGCTGAGGCTCTCCCGGATCATAGACACTCGGAAGGTTCCTTACAGACAGTGCTCTGCCACGGGCTGCCACGGACGCTCCGTGTCCATTCCCTAGCTGAGAAGAGCAAATCCTCTCGCCCCGAGTGTAATTCACGAGCCTGGGGCTATGGTCTGCTACGTAATGCTGGAGAAGAAGTTAATACATTTATTTAATCTATTCATTTATCTATCTATTTAATTTATTTGTGTTGGAGTGTTGTTTTATTTCCCTTGTTTTGGGGTGTTGGGATTTGGGGGCTTGAGGGGATTTTTTTTTTTTTTTCCAGTTTCAGATGTTTTATTTTGGCCCAGCGGGTTTCCCTACGCTGTTTCTGGGTAGAAACATCCTGGATCAGGTCACGGGAAAAGGATTTAACTGCATTTCCTTCCCGCACCATCTCTCTCTGCAGATCCCACGACGCATGAGCTAAGGACACTTCTCACCGTCCCTCCTTTCCGAAGCGGAAGGAGCCCAACTCCCTCACAGCCCAACATCGCC
>JAOWBP010002559.1:28028111-28045294 GCA_028571105.1 Tragopan temminckii | reverse complement strand
TGATATGTCTTTTAGACAGAGCTTGTTTTCCTCCTCCCTCTCTCCCCAGCCCACCCTCCACCCCCCGCTTTTTTTTTTTTTTTCTGGAGTTTGTTTCGCTTTTAAAGCAGCAGCACAAACAAACAAACACACAAAACCGACTGGCAACAAGTTAAATCTCGTCCGCGTCCCTCCCACCGCGCGCGGACGGTGCCTCGCTACAGCCTGGGGTGGTGGTTTTGCCTCAGCAGTAGTCTGACCGAGAAGCGGCTGCACACCGACTTCTGAGCGGTGACATGGAGAGAAAAGATGTTGAAAGAAGCACTTCTTCCGGGATGCACCATCTCCTTTGTGTGTTTGCTCCTCTCCGTCTTTCAGAAGGGGCGCTCCATAGGCTTGCACACACAGACACACACACACACGCACACGCACTGAGGCTCTGCTTCCCCAGGGATTTTTCAGAAAACAGTGTTTATTAGAAATGATCTATAAACTCCACCTGAACAATGAAATCATGCCTTAGCTCGGAAAACTCCAACAAATAAATATTTTACACAAGTGAGAGGATGGCATTGCACTTTATTTGTCTGCTCGTTGCAAAACGTCAATAACAAAAGTGTAGATAAAAGGCTCATAGCCCTTGTCCATGTTGGGCTGGACAGAACCATACCCATTTAGAAACAGACTGGGTTTGTTTTCCCTCCCAGGGCGACTACAAACTCGTTTTGCAGTTGTATTAAGTACCGAATCCACAAGAAAACATTTTCTCCCTGAGGGTCCTGCTCATGTCTCATTGAGGCTTCAGCAAGAACCCCTTACGAGAGCCGCCTGCATCCCACGCCTCAGCTTCTCCCTACCTTCAGTGCAAAGAACTGCAGACAGACCGTGTTTGCCTGTGCTTAGCGTACCTAGAAGATACCTCTTCACGCAACCGCACAGTTCGCAAATGATAGTTTAACTTTCTCTGTTGTGGTGGGCACGTGTTTTGTCATCTGAAATTAACTTGTGAAAGCCTTTGTATCATTTTTTGATTTGTGTTTGGCGACAACGCAGATCATATCTTACCGCGTTGATGGTTGGTACAATTGCTAAATTAAAGGCATGTTTTCGGCTTTGAGAAACAGCAACAAAAAAACAGCCCTCTGAGAGCTCATCCTCAACAAAACAACCCAAAGAGCACCGTAATAACACAGCGCAATATTTCCTGCGTGCGCGGTGCCAATGTCACTCGATATCTCTATTGTCTCTGCCTAGGGATACTCAAGGAACTCTCAGACTCGTTACCTATGACCATCACCTAAAGGAATATATGATAATGGATATGGATAATCGCTCCAATTGCTTGGAGGAATGCAATTGGAGTCATATTTATTTTTTTCTGTGTCCTTACCTGTTCTCCCATGTAAACATTAGGTACTGAACTCGTCTTGACGTGCTTTGGTGCCTGAGCCACATGGAGCGCGACGAACCACTCCGATAAAGAGCGCGAACCCCGTTGCGCGCAGTGCGGCGTTGTTCCCCCTGCTGGGGCTCCGCTTCCCCCGCGAAGGGCGTCCCGCCGCGCCCAGCGCTGAGCCCCGCGCTTCTTCGGACACCCGGATTTACGTGTAAAGTCTTTAGCGCACTGGGGCTGAAATTGTGATTTTCCACGTTTCCAAAGGGACGGGGCTCTATTTATAAATGTTACAGGAGGTTTCGTTACTTCAGGAACAACAAAACAGGAACAGAGCTGTAATTTTCAAGAAAATAGGATTTCAAAATACAGAAATAAAAAAGTAGAGAAGACGACGTATAATTCAATCAAATTACAGACAATTGCTTTAAAATTCAGAATAGTAGCGATCCATTATGTCTCTGTTTTATTAGTGACAAGTACAATTACTCTAAAATAAAGAACACTGGTGAATATATAATTGGCTGTAATCACGTTAGTGTTGGAATAAAAATGACGGGGACATTTAACACTTTGACAACAAAATGCTCAGAAACAACTTATTTATTCAAACAGTTTTTATTTGCGTCCACGTGAGGCAGAAACACGCTTTTGCTTACGATAAATCAATGCAGGGTTTTTTTTTCCACTTCCAATATACATATAACTAAAGAAAGATTATTAATTATTTTGTTATCTGCGGCTTAATGAAGCCCCCCGAGCGCGGCTGCATTGCCGCTGATCGCTCGGTACCCAGAGAACGCCATCTACAGGAAAAGGGCTTCAGACTGAGCACAAATCTATACACTATTGGTTAAGAAAAAAAAAATCAGAATTAATATTCCTCTCTAAATCCGGCTCCGATGTTACCCACCGCACCGATCACAATATTTGCTTTGTAATTGCTTTTCGCGATTCAGTTTGTTATAGTTTGACACAATGTAGAAATCTGTTACGAGGCCTTTTCTCTGAGATGCGGCATTGCAGAAATACGCTGAACTCCACGAAGAAGCACTTTCTCTCTCCCTAAGGCAGCTCTTTTCTCTCGGGAGTGACATGGTCGTCCCTGAACAGCCCAGGCGCTCTATCCCTTCAGACGAAGTGTGGAAGACGCCTGCAAAAGAAATCCGAAAACAAAATCACTTGATTGAAGGCATTTTGTGCAACAATTGCGTCGTGGAATAAGACACGACATTACTTTATCTTTACTTTCATTTATTTCCCTTTGGATAACGCCTATAAATACCCCAGGCACGCTCTCCTCTGTTCGTGTAGAACGTCCTTTGCCCCTTTGCGTAGTCCCTAAAGGTGCAGCTCAGCTGCGCTGTTCATTGCTGAGCCTTTGACGGAACCTCATCGAAGTAGAAAGATTGCCCCTTAATATTTCGGTCAGATAACTGTAGACCCGTGGAGACAGCGTAAATCCTTCGTGGTGCGAATCCAGAACCCCAATCAAGCCACAGAAAATAAGAGAAAATAGAGAAAATAGAGGAAACTTTCCAGACTCATCTATCCGTACTTATTTTCTCTTTTTTCTCCCGGATTTGTTTCAATCCCGAACGAATATTTCTTCTATTTCTTTATTCCTTTATTTACGCTTTACCTCCCACTAGGAGGTAAAGGTGCCCCTTTGGGTATGTGTCTCTACTCGGAGCAGATCCCACCCTCTCCCCGCTCCGTGCCGCCGCAGCGCCCTGTTGGTGTCGGCCCCGAGCGTCCCCCGTCCGCGGCTCCCGCAGCACTCCTCTGCCTTCTCCCTCCTTAACCCGGGCCACAAATCCGGACGGGCTCGGAGAATTTCAGATGTGCATTAATCAGATGTGCAGCGCGGCACCAAAAGCAGCGGTTCGTTGACATAATTGCTGAGACAAACTACCAACGGTGCACCCTTGATGTTACGTGTTAGTTTGAAAACCGAGGACAAAAGCCGGGAAACTTTATTATTGTTATTCATGCTCCTACTGGGATCAGACTCAAAGTTCGTGCCCGAGGTCTCCTTCTATCTTCTCGCCTCGGGACACTGACAGCGAATGTCCCAAATCGAGAGTCTGTGCTACATCCCCACTTTTAAACCTCGCTTAATGCCAGGAGGAGAGCTCCTCACCTCCCCCCCACTCCCTCGGCTTGCCGCTCCCGCAGAGCAGAGGGGCCCCGCTGTCCCTCCCCTCGGGCCGGGCTCTGCTGTTTCTAGGGTGCCTCGCACCAAACCGCAGATGTCAGCCTTCCCGCTACGTGTTCGGGCTGTTAATGCGGGCACTTCACACAACAGAAATGTTCAACTCTGGAGCATTTCCCAGGGCCAGCCGCGGATTTCGTGCGTCGCCTCCGTCGCGGGCGGTCCTGAAGCCGCGTGCAGGGGAGACGGAGGCTCCCTCGCTGCACGGCAGCCACCCTGTCCCGGGGTGCCGCCTGTAGCCGGCTGCAGCCCAGCTCCACAAATCCTCGCGGGTGCGCGGTACCACGCACCCACCTCGATACTTCCCTTGATTTTTTCGTCGTAATTAACACCGACCCTTGTCCCACCGTCACCAACTGAGGGAGGCCGGGCAGGGGTCTCAGAAAGCCTCATTGCTCCTGGACCCCCGGGGCTGCTCCTTCGCACCCGGCTGAAGGGGTCCCCGCGGTTCCCCCGGGTTGGGCCGGGCCGGGCCAGAAGCGCAGCCTCCCTCCCGCTGGCGGAACGGAGAGCGATGCGAACGGCGTCGGCGACATCTAGCGGCCTCCGGCCGGCAGTGCGGCCCGAGCCCGGCAGCCAGGCCCAGGAACGGGGACGAGGTTCTGCCTGCGCCAGGGGCTGTTCTCGTGCCCGAGGGGCTCGCCCTGCTACCTCCTCCTGCCTGCTCGAGGAAAGTTGATGCCGGCGGGCCGGCCTCTTGCATAGGAGCTGCGTGGGAGCTGCAAAGAGGGCTTTAAGTGCATACGCTGAAAGAGGCCTAAGGAAAATAGTTTCAGTGCGCTCGGCTCAGCCTGGCTGGTGCACTCCCTGCGAGGAACTGTGCGTGTTTGCACCCAGGTGAGACCCGGCCCAGCCCGGCACCAGGGCACAGCACAGCGCAGGGGCATCAGGAGAGCCCGACCCGACAGTGGGGAGTGCCTCGGCTTTCTGCGGGAGGGGACAGTTCTGAAGAGCTGTAGATCTTTTGCAGATGTATTTCAACCCCTCTGTTAAGCAATGAGTTTTTTTTTTTCTCTTCAGACAATGGAGGGGGCCGCTTAAGGTGTTCAAATGGAAGAACTTATTTCTCACACCGCAAAAGCAGGAGAGGCCCGGCCTGTAGAAGTGCCTCCCTGAGCAGAAGAGGGAAGAGGGTGCTGGGGCCCGAAGTGAACCATTTCGCCCCGCTCATGAGAACGCTGGGTGCGAAGCGATGCACACCTTTGATCACGGGACACTCGAACTCAACAAACGATGGAAATGAGCTGTCTTAGTGCTCTTTACTATCTTTACTTAACGCTCTTTTATTTCCCCAGAAGATCCTTTCTAGCCCCTGCAGCTGACCACATCATTTGTCCCCCTGCACACACACATCTTGGAGGCTGCCGAAGCGAGTCGGGGCCGAACGGCTCCGTCCCAACGGCTCCGTGAAGCGACAGCGGCCCCGACCTTCCCCAGCTCTGTTCGTTGCCCAGTGCAGAGCTCTCAGCAGCGTCGCAGTGACAGCGGCTGTTCCTCGAACGGAGCAGGGCTGACTTGCACTTCTCCTCCACAACACCGACAGCTCCTCAATTCTATCTCCGAAGGGAATCTGCATTTATGAGCTCGCCTGGTCCCCTCGCTCACATTCTCTTTTTTGAGACATTCACTGAGGAAGTTTATTTGGATTGCGAGTGAAATCAAACAGGGAGGCAAAGGAATATAAAGCACAAACCAACACCCCAGCGAACCCCTCCGTTTGTTATTTACAATACTAATTGTCATGTTTCACTCCGGCTGACTGCTGAGCTCGGGGAAATAACTGTGACTGCACCGAAGACAAAGCCGAAGCAGCTGCAATTGAATCTATCAAACCCTATCAAACGTGCTCCTGCTTCACAGCTCTCGGGGCCGTTGTGAGGCGCATTGCCCCCAGTGCCGACAAGACCGAGATCTGCGCGGCAGCACAGGGACCTTGCTCTCGTCGGAGGAAGCACAGAGATTCTTTTAGCAAGAAGCCAGGGGCTCCTCCTCCCTCCTGTTCGGAGCTCTATATGCCTGCTGGGCCCGGGAAGGGCACACCCGACGGCCCCGCTCCGCCCCTGCGGCCCTGCACGCAGCTCACACCTCCTGGTGGTGCCTGAAAACAGCGCTTTGGCACACTGCGATCCGGTGGCTGTGAGGCTCTGCCATCCACGCCTCCGTGGAGCTCCGAGCGTGTCTCGGCCCTCCCCACTTTCTCCTCGCCCCTCCAGCACACGGCCCTTCCCCAGTGCCGCCAGCGGCTTTTGGTGTGCGGTGTCCTTCAGAAAATGGAAGCAGGGAAATGAAAAGTAATGTGATCAATTATTATTTTTATAGCGTATTTATGGACGGGTGGAAGTAATAACTGTTATTTGCTTTGTCGAAGCATTTATTTCACACTTGGTCTATTTCCTTACAACTGGAGAATCAACGTGGGAAAAATAAGCACAAATAAATTAAAGTAACAAAAATACATTTTTAGCAAAAAGGCTGTCCTTCTCCTGTTTAATTTTCCCGGGTGCATTTCTCCCACCTGACATTAACTCAAGCCAACAAGAGGGCCCAAGCAGGTTGCTCCCAGCCCATCAGATGGGCAAGGAGCAAAACAATCATTTGCCTATCTGAACCTTTGTAACACACTACTTAGTTTTCTGTTTGGGGATAGGGGACAACGTTTGGGTAGGAATCCTAGAAGGGCTCTCATAGGCGCTGCTGCTGCTCCTGGCCCCTTGGCTCCACTATCTCCCTCAACCCATTTGCTGGATGTCAACTCCTTTCCTTGTTGATGGGGACAGGGCCTGATGCCAAGCACTTGAGCACTGGGCACCCCTACATTGGTGCTCCACAGACTGCTGGGTCCCTGGCTCTGCCCTCCACTTTTCCCAAGCCCATTGAGCTGGGTTGGCAGGAGTCTCTCTCAAGAAAGATGGTCCAGTACAGGACAAAGAAGGCAGAGGCTTGTTCTGTAGAGACACAGTTCTGGGGCTCATTTGGGGTGTAAGGAGAAGCTCCAAAAACACTGTTTGGTACTTACATAAAATGCTTCCCATCTGTAAACCAGCTAATTCTCCTGTTAGCAGCCTGAGATTACAGCCCTGTCTTCTAGACAAAGGCAGACAAGTTAAACCTCCATAAAGTTTATAACGACAAATTACTTCTTTCTTTTGCTCTCTCTCTATTTTTTTTTTTTTTCTCCCCAAGTGAACTATTTTAGTTGAGGTAGACAGATTACTTTTTATAATAATAAACCATCTGAAAGCTACTGGGAAGTTTCCAACACATAAAAAGTGGCAATCTTGTTTAAACTCTGGGAAATATAATTGTCTGCCCTTCCTGTACGTTTTGCATTCTTGAAGTGTACCATTTGAGGCATAATATACATTTTGAAATCCCATATATGCATCTTTACAATAGTAATGGCTTTCCACAAGCTCTGTGGGAGGTGACATTTCAGCAAGACACTTCCCCTTGACTTTGTTTATTCCAGCAGTTTAAATTCTACCTCTGGTGATAGCTGTTAACTTGGCAATGTGAAAAGTGCTACATGATGTGTACTGTGCTCAGTCAGCTCATCAGAAGCTCACCAATTATGACTGCAGAGCCCATTCTTCCTGCCACAGCATGCCACCCACCATGTGTGCCTGGGACAGTTGATCTTCACATGTGCATAAATCTGAAAGTATGCACACACTTACACAGAGCCCAAACAAAGCAGGCACAATGGGGCTGGTGCTTCCTAGAAGCCCTTTTTGTTTTTTGCACAGTTCGTACAGGGGCTGTTGTATCACCTTCGGCTCCCTGCCTGCCTTGGAAATGTTGAGAGAGTAGCTTGTGTAGTGTCACTCTGCGCAGAGATCCACTTTGTACATAACAGGTAGTTGGGATGCCTGTGTTTGGGCAGGGGACCACAGTAAAATAGGAGGCTGCTGCTTTCAAAACTATCCATCTAACCTGTGGCTTGGTCCTCACCCATGCCTGGGAAGTAGACTATGGATTTATATCATTGAAGTACACCCATGGACTGGACGCTTCCACATTATGAAAAGAAGAACTTTGTTAACAAATGCCTTTATAAGCCTGCTTCCCCAGGATGAAACCTGATCTCTCTTTAAAGTCTTAATGACATCAGTGAGGCAAGATTTAATTCTAGACAGAATTTGCTATTTGTCAAGCATGGAGTGGTGCTTAAGCTTCAAAAATAATGCTACCTTTGAGTATTAATTTTTGTTTGGAATATCCCTCTGAACTTGCAAAATCCAGATTGGGCTTTTTTGTTAAACTGCAATCTGCATTTCTCCAAATACATATTTTTCTTATTTTCGAAGCAACTATTTACAAAGCAATTTAGTGCCAGACTCTGTCACCTTTCACTGTAGTCTCTTTGCGTCAGCTAAAATAGAAGTAACTGTTCAAGTAAGCAGAGTAACACTAGTGAAAAAAAACAGAATAAATAATCAGAGAATCAAGCCCTTTGAATAACAAATGAGTCCATAAATAGTCCCATTGATTTCAGTGGTATTTCATGGCATAAGTAGCTACATTAATGGAAGCAGCATATAGGACTCTCAGTGCATGTGCAGACAAAAAAAAAAAAAAAAAAAAAAAAAAAAAAGAAATTTATTTTGAAAAAATTATTTCACAGAGCATTATTTAGTTGACATATTGTTTGCTTATTGCATGATTTACCAGAGGCGAAACCACATGAACTGACTACAGCAAAGGCTCCTGGTAGCTGCTAAGACAGTCCAAGGTACCTGGTGACAAGAGCAATGTGACCCTTTCTTAACACACAGAAAAGAAGCAAATTCACTTCAGTGGAATGCTTTCCAACATGTATTACAAATGCTTCTTTCAGCATGAAAGGAAACATTTTAATTGCCTCATTTTTAGAGGTGTACAGACACCAAAGAAATGTGGGAATGTCATAGTGTGGTCTCCTCTGGCTCTGTTGCTCTGGAGGACTTAGAAAAATACTTTAGCTTGTTTTTTCTTGAAATCTACTTGAAAAAAACCTAAGTAAAGTCCAATTATGCTTTCTTAATTATGTTTCTCTTCTGAGTAGGACTTGATGATCCTTATGGGTTCCTTCTAACTCAAGATATTCTATGATTCTTTGAAAAGTATTAAAAAAAAAAAAAGATAAGTGTTCCCTGGAAAGATTTTGTGGCGTCTTTAAACCTGAATATGAGAATCGTGTTGATCCTGAGAGCAGTGAAGCAGCCACCTAACTTTGAGTTTTCTGGAGTCAAGAAGGCTACTGCTGGGATCTAATTGCTTTGCTGTGGACCCAGTCTTGAATAAGATTTTGTGTGATTTGATTCCCCTTACAGAACTGGAACAAGGTGAGTAAGAGCAAGAGAAGCAGCTGTGGTGATCAAGGGAGTATCACAGTGACAGCATTGGCATTGGGTCCCCATACCATCCTGCCTGTACTGCACTGCTGTCAGCATGCCCAGGGGTGCAGGTGGTTTATTTCAAGTATTTAACAGGGAACTGTGCACATATACAGTACTGAAAACTTTTGCAATTACAGTTATTCTGATGAAGCCACATCAGTTCTGTCCTTGCCTTCCTCTCATTGCCTTTCTTTGTACCTCTTCTTACTGTATCACATAGTAACTATAAAAAATGCTTTGTACAAAACACAAACTCCCTGTTCTGAGTATTGCTCTGCTATCAGCAGGAACAGCATTTCAAATAAGCTGCTGGGCATTTGCCTCTATGAATAGCTGCTGCTTTGCTCATGCTAGATTGTAAAAAGCTCATATGTATCTTTTGAGTGCACATTTTTCATTAAGAACCTCCAGAGCACAAAAGGAGTGGGTCATGAAAAGAGGAAAAAAGAGATCTTTTGCTTTCTTGAAAACAGTTCTCTGCTGCGTTTCCCGTTATGACCAAACTATAGCTATTTTCTGTTGTGTGTGGAACATTTGTATTCGTAGGAAGTTTTTAAAGGAAGGACTTTGAATAAAGTCTTACAGTGGTGATTTTTCAATACTAGCTGAAATAGTCTGCCATTTTTTCTCTTTCCATGTAACATTGAAATGACACAAAATGAATAAAATATCTCTTTTCTAGCAGATTAGAAGATGGTTGTGTCCCAGCTCAGCTATGCTGCCCTCACTGTTATCCCATGACTGAGGGGAGAAAGGGCTGCCTGGGTCTCCAGGTCTGGGGGAAGGACATGCTTTTCCCATTCACAGTGTATGTTGAAACAGTGGATAGAGTAGGATAGCTGTCTGTAGCTGATTTCCCCAGCTGTTTGGGTTAGGAATAAGGTCTTGCTGTTACAGGCTTCTACTGATTTATTGCTGACCTCAAAAGAGAGGAAAAAAAGATAGTGCCAGTCCAGGGGCCCAGTAGCCCAATATTTGCTTATTACTCACAAACCTACCTCTGCAATATCAGTGTAACTTGATTTCACTGCATCAATAACATAGCATCTGGTTTTATGAGCTTGACAATGGTGGCATGAGAAGGAGTGAAAATTGACAGCAAGTTGACAGAATACTCCTGGGACCACTATGGGGTCCATCACACAGTCATCTTATCCTTATGCCACTAAAAAAAATAAATTTGCCAGATCATCTGTAACAGGGAAATGATTTAAAGGTAATTTTTAAAACCCATTTGCTGTGAATGAGTTTTTCCTCTTCGGCCATAAGAATTACTCTTATGTATATGTACAAGGAGATATAAAAGAAGATGAGTGAAAATAAAATCACATGAGAACTGGAAAATATTTGTTTTCTCTGTGTGCGTGCCTTGTGCTAAGTGCTATGAGGTGCTGTATCTCCTCAGATGTTATCACACTGACTGCAGTATCAAGTAGCTCTGTATCCCCTTCAAGCTCCTCTGCAAAATTCTGTACTGTGATCCCTCAACTGGCTGATTTCAGTCTATACAATCTAAAATGAGAATACATTTTATTTCAGATAATGAGCTTATTTTATGTTCTTATTGGTGTTCAAAACTGATTGTAACAAGGAGTTTGTATTTTGGCTTCTGTTGTCTTAATAGAAATAATAATGCAATTTGTTTTGTGACCAGCAGAGCTAATGAAATGACCTCTTGAGGATTTATATTTGATCTTATTACAGCCTTTCCTGTGCCACATCGTGGCAGATTCATCCATTTATGCTGAGCTTGAGCTTTATGCGAACTCCATTAGACTTCCTTTCCCAGTCAGCTCAGCTATCTTTCCCTTCTGCAGATATCAGCTAGGCAGAAGACACTGTATATTCTCAGTAGTTCAGAGATACATTTGCTTTGATGTGCCAGAAGAATACTTGCTAAATGTACAGCAAGAAAGACGTCAATGTTAAAAACAAAAACAAAAACAAACAACTACTGAGCTATGACTGATGTTCTATTCCAAGTCAGATATCTATCTGAGTCTGTGTTGTCCAGCCAGCCACTGTATTTGATGAAAGTTGTGACTTCTTTTTAAGGTTTTGATCTTCTAATCTTTGGTTGAAATTGACCAACAGTTTTGGAAATTATGAGGAGCGAGAAACAGACAGATAAAGAATAAAGCTGAGGGAACTGTGCTCATTCAGCTTGTGAAAGGGAAGGCCCTGGGGAGCTTCTGGGTCAACCTCACTGCAGCCTTCCAATACTTGGGGGGAGCTGATAAACAGGAGAGCGACAGACTTTTTACACAGTCTGGTAAGTGATAGGACAAGGGGGAACGGCTTTAAACTAAAAGAGGGGAGATTGAAGTTAGATATTAGGAAGAAATTCTTTACCTAGGAGGTGGTGAGATGCTGGAACATGCTACCCAGAGAAACTAGTGGATGCCCCATCCCTGAAGGTGTTCAAGGCCAGTTTGGATGGAGCCCTGTAAACTTGATGTACTGAGTTGCAAACCTGCCTATGGCAGGGGTTGGAACTGGATGTATTTAGAGTCCCTTCCAACCCAAGTCATTCTATGATCCTATGAATCAGATCAGGATCAATAATGCACTATCTATGAGGACTAATTTTCAAATGTATGTAAATATCCCAAAGAAATCATCTCTCAGAATAAATTTTATGAAACTCATATTCCTAATTCATATACGTACTTTAAAAATTCAACTAAAAACATTTTTGATAGGGCTGGAATAAGAGAAAAACACATCTTTTAAAGGCACGATAACAAAATACGCTAGCTATGAGTCCATCCTGGCTGAGAAAAGAACATTTGAATCATGGCACTGACACTGAAATGCTTTCTGTATTTTAAATTTGCGTCTGGCTCAGAACTTTGCATGCTTGCTGCGTGATTTTGACTATCTGTTAGCGCATTCAAGCTGTATCATAAATAGCAGTATTGAAAACATATGCCACAGGGGAAAGAAATCTGTAATAATACCAGCTGCCATTATATGATAATGAATTTCAGTCACTACTAACCTGGATAAGTGTTTTTCATAGGGAAACAAGTGGCAATTTTACAAAAGAAAATTTTGTACAAAACTTTCAAGATTTTTAAGCCAGCTCTAGAAAAAAAAATAATATGCTTTGATCAATGGTAAAAATCAACTGGGAATAATTTTGAAGCTGAATACATCTAGTTTGATTAAACAAGCAGTAATAGCAATATGGCAGCAGTTTTCACATATGTAGGTGGATGATCCTTTTAAGGCAGCATTTTTAGGGTACATATTCATAAGAAAAAAAATAAAATACAAGCAAATTTAAACTGAATGTTTAAAACACTTCTAATGGCTACAATATAATGGCTAGACAGCAATGTCATTTGAAAAACAACAATACAGATTTTATTATCTGAGAAATCCAAGAAAACTCTGGCTGAATTATCAAATATATCTATGAAAGATAAGTACCAAACTAATGTAGCTTTGGAGTGAGATTCTTTAGATGGTCTTATTAGTAATTCACAGTTTTAATTTTGATGATTCATTGTCTGAATCTCATGATGAGATTACTTTCCTCTTTTGGAAATAGATAACAGATAAACTAACTGTGTCTGTTGGGGCAAATAAGCAGCTAGGTTAGTGTTTGCATTTTATAGCCACTGAGTGTTTTGCTATTAGGACAACAGACTGTATGTTCTTTCAAAATCTCTGTTTAAAGTAGGTTGTATTCTAGCTGGTGACTATTATGTCCTGAAGTGGTGATTATCTCCAAGGGAAATCTGCAAGAGCTCAACTACCTCAGGAATCTTTTGTCAAGGATGAAGTCCATACGCACACCCACATAACTCTGTATATGTACCGAAATCTCCCTCAATGTAGAATTATAATTAGAGATTGTATTTTGGTATAACTGAAAGTGAATTGTTTCTCTTTATAAGGATACAAGTTCAGTTGCAGGATATATGAGCAAACACAACAAAAACAAAGCTTTGGGTTTCTAAACATTCAATATATTAAATAAAACCACACATCTAAGTTTGCTTAATTCAGGGATGTTTGCAGGATACATGAAATAAAAAAGTGTCAGCTCATAATATAAAGAACAAGACTTTAGAATCAGATTTAGCTCAAAAAGGGTACATGAGGTGTCAAGTCTTAACTGACTTTCCAAAGTAAAAATATATTTGTACTGTGAGAGATTTCATTGGAAAATAGACTCAAGCAAACAGGTAGGATGCATATGTAATTTTTGGCCAGAATTATCATAGAATCATAGAATCATAGAATCATAGAATCATAGAATCATAGAATGGCCTGGTTTGAAAAGGACAGCAATGATCATCTGGTTTCAACCCCCCTGCTATGTGCAGGATCACCAATCACTAGACCAGGCTGCCCAGAGCCACATCCAGCCTGGCCTTGAATGCCTCCAGGGATGGGGCTTCCACAATCTTCTTGGGCAACCTGTTTCAGTGTATCACCACCCTCTGTGTGAAGAACTTCCTCCTAATATCTAACCCGAACCTCTCCTGTCTCAGTTTAAGACCATTGCCCCTTGTTCTATCACTATGCACTCTTGTAAACAGCCATTCCCCTTCCTGTTTATATGCTCCTGTTTATATGTTCCTGTTTATACGTAGGTAGCTTGGCACAATGTCACATAACTAGTTGCACAGAAGGTACTGTCTTCATTGGTGTCCCTTGGATTTCTGTTCCTGCCTTTAACAGGGACAAAACTTTCATAAATCATATTTGGAAATGCTCCAAAATTCACAGATAAGATATTTTTGGTTGAAATTTGGCCTCTGGCATTTGAGGAAGTAAGCAGAGCTGATAGGTTTGATCAAGCACAGCCTTCTTTCTGTGTTGCACGGGTGACCCTGATAGGCTAGTACAGGATTAAAAACAATCTGCAGCAGGGCTTTTTGGCCCTGAGGAACCAGCAGGGCTGATATGTGGAGCAGGTGAAACCTTTTCTTTTCAGGTGCCCTAGGCTGCTGTATTAAGGTGGTTGGGAGGTATAGACATAGCCAGGACTTTCTACATAGTGCCTAGTCCAAGTGGAAAGGCCTTTTTCCTGAGATAAAGCTCAAGCTGATGTCTGACAGATTCATGTCAATCAGTCACAGCACAGATGCTATGCTGTTAGCAAACATAATACAACAATATTCAGCTAACATATATTTCTTTCAGGAATTAGTTTACTTGGCATCATTTAGAGCAGTTCCAACACATCTTTAACCTCATCTAAGACATAGGATTGTATAGTTCTGTTTTGCTGAACTCACCTATGGCAAAACAGAGATTCTTACGCCTCTGCATGCAATACAGAGAGCTGTTTCTTACTGAATGTTTTTTTTTTTTAATCACAAATAAGGGTCAATCAACATTTTCAAATAAAAAATGAAAGTACCAGTTTTATTAGAATTTCTCTCTGACACTTGTGTGACGGTCCAAGAAAATCAACCCGAGTTAATAGGAGGAATAATTGACCAAAGAATAGCAGTTTCTTTAATCAAGGGAACATGATGATTAAATCAAAAGATTTAGATCTGTGGATATCATAAATGGTCTTTTTCTATTAATAACAATATGTCTCAATGAATTTTAAAAAGGCAGTTACTAGAGGGTAAAATATCTACATCTAGATGGAGAAAGGTCAGAACAGCATCATTTGCAATTAAATCTATTAGCTGTACTGTGGACAGTTTTTCAAGAGATTTAGATTATAATACGTTACTGAAGCACAGCAATAGTTACAAAGAAAGATGCTCAAATCCTGCAGTTTCTTAACATTTATGTACACACGCTTTGGACTCTTTATAATTCTAAATGAGATTCAGACTCTAATGTTATAATTCAAACAAATGACAACAAAAGCAGAACAACAAAGTTTTGCTAATGAAAGGCTTGGTTTGCTTTAGAAATACTTTACTAAAGCTTGAGAGATGTCAGAACATTCTTATTCCTGTGCTGTAGCCATAGGGAAAGTGAGCTTAGTTCTACAGTTTTAATGCATAACAAATCTCTTTTGGACAAGAAGACATGAAAGCTTGTAGGAAACTTATTAATTCAGGAACAGTAGCCAGTGTGTGAAAGCAAGAGGAAGCATACGCTGAGTGTTAGCATGGTCTGCTAGAGGGTAATGTTTTCAGAACTCAAGCTGTATCTTTGCATCAAACACTATTGTACAATGCAAATATATTTCATATATATTAGTGCATTAAAAGGTGTAGTAAAACACTATTCACACATACAAAGGATATAAGAAAGTATAATCCTTCATTTTCCTGAGCCTGGAGGGAATGCAGATTGCCATTTTCTATGGCAATATTTAGTGACCTTAACTCTTAAATTCTCCCTTCACTTGTCCTTCTCAGCATTCTTCTGGACAAATTGTCCAACAGTGAGATAAATAGGTTCATGTAACGCTATGTGATGAACTAGCTTGATGGTAGAACTCAAACAGCTGTAGTAAATGGGACTACATCTGTCTCATAGCTGGTCAATAATGGTGTCCCTCAAGGCCCATTTCTAGGGCCAGTCCAGTTTGACATTTTTATCAATGACCTGGAAGCAGGACTAGAATGCCTCCTCAGTAAATTTCCTAGTGTTGCTAAGCTGGAAGTCGTGGCTGACTCCTTGGAGGAATGAGAATCCTTGCAAAAGGAATCTAGATGGATGGGAATATTGGACGATCATCAATAGAAATTCACCAAGGATAAATGCCAGGTTCTGTACCTGGGATTGAATAACGCCAGACATAGGTGCAGACTGGGAGACACATTGCTAGAAAGCAGCTCAGCAGAAAGGGACCTGGGTGTACTGATGACAGCAGACTTAAGATGAACCAGCAGCATGCCCTGGCAGCCAAGGGGGAAATCATATTTTGGGGTCATTAAACATACTATGACCAGCGGGCCTCTACAAGGGTGCTTGAAAGCATCCAGAGGAGATCAGCAGAGCTGGTAACAGGATTCAAAGTCTGAAGTATTCTGACAGTTGGACTTAATGATCTTTGTAGGTCTTTTCCAACTGAGCTGTTCTCTATTCTGTTCTATCCTGTTCTGTCCTGTTCTGTTGTTGATCTATTGTTGTAACGTGAAAAGGTTTTTTGTAGGCAATGTCATCTTACTGCTTTATCTGTTCTGTGTATTAGTCAGGTAAAAATCCTATGAGAAACAGAGATTTTCTAATTAATGGTAGTATCAAAACATATTCACAAGGAGACCTCATGAATATTACATAAACATCCAAAATCTTACACTTACTGAATACAACTGCTAACTTTTTGCTCCCCAGATTGTCTAATTAAAATCAATACTTTGTATTGATTGATTAACTCAGAGAACATTTTATCAGTGCTCTATAGAAAACTAGGTGTAAAGCACTTTGATATCCTGTAGACATAAATCTTAGGTTTGAGAGACAGTACACATTCATCAGCTGGAAATGTGACACTGTACTCTTACTTGTACATTGGGAAAGTCTGTAGGGACAATACGAATAGCAGGGGGGCAATAACCAACAGCAGGCAATTAACAGCTAACCAACCAATATTTTAGCTGCGTGAAAACCAAGACTAAAAAACAAATGAAGTCCAGCTACCATGGCCTGAATGTAGCCACATTCAGCCATAGAAAACCTATGGCTACCTATGTCATTCATATAGAGTGAGACTGAGCAGGGGAGGTGGAATGAAGAATGGCTGTCCACACAAGTGCTCAGAGACACTCTAAGAATATGTTAAACAGCTTAACCTATCATCCACTGCTTTTGAGCTCTTAGTCACAAATAGGCAGAAAGGGAGAGGAGAGGTGAGAAATATTGTGGTATAAACAAAGCACAAATGAACATAAAAATAAAGTATGTATAAAATATTTAAAGCATCTATTGAATTATTTATCTCTAACTGTGAAATCTTTACACTTGCTTTGTTAATTACCAGTCCTTTAAACTCAATTACATTTTCCAGCTATTTTGATCTTTTAATATATTTTAGCCCACTGTAATTCTTGCTCTTCTCTATCAGAAACTGTCATTTTCATTTTTAAGTGCTCATATACCGTTAAACTTTTTTCCTATCCTGAACATTTCTGGTGTATCTATTTCTCTACCTTTTATAGAACCATTTCCTCTAATATCAACATCTCTTCTGTACGTGTTTCTGACTGTAGCACATTTGTTGAAATTTCAAGTACATCTTCTAGAATATACTGATAATGTTAAGTTTTTTTTTTTTTTTTTTTTA
>JAOWBP010002559.1:28009496-28028011 GCA_028571105.1 Tragopan temminckii | reverse complement strand
TTTTTTTTTTTTTTTTTTTTTTTTTTTTTTTTTTTTTAATGTGAAGGGATCCTAGCTTATCACAAATTGCCATAAATTCAGAAGTACAATGTGCTGTAGACAAGTTGGAAGTATCCAATATGTACTCTTCTTTCATTTTTCCGATCATCTCTATTTAGTTCTGTTAGCACTTTCTCCGAACAGAAAGTAGTCCATTTAGAAATGATTGGATCATCTGTTTTACCCTCAACCAAGTGACATTCATTCACCCATTGATAGTCCTTTTTTCCCACCCAGATGTCACCAAGAAATAATTTTTCTATTAAAAAAAAACCACAACCAAAGCCACCAACAAAAGAAGATTAATAGGAAATAAACAATTGTGACTAAATATTTCATAATGTAACGTTTTCAATTTTCAATAATATCTTAAAAGAACTTAAAAAAAAAAGGAAGAGAAAGAACACAAAAAATTACATACAAGTAAATTACTACAGCCATTTCCATGGGGAAAATGTGCATTCTCAGGTTATAGCTCTACATCAGAGAGTCTGATATAGACCAGTAATTTCTACATAGTTACAATTGCAATCAGTCTTCTATTTTGAGGTATATTTTTACTCTTTATTCATTCCAGAGACAATTTTTATTCTTTCATAACAGTAAAGTTAGCCCTCCAGACAGTGAAGACCCACCTCATCCTAGCTCTTTGGAAGGAAATTTAATGACTCTTTTTTTTTTTCCATTAAAAAAAAAAAAAGAAGAAGAAAACTTCTTTAAGAATGTGAAATGGGCAATGTGTATAGGTGTTTGGTTTGGGTGCGAATCATCTCTTCAGTCCTTGCCAGTGTTTCTCTGTGAGGAAACCAACCCCTTATTCAATGCTGTATTTCTTTTCTGTCTCAGGTTATGGCCTAGTTGATGTTTTCATGATGTTGTTACTGGTAATATAATATAGTTTAGCATATCAAAATGACATACTTTGTTTTTGGAAAATGCTGAACTTTGTAACACATTCTTACTGCAAACAGGACCAAAACTTTTGTGCTGTGCTTATCTTTAGAATGGAAGGGTAAGCTCAATCTAGTCTGATGTTTCTGTTTTCTTGTCCTTTCTCCAAGGGAAATAACTGTGCATCACAATGTTTTGATTCATAGACAATAAACACTCATGTAATAAAAACTCACTGTACAATGATGCTAGGGAACTGATCTGCAAGAAGATGGATTTGATAGTGATGAACATGGAGTCGTTCCTTAGAATCATTTTCTTGAGGTGTTGAAAAAATTCTGTTTCTTGTACACAGTATTGTAAAAAACCCATTGTCTCAGACAGGGACATTTTCCAGTATTATTCAGTTATCTTTGAGGCACACCGAATATTCTGAGTACATTGAAAACACAAAATCCACTGCAGGAAATAGATTTTAGAAAGTTAAGAATGAAGACTTCTGTCTTTGACCAGTTAGACTTTTCATACAGTGAATGAGGAGGAAGAGTTGGGCACCTCAGTGGAGAGTACCATGATTCATAATATGCAAAATAATTTAAGACCATGGACTCTCCCATGCAGCACTATGTAACAAATGTTGAAAAATGAGAGTAGCAACAGTTGTGAATATATCCTGCTGTTTATATGGACTTAGGACAAACCAGTGTATGCTTGTAGATGTAAATCAGATAGCGTACACGCAGTGGATCCTATGCATCCTTCATACTAGATGATCTTTAAGGTCAAACCTAAGACCTTCTATGATTTTGTGACAAGATTATAGATCTGTTGTGACTGCAATGCAGTCTATCATCAAGAAAAGTGTTCAATTGTCTCTAAAAGATGAAAACAAAAATTCATGTTCACATGCCTTTCACAAGAGAAGAAGGAGCTGAGTGCAGAAAATCCTTTAATATACAGGATATCAAACAATTCTAGCGCTGGCTGACAGGTTCTTGGAGACTGGAGATTGGATTGCTGTCTTAGGGTGATATTTTTTCCAAATTAACAGAACATTTGCCTTTCTGCGGCTTTCTAAATGAGCATGTTCTCTTATAGAATATACTAATTCACAAATGGATTAGAAGCTAAACCTTTATCTTATGGAACAATTCTAACATAAAAGCAATGATTATGTTTTTGCCAATCAAGGGCTTGTTATTTTATTGTTGAGAACAATTTACATTCTTACAATTTACTAAAACAATATATTTGACAAGTGAAATAGTATAACTGTTTTGTCCTTGATTTTAATAGTTGTCTGGCTTAATTTAAGTCAGTCATGCCCAGGAATCTGATCTATTACACGTGAGCTCCTAAACCAGATGGCATAAAATACTCAGAAGCATCTTAATTTTTGTGTTTTATGTAAATATTGATGTTTCTGTGACCTTACAGCACACTGGTTACATTAGAACCGACTGTCAGGATCTATAGAACTTTATTAAAGAGAGATGGAGTAATTCTTTGGAGGCACTGGAATCAGTTTTGAAATTTCTTGTTCACTGTAGATGAAATTGTTAAATTCGTTATACAGAAATGAGTAATTTTTAGATAAGTGTATTAAGTCTCCCAAGTGATTTGCATGTATAATCAAATGAAAAGTCCTCTGAAATATTGAAACTTTAGATGAGAAAAGTGAAATTCTATTAAGAAAGAAAGAACCTTTGCATTTACAGCATATTCAGAGAGCATATCAGAGTAAAAATTTAATGCAATGCAGCAATGCTCATCTTACTTTAAAGGTAATTATATAGAAAAAGGGGCATTTAAAATGTGTAAGTAGAGGCTTTTTTGCACTCATACAGCATATAATTAACAAAGTTCTTTAAACCTATTCAAAAAAGAAAGTAATAAACCACTTGTAAATAATGGCAGTCTCATATTCTTTACAGTTAAATGTCAATAATCTGAATGTCTTTTTTATGCTCAGTTATAAAAGTACATTTTTGACATATTAAGTAGAAACAGGTATTACTAGTGTGACATTTCAATTTTCTAGAGATTTAGACATATTAATATAAAAAGGATACAAAATGAAGAACTGTAGCTGGAGAAAAAACTGGAATGCTTATAAATTAAATCAATACTCTGCCTGCAGAACACAAAGCGATAGCAGAAAAATGAAGTTGCAGAACATTTCATAGCAAAATTAAAAGGTGTGGGTGTTGAGACCTTAAAATACTAAACTGTAGGTGCAGAACAAGAGAACAAGAGAACTGCAAAGGGAAGTACCAGATCTTGTAGTATTTTATGAATCAATGAACAATGATTTGTTTTGCAGCAATTACAGAATCCTCACAAGATTCATTTGAAAAACAGATCTATTTTTCTTCAAAGCTCAGGTGTGACACATTGTTTTAGAACTGAGCACTTCCCAGAAATGACAAAGGGAAAAATATGGAGAGATTAAAGAAAATACACATTAATAAGCAAAAAGTGTACACATCATAAGTGATTTTGGACTTTTTGGTTTGATTTAATGATCTTCTACCTCAGCTTATTCTTTGAGAGCTTGTACTGTACAGCGGGTCCCTCCTCTGACATATGCTACCTTGAACAGTCAGAGTGCCGGATGCTTCCAACACATTTTTACTTTTGAATTTGCTGTGAGTTTGTGGGTTCCCAGTTTGGGGGTATACAGCTGGCTATGAGAAGGGAATTATTAGGTGCCAAGTTATACTACAGCAAAAGAGAGATGGAGTTGGACTGAAGATTACCAATCTGGAATGTGCACAGATTAAATTCATTAGGGTTGGATTTTTTTTTCCCCTTTGATCTGACTACATATTTTTCAATTGCTATGTTTAGTAACTTCTAAGATTTCTTCTGTGTTTACCACTGACCATCAAAAGACACAGCACTTAGCCAGTTTGTAGTAAGAAGTGAGAAAAAACAACACTTCCGTGAAATTAAGGTTGAGTTTTCATTCCTATTATTCAGAGACTGCATTTGAGAAGACACAGTTTATGTAGCACCAAACTGGATTTTCAGATTGGTTAGTTTTTCTGAAAAGAAGCCAAATATGCAAATTCTCATTAGAATGATTAAAACACTTTAAAACATGTCTGGTTTTTGTTTTCAATATGTAAGTCTGCATGAGGGAAATGTTTAATGACAAAAATATACTATCATAGCTATAGTTGTCCAAAGGTCTATTTTCTTTGTTGGAACCTTCAGCATTTCCTCTTTATCTAGGAGGTACTGTTGTCTGAACAGTCCTCTGTATTCTAGTTAGGGTACGTACGGTATGTTTCTGTATTTATATAGCTTAATCTATTTAGCCATCTGTATGCATATATCTATAAAAACATAGATAGATCACTAGGAAGTTAATGCCTCCTAGTTATATCCATGGATATGACAGCAAATACAAAGAGTAAAATAACACTATTTGATAGAGCAAATACTGAGCTAGGAAACACTCTTTTTCAACACAGTCACCACCATTAGCTTTGCATTTTCTCTAGCAATGAATAAGAACCTGCATACTATACTTGTAAAAATCTGCATGGCCACCCAGAACATGGCTTATCTTTCATGTCACTGCCACAACTGCTGAAATGCATCATCCGCTTCCTCACTGTGCTCGCATCCACTATTTGGTCTTCATAAACACTCACAAACATCAATGGATGCCAGTGGATGCAATTTTTTCCACATGGAGGAATTCAGTAAGGCACCTTTGCTTCATCTGCACTTCCACATCAGACACCATTTTGTAGGACTGCCCTTCTGTTGCCATCTGTTGCACAGCAACAAAATGTAATAGAATATTCATGAGAAGTTTCAACCTCTACTGCCATATTACCAGCACCCATCTCTAACACCATGGACAAAAATAATAAAATAGGAGGCATTACTTTTGGAGCAGACATGTACATATGCACACATGTATATTTTTCAAAGGTATATTCGATAATATTGATACAGTTAGGGAATTTTTTCTCTAATTTGTTTTTATTTTATAATGAAAGAATTCACAATCTGTTCTTATCTTGGTGTTGTGATCATTTTTAAAAGTCAAGGGACAAATTACCTTTACTGCTGCAGTTTTTCCAAGAACCGAACCAGATCAGATCAGAAGAGCTCTTCTGGGTACTCTTCTGTTGGCTATGAAGGGAGACTAGATTAAGTGAAGATATATCCAAAATGTACAGCAAGTGGACACTGTAAGACATCCCAAGATCTTGACCTTTCATGTACTCAGCTTAGTGCCCTGACTGAATGTCACCATCTTTCCCTCTTCCCTACATATTCACTTGTGCTCTCCACACAAATCCAGGAGCAAGGGGAGCGCCAATGAACCCCAGAGGGGAGAGCTTTCTGCGATAGAGTGCTGGTTAAACCACATTTCACTGTTCAGACACAGCCTAAACTCATGTTAGGAACCTCACTTGAAGTCTTAAAATTAGGTGGAATCAATTTAGTCTTCTAAAACAGAAATGAAAGTGACGTGCTGCTAGGCTGGTTTTATTTTGGGGTGTTACAGTTACTCCTGCCCTATAGACACCTCAACAGAATGTTCCACGGGCACAATATCCTCCCTAAAAGGAGAGAAGTAAATTGCCTTTATGCCTGTATGTAGCTCCAGTTCACAACATTACTCCTTCAGATCATTCAAATGTGTCATTGCCTGTGCTGAGAGGGTGGAAAGTGAGCAGTCGGGTGGCAACTGTGGTCTGGCAAGAAATCATTTAAGAAAACATTTAACTAAGGTTTTTGAAACTTAAAATTCCAGATCAATATGGAATCAGCACTAGAAAATTCTTCCCTGTGGCAAAATCTGCTGGTACATCTGAGCCCTTTTTTGATTCATTTCCATTCTGGAATGAAAAAAAACACACCCTGAAACAAATGAACAAATTCCATTTTGATGCCAAGGTAGAATCACTGCAATGTGGGGAGAATCAGAAAAAAAATCAAGTCTGAGGAGATTTAGACTTCTCTAGCACCCAGCTAGATCAGACTTCCTAAATAAAGTTGCCCTGTGTTTGCTGGTGAAACTACACAATAAGTCAGGAGACTGAAGATGTAACTACTACAAGCATACAAAAAAATATTGACTAGTGGATTTTTGATTAGTATCTGAAAATATGTGATAAGGAGTACCTCTGTGATTAACATGTTTCTATTTTTGGGCTTAATGTTTTTATTTTAATCTAAAAATAACAAACATATTTGGAACTGTAATAATTAGTGATCCCATAACAAAAGTGCATTTGTATTTGAAAGACATCCCTACTACTTTCTTACTTAAAACACCATGGCATGATATGGGGTTATTGAACTGGCCACCCAGTGATCATTCCTCTTCTTCTTTCTTCAGTTCCAAATAATAATTTATTCATGGGATGGGAATGTTTGTCTGCTTTTTGAACTCAAGCTTGACATTGTGAAGTAAGCTGTTATGTTGATATTCATGATTTGGGAATTGAAAGATGTTTGCCCTTTCAATCTCATAAAATTTGAATATAATATTTTATTAAATGTACCGTAGTTATTATCTTGTTCATGCAGTGAGCAAACAGTAAAGAAAAATGGCATAAAAAATATTGGGTCCAAAGACTGAAGAAAATATACAGAGGTAAAAAAGGGAAAAAGTAGGAAAAACAATCTAAGCCATTTAAATAATGTTTTTTCCACTATACTTGGATGTAAAACTACTTAAGAATGTTACTTAACACTTCACTATTGTGCAGTATAACACTATTTCTATGAAAATCACCATTTCAGTAACTTGTCTCAGCAGAAATCCAATGACCTAAACATCTTCAATTACTCATTTTTACCCCTTTATCACTATGATGTGCATTTCTTGAATCTTACTTAAAAGTTCTCTTTCATCCTTGCAGGGCTCTTGGAAGCCCATCAAATCAAGGCTATTCTGAGCTGTGAGTGGGTGGGAGATAGGAAAATGAGGATTAGAGTCTCATGTTTGATGGATTATTGTGATGGTGAGGAAGATCCAGCTAATCACAACATAATCACTGTCCTGAGCAGATTGAAAAGGCAAGTACAGTTTGATCAGTTAAATTAGCAGTAGCAGCATAGAAAGAGTTGTTTAAATACAAGGAACAGACACTAGTAGGTTTGAAGAGATGAAGCATTTACTGTCCTGTGTTTACTGGACAGTAAAGGATAAGAGAAGTTGATAGAGCCTACTTATCAACAAGAAAACCAAGCAGTGGTTTTTAGCATGAATAATTTCACAGAATGAAGGGAAATCTTGGAAAAGAATGGCAGAATCAGCTATTAGGAGCTGAAGTCAGAAAAATCTGATTCAGAAAGGAGAAGATATATTTAACAGTGAGGATGATTCATGCAAATTGTTGCAGGGAATCGTCTAATTACAAAAGTAATTACCTCAATGCAAATGTACCTTTAATGGGCTGTGAGGTACGGAGAACAGAAGAAGTGACCTGTTGATCCTTTTTGACCTTAAACATTATCAATATATTGCAAAATCTAAAAGAAAACTTCGCTGTTCATTTCAAGTTGCTTATCTGATAATTCATGGGAGGCTGTTAAAACAGGGAGTAGATTTTTATTCTTGTTACTTTCTAAAAGTTTCTAAAAGTAATGGAAGAATTCTGCCTGTAGATCTGATGGTTCATTTCAGTGCTCAGAACTGGTGCTCTAGCTGGGTTAAAGGAAAAGTCCCCATGACATGTTGCTGTTTCAGAATCTGCAAATGCAGGAAGACAGCTGCAGTTTTGCTTACCTTTATGTGAAGAGTTAGGGGAAGATAGCTATATAAAATACAGTAAAATGATACAGGTGCTGGTTTAATACCAATAGCACTAGTGCCCACAATTAAACTAGTGGAGCCTATTATGGAAATCAAACTGGAAGTGTCTGATAAGTCATAAGTGCACCTGTGACACTGAAAATATGCCTCCAAAGGAGATATACACAAGTTTTTAGAAGAACTTGTGGATAAGATAGTAATTGCAAACAGGATACCTGTTTAAAGCTCTAAGATAACAGGCTTATTTTTAAAGACCTGAAATTAAGAACTAACTCTGGTATAAAAGTTCACATCTTAGAAAAGAAGTAGGCAGTGCTTTTGGGGGAAGGGATGCTGTTGTAGAAGCAAGCCAAGAAAGAAGGAAACTGTCTTTCCTTAACAGTTGTAGGCAGAATTTGTATCAGAGCCATGATACTAAGGCTGAATCACTAGAGGATGTGTTTAAAACAGCTTGGTCTATTCAAGTTTTAGAAGAACTGATGAACGGCAGTTTTAGTTGGAAGAGAAAAATGAAAAAAAAAAGAGGAAAGCAGAATTATAACATGGCTAGGGCAAAAAGCCCATATGCTGAGTTTGTGAGTAGCCATTTATGTGATAGAAAAGGTAAGAAGTTCTGCCACTTATTTTTTTTTGCTGTACTTTCATTACATGTGGAAAGAAGGCAGAATGGTATTAAACTGACATCCTGCCCCAACTGCCAGAATGTCTTGTTATGTCTTCAAAGCCTAGATTCACACAGCAGAAGGCTCTGTCTGCTTTAGTCACTTGCTCACTAGTAAGGGATCTCATACAGTCTGTGGGAAACCTGGGCTCAAATCCCTCTTCTGCTGTTGGAAGGCTAGAAAATATAAGTCTTTTTCATATCACTGGTAAGAAGAAACTCAACTGCCAGACTGCAGAATATTTTGAAACTGAGAAATTCTCAGTCTCTTCTGTTAGTTCTTTTTCATTTCACGTCATAATTAAATGTTCTTTGAGTCAGAGCAGAAATAGCTATCTAGTGGCTAGAACACCTTCCTGAAAGGTGGAGAACCTCAGCTTTTGGTTCCGCTTGACTTAATGATAGATACAAGGAGGATTCTGTGTCAAATTTCTTGCACTCCTCCAAGTAGTAGGCCACTGTGCTGTTCTCACCAGGGCTGTTGCTCAAGGCAGTAAAGTTCCCAAAGAAGGAACATATTGATAGCATACGAGGGTGAAACCACTTCATGGGACTGAAACTGCAGCTCTGTCAAAGTTTCTTTCTTTCTTTTTTTTTTCTTATAGGTCACATTTTGGACTTTGGTTTGCAGATGTCAGCTGTGGTCCCAGCTTCCTAGCTCCTGTGTCCATCTTATTGTCTATTCTTTCTCTACCCTAACTCAAACTCTTAACAGGATTCTTCTGCAAGTAAAATTCCAGCTTTTTCTGATCGTATGTTGTCCTGTTTTCCTCAGAATGATTGGACTTTGTTTCTGACTGTGATTCTGTTTGCAGTACAAGTCTGCAGGAAATCAGCAGACTCTAAAACTCCCAATACTATTTTTAATATACAAATCCCCCATGTTGATGAAAAGATCCAGGGGTAATTGATGAGAGAATGTCTTCAAGTATTGAAGTCTATTTCATATGTTTTTCTTTGAAGTAAATATCAATTCCTAGGATGCAAGAATTTTATTACAAAAATTCTGGACAGCCTGTGCCATACTAACAACCTATTCCCATTCCATCTTTCTCTTCATGCAGATATCAAATTGCAGATCTTTGTCAGAAATGAGTTATAACAGCAGGGTGCAGAGCAATAATTATTCATGCCAGGACTGCAGTGATAGACATTACTCATAACGACTCAAATTAATCATAAGGCATATGATTGATGATGAGTACATCAAATTATGTGGTGTGGACGAATGAAGATTGTGGATATCGTTAAACATGTATTTGATCCAAAATCAGAGGTGATTTTTTTGAGGGAGCTCAAATCATCTGGCTATTTTATTTAGTCATTAATATGAATCCACATAGCAAATAAAGGCAATCAAAGGCTCTTCAGTTGCCACTGGCAACTTTAAAATCTGAGAATGAAGAGGCTATAAACATTCATGCTTCTCCATAGAATATTATAACTGAAACACATCAGGCATGTCAACATAACACTGTATGCTTACGGATATTTATGCTTAAGGCCCATATGTAGGCCTTAAAGTTTTAAAGGGTCAAAACATGTGATACCTCAAGTCAAAGATAAATTAAAAAGCAAACAAGCATAACAATAGAAAACCAACAAAGCAAAACTGCATTTAGTGTTATTTTGATTAGGTAAAAGGATATGATCTTTCCTCTTTTGGAGATTTCGTTTTCTTAGTTACATTCTGTTAAATGATAATGAAGAGTCAGATGGACGCCTATGTTTGTCTGCCCTTACTGGAGCACTATTTGTATGTGTGCCCTCCAAAGATTTTGAGTTTACCACAAGATAAAATATTTTCTCTTAGAACTCTTTTCCTTTTTATGTCCTCTGCACACAAGTAGGGTGTGAATGTAATCTTGGCTTTCACCCCTCAACATGGCAACCAGCTGAGCTGAGCTGGCAGGGGTGGCAAATAGTCTATACTGAAGAGCATTTACAGGTTACTTTCTTTCTGGAGCAAGTAAGCAGCTGAAACTGAGGAAGGGGTTGGAAGTTTCTGAGTCACAATTTCTTCCCCGAGTTGCTCTGGAGGTGCTGTAACTACTTGCTGTCCCAGACATGGGCAATTGAACACAGGATCAATTTGGCCCTCAATAAAGAAGAAATCATGAGTCTGAGAAAAATTGTTCCATTTCACGAACCAATTTTCTCATACGAAGACATAGCACATCCACAGAATTTCTGCAAACAGCATAGGAGGCAGATGTATATTATCTGTGATGAGAGGAAATGGCTGAATTGCTTATTGGGAAAAAAATTAGATTCCTTGATGATTCATTATTTCAAAAATTGCCTGTTAAGTTAATAGGCAGTCTTTATTTTTATTATAGTTTATTATTTCTATTACACTAGCACTCAGGGCCTGCTGTCAAAAACTGGGGTCTTGCTGTGCTTGGCTCTATGTACAAATAAAGTCTTCTGATGGTCTCTGCCCCAAGAAGCTTACTGATTTAAATGCTGAGAATCGGCATATCTCTTCAGGTCTCTGGGTAAGTATTTTAAAATCTCTTCAGGTGGTACAAAACAATGAGGAGCTTTCTGCAAACAAACTGTTAATATTCTTTCTTTCCTGAAGGACTTTTCTGTAGCAGAGGAAATAGATTGAAATGGTATAGCCATTCAAAGAAACCCAAATTTATGTTTGTCTTTAGTAAAGAATAGCGTAAGAAAAGGCATGATGAACTCTGATGAATAAGCCTGGACAAGTATTAAAAGTACTGGCTTGTGGATTTGGTTAGCTCCAAATCTTCAAGAGATACTTAAGTGTATATATTCTAAAATAATCATTTTAGGCTGACAACAGACATAGAGTCAGTATACACATGCATATGATACTATTTGCGAAACAGTAAATTACCAAACAATAAATGTCTTAATGCTATTACACTGAAAACTCAACATTAAATGAAGCCATATAGTACAGGAATCAGCAGGAAAAAATTACCAACCACTAGTTCTCAGAAACAAAGAGAATATAAATTCTTAAAAAGCTGGCATTTTAATAGATGCTGAATAATAAGCAAATCATTAGGTACTGTGTCATGATGCCTTTACAGCTTTGCCTGTATTTTTAGTATATCTGTATCTCTGTAACTCCCACCTCCATATCTTGTCCATTATATTTTCTTACTTAATTTGGCAACTCTAATTGATGATAATTTCACAGTCACTGTATCTTCATAAAGTAATTAATATCACATTCACCTAGCAGAACAAGCTGCCCACTCCTTGTATTTCAATAGAAGTTTTCAAAGAGAACATTTTGTGAGCAGTGTGCTCACCACCTATTTAGTGTGCTCAGAAATGATCTCGGTAGTCTATAAAAATAACAGTGCACCAGTTTCAAAACAGTCTATTGGCAGAAATGGAACCAGATTCATTTGCTTCAAGCTTTTGACATTGTCTTGTGATATCTGTCTAATTCATATAAATTTGATATTGGGAAAATTGTTTCTCAAAAATGTAGACTTGAAAATCAGAGGCAGAAGTTACTCAGTGCCTTTCCCTGAAATGCAAAAGTGTGAGTTTTTAAAGAAAGAGTCAAGCACTATTTGTACATCCAATTTACATTCCTGTGTAGTATACTATAAAAGCTTCTTTTGCGGCATTTCCTAAGTGCAAATAAGAAAATTCCAAAGACTAGTAGTTAGACTTTTCTTTTCCAGTCAGTTGCATAATGTAATATAATTTTTAATTGGCTTTTCTTACTGAAGTGCGGTTCATTTACAAAGTCAACTGCAGTGTCCCAAAAAGTTCAGTGCAATACAACATAGTGTGTATTAACAATATGTGCAAAGTAATGCAAGAGATTCAACTTTAATGAAGCTGAGATATTTTAAGCATTTCATGCCAATATCTGAGTGTCTAAACGTCATCTCCAGAGTATCTTTTTATAAGTGGAGCGATGAATCTATTAAGAAACTAAGAATTAGTTCTGATCCATAGTGTCCCTCCAGTATGCATTAGCTGCACATTTTATAGATTCAGTAGATAAGATATAGTAAGTGGCCTGATGTCTGAAGGGCAACTATATAATCCCAACATTCCTGTGGAAAATTATTTTCTATGATTTTTTTCCAATAAGGGGATTCCCCTACTCCGTAGTATTGACTACCTATGTATCTGTACTTCTTAATTTATTCTGAAGAATGTCATTGAGTACTCAGAGTCTGGGAAGTGGAGTAATCAGGTAATATTCAGAATCACTGGACCATTTAATTTGATTACGAGTGTTTACCTTGTGATTCTGCAGTAGAGAAAAATAAAAGCAGTGGGAAGGACACACTGAGAACAATTCAAAAATGAGCTCCAAGGAGGTTATCTTCCTGAAATGAATATTCCTAAATGCAAATCCCATTTGCAACAACAGATTAAAATAACAACTAATACTCTTTTGTATTTTACAACAAAACTTTTCTCTTAATAAAACAGGTAGCAGTTTCTGTATCCTTTCTAGATATATTCTGCACAAGCTTTCTCAATCATATCAGTAGATGTGAGGCTACTATGGGGAGAAATCAAAGGATTTTGGAAGAAATTTGTTGGTCAAATCTTTTGGACAAGTGGGTGCTGATGATGTAAGGGGCTCTTTGAATCACTTATGCTCCTGATGCTTCACAGCAGTAACAGAGATACGTTAGATTAACGGATGCCTTGTTTGTGTTCACAGTGGCTCTGTAAGAGAGAAAGACTAGAGAAAACTTAGAAAAAGAAAAGAAAAAATAAAGTTTCAGAGTTGCTGAGAAACTGAGAGCAGCCTAAGGACCTCAGAAAACCCACAGGTTAGGTAAGGGTTGGGATGAGATGAAAAGTCTAAAAATGGTATGGAAATTTGGTGGAAAAAAAACATCTTCAGAGATATGAGCTCCTAAAGTTCTTCTGTAGATTAACCTGAAAGCATGACTGTGAGGAGGTCATTTCAGATCCTAAAAATATCTTGAAATGTGCCAATTCTTTTCATGAAATATTGTGTGCACATGAATAATACCAGGAACACTAGATTGAGAAAAAAAACAATTAGGGTTTATAGGCTACAAATTCCCATACCTACAGATATCAGTGATGATTCAGTCTCCCTCTTACACATACACAATTTACGAGGTTCTATTTTTGTCCACAGAACCTGACGGTATTCTTATAGGGTAGCTATGATTCAAGAGATTACGCATCTCCCCATCAGCAAGTGAAGGCAAAGTGGGTGGGAGAGAGGAAGGAAGAGAAGGGGAAGAGACATCACTCATTTCTGAATTAACTGAGTAGCACACAGGGCAAGAGAGAAGCAGGGAAGGAATTGTGTTTCTGTGACGTGAGTTCAATCCCAGAAACTTCTGGGACTTCTGGTGTGCTGTATGATGCACTAAGATTTGTCAAATTTAGCAGTATGACCCTACCTCACTCCTATCTAAAAACTTACAAAATCTGTGCCAGGGATATACAGTACCCTAAGTATCCTGGCTGTGATTTTGGGTTAGATACATGATCCAGAAGCACCAGGAAAGCTGGGTATTACTAGGAATTCCACATATAGTAAAAGAAATATTCATAGACTGTGCAGCACCTGTTTTGACCCATACGTAACTGGTTCAGGTAGCACCACAATCACTCCTGAGAAACACCCAGTAGCCCAGACAGCCTGGGTCAAATCTATATGACTAGCAAATCTAAATAGAGTTCATCTTTCCCTGTTTATTGCAAAGAGATCCTCACAGCCATTTCTTTCCATTAAAGCCCTAATGACCGACAATCTTATGTTTGCTCCAAGACTGCGTCTTCCTCCTCAGGAACAGAGCACAGCTGAAAACAGCTCAGGTTTCCTTTGTTTGGAATAATTTCATGCTTTTCTTCTCTGCTACCTGATTTCTTAATGCCTACAAATATAATTCTCTTATGGAAGCATAATTGGTAACACTTTTTTTTTTTTTTAAACACATACATACAAGCTCAGCTTCCAGTGGGAAGTAACTTCTGCTCTTTAATAGTATAGGGTGTTGACTTCTTTTTTTTATCAGTCCTTACATTTAGTTGCCACACCTCCTATGAAATGTCTTTATTTCTATTAAGTATAACACATTACAATATGCTGAATGTGATGTTTGATTAAGGTGTACCATTTAAATTATTACCTTTTATAAATTGTTGAAAGTATGAATGCATAACTACAAAAAAATCATGTGAATTCTCTTATAGAATAGATATTATAGAATTTATTAAATTAATTTGATTTTTGAGTTGATGAGGTTTAGAGTATTACACAGTTGCATCAATAAAAAGAAGCCATCAGAGCAGAGAGGCTGGATCAACCAGAGAAGATGTGGGTGCTTGGAGATGTAGCCAAAATTTTGAACAGAAATCACTAAGAAAAAATTGCTTTGCCATGCACCTCTTACATTAGGGAAAAGTGAAATAGGTGACTTGAAAAGCAAAATTCCCAGCCTTTTTAAAGTTGTGACTAAATTTGAGAACACTAATCACTGCAGAAATAAAATAACCTAAAAAACACCACATGAACTTACCAGAAATGTTAAGATGCTGTTAACACTCTGTGAGCAGCAGACTGATTCACGTTGATCTTGTAAAAAGCACAAACACCACATTTTTCTGTTAGTAGGTCTTCTACCTAGGCAGTTAGTTACATGCTTAAGTTTTGTCACAACACTTTCTCATTGGAATTAATTGGGGTTTTAATTTTTTATTTCTCTCTCTCTCTTTAAAACTGGTTGCTATTCAAAGGAATTGACTTGATTTTAAATTTACAATTGAATGTTTTTTGAATTTCTTAGGGGTCTTGAATGCCGTCTTTTCTGTATAATCTTTTTTATTTTTATTTCAGTACCATTAATCTCACACGGATGTCATCACTGTGTTTTAGGTTGGCAAAAGATAGTGTCTCCTTTCTCACTTATCTCCTTACTTTCTCATTTATCTCTTTACATTTACACAACACTGGTAGATTCTTTTGGTGAATGTACTTTTGGAATTCTCTTTTTATGACCCCAATATTTTTTAATCTGGACCTGTATGTAAATGATAACATGGACAGGGAAGTTTGGTTTGCAGCTATGGGCTACGACTTCACTTGAAACCGTTTAATTATTATCCATTTCAATCATATAAGCTGCTTCAAGAGTGCTAATACAGACTTCATTGCTTACTGTTCTGGGTTACTAATTGGAGTTGTTTCAGGAAAGATTAAGTAGACACAGCGTATTTGGTTATAGGGAAACTTATTTTCTCTTCCCAGAAAACCTCACAGCATGCCTAATACTGATCTCTGTATTGGGTGATTTTCTTGTTACTGAGGTCACTTGACATTTTGTTGGCTTTTTTACCACTCGGCCACTTGTTGCATGTGACACCTTCTATTGGTATGCCTCTTTGCATTTTCCACCTGCTTAGTCCTTACCCGGGCTTGGTGTTGTATTCAATATTTTCAAACTAACACAATGTCAAACATCTCTTTCAGTAGTTGAAGTGTATCATACCACCATAGCTTTAACCAGACACTTTGGATTTCCTTGCATGTAGTCTATTTCCACTACTAAGCCAGTTATCTCAAAATTCATTTTACTTTCCTATTTTAAAGTGTCAGACTAAATTGAAGGATATTTACCGTAGAAGAAAACATCTAGCATCCCTTTGAATGATTTATTTGAATTACAAATTTTTATTTTTTTTATTACAGATTTGAATGCAAGGGAGCTCAGTGGCTGTTCATCTTTTGCACCAAGATACTCTGATGAAACAATTTTGTACTGCCCCCCAGTAAAACATCTAGTTCTACTGATGTGTACTATGATATATTCCTTTCCTTCTGCTCTTCTGCCTTCCCAAGCTTAACTTTCCTTTGGATTTCTTAAGCATCTACAGCATGTCCAACTGCAAATAGATCTTCACCCTCCAAATGACTCAATCCTTCTGTCATGCAGTTCGCCTATTGGTGTAACATCTGCTATACAGAACAGATATATCCTATACTTAGTAGCTTTAAACTACTCTGACACAGAAACCTCTTCATTTCATCTGTAGCAAACTGGGGAGTCAAATTGTGTTTCTATGTGTGAGTAAGAGGCAATTTCTGTATTCTCTGCCTGTTCAGGAATTTCTGATCACCTGGAACGAACCTCAGGTTCTAAAAAGCTTGAGCAAATAAAGCCAAGACTAACGTTTCATTTAGGACCAGTTAAAGTTAACTATTCTGCTGATAATTTCATGTGTTTGACACTATGAATCCAAGCCATGCAATGCTGATGGAAGAACTTGCACATTCATTGTCTTCATCTTACGCGCTGTGATAATAAAATCTGCATGAAACAAAGCAAAGCACTGAAACAGTAAATAGCTGATACTCATTTCACCATCTAGAACAACATACTCTGAATTGTTCAGTCCATGGTCTAGCACCCTCTTTTTTCTCTCAGTCTGGAATAAATACACTGAATCATGGGGAATCCAGGCTTACTGGAATTCTAGCTTGGTCTCTTGCCCAACTGAAATCTCATCTGCAGCTCCTCTTGGGTTCTGTCAAATTCAACAGTCAAATAGTATATGCTTCATTCTTTTCTTCTGTATTTTTTAAAAAGGATTTAATGGTTTTGAAGGTATATTTTCCCTTAGCCCTTAATGTATGCTTCATTCTTTTTTTCTTAGAGGTCATTTCTATTACTGTTGCTTTCAACACTGTTTTGTCATTTATAAGCGGTAATGATCAGAAACAGAAGATGCCTTTGTGAAAGATCTAGTTTTAAAATTAGGTAGAAAAAAAAATACAGAGATAAGAAGTGTAGTGACAGAGAACTTTTAGTTCAAAATATTTCAGATTTTGTGCATCACAACTTTCTCAATTTTTTTATCTTCTTATTTACTCACAGACACACCAACTTTTCACTGCAACTAAAAATGTGAGATATCTAATAAGCTACAGACTTGTGACATATGTCTTTTTTGTTGAAGTCTGGGAAATGTATGCTTTATTTTTGTGCTGACATTTATCATATCCTTAACATTTTTTTGTGTGTTGACGTTGTTTACAGGTGTACTACTGATAATTTATAGCAGTGTTACTGCAGAGAATTGGGTCTCTCTAGTTTTAGAGTAATTTCTCATCTTTTCACAGAACAAAACATTCACATGCAGAGTAGAACATAGTTTTACTTAATGAAACAGGCAAGAAAATCATTTTCTGGTGTAGCTCCTGTGGCATCAAAAAAAGTAGATTATAATTTGATGTCAATGTCAATATGATGCCAAGTCAGGCTCCATGTACAGCAGTAGGTCTACCTACCCTTATTTACACCAGCTGAGAATTTAGCCCAGTATTCTGGGACAAATAAATGCTAGTTTTGTAACTAGTTTTATTTTCAGGTTGTTGTTCAATCTCTTGTGGATTTGCTCAGAGGTTTTTACCTATTTTATCTATCTGCTTTGCTTGCAGTGAGTCTGTTCCTCAAAAAATGTCTAAGGCAGGGCAGCAGCCCACACATAAGCAGAAGCAAGACAGAAGGAGAAAGAATGAAAACGAGGAGTCAGTAGAGCAGTGCCAGGTTTCAGTAGCTGAGGATCTGCTCAGAAAAATTTTCAGTGCTTCTTTCAGTCTTGCTAATGATGGTGTGTAACTTCAGTCTTTGGTTTGAGTCCTTTGGGAAATACGCTAGCAATAAGAATAGAAAAGCAATTTAGGTGGCATCTTTGATCATCATTGCTGTCAATCAGGCTGGGGCTTGGCATTAACATATGCTCTTCTGAGGAAAAACTAATCTATTCCATTTGGTAACATATTAGAGTTGTTAGTATTACAAAAATGAGATTGAAAACCTGAACTTTTTCGTTGGAAGCCTGGAGAAGAGTGGATGAAAACTTTATTTAGTGTTCTTTTGTTAGAAAACAGTGATTTGCTGAAACAAGATACTATTCATAGGAAAAGCTTCAAAAAATATACTCTTTATTTTCAGCTTCCAGGAATAAGTCTAATGTTAGTGAAATGCTCTGTGTTAATTCTTGTAGATTAAGATCTCATTTCCAATTTTAAGAGAGGTTTTATTAATAACGTTAAGCTAAATATGGTAAGAAGAGAAAACAAACTGAAATACAAATAAAGCAATCAAATACTGCAGAATTATGCTGAGTTCT
>JAOWBP010002559.1:27983318-28004251 GCA_028571105.1 Tragopan temminckii | reverse complement strand
GGATAACCTTTTTTTTTTTTTTTTTTTTTAAAGAGATTTATGTGTAGGAAAGAGCAGAGTAAGAGGGATCAGCTGCAAGAGAGTTTCTTTCAGTTAGAGGTGGAAAAGCTAGGCTTTGGACTTTTAGATGTGAAATCAGGCCTTTAAAGCCTCATGTTGTTTTTGGCAGACATCCTCCTCCTCCCCATCTTATTTACACTCTCTGGTCACGTCGGTTTCTCTTTGCAGCCTGTTATTTGCAGAGCAGAGCTTTTTTGCACTTCCTTCTGCCAGCCTCCAGCTGATCATGAGCTATAGAACAGTCACCCAGAAACCTGTCACCACTGGAATGGTGCATAGGAACGGGGGATATAAGTTGGATGGCAAACCCTCTGTGACAGGCTGTGGAAGAGGCTGAGTCAGCCTCTTGCTCAAAAGGCCATTACAGCATTCAGTTACTGATCTACTTGCCATGTGTGATTGCACATTGCTGTTAAAAAGGCATATTGGCCTTAATCCTGAAAAGCTTTCAGGCATGTATGCATTCAGTGAGATAAAGGACTATAGGGAGATGTCTACATTTCCTATAGGGACATCGTACTGTTAAAAACAATATATAGGTGCAGTGATCTAGAATTACTTGTGAGATTAAAGTGTGGGCTAAAACATAAATGTACATGTATGTGATCTGCCCATATATATAGTATATCTCTGCCTCTGAGTGACATTACCACAGGAATAATAAGGCCTAGAAATAGCATAGTGAAAAATTTGGATTGCTATTTTTGAGTCTTTCGTTTGTGAACTGCCAAGAAGTAGATTGCTATATCCTCAAATTTATCTTTGAAAATTATCTACAAATATATTGTTTGTGAAACTTCTTTGATAGGGTACCTTGAGTGATCACCTCTCTACAGATTCACTGAGGCTGTGTGTTTGTTTGTCTTTAAACTACCAGGATTAGTTCTTTATCTTGGCTTGTAGCAGTTTGCCTTTTCGGCTCCAAAAATTGAGAGTTCACTCAGCACTGTTACCCCTGTGTGAAATTCTTATAAACATAAAAATTATTTTTCTGCATCTACCTGAGATATTGACATCAAATTTCATAGAATATCACACAATCCATGCTGCTTAATATGTAGCCAAGTATAAGGACAAAGATCAGGAATTCTGGACTCCTCACAGCCCAATAAGCATGTTAACTATGCTTGTGCCTCTCTTGCAGTCATTACTGTCAGCATGAATCAAGAGTGTCAGTGATAGACTTGCACAACTACAGGACCCAAATTATGTAAATATAAATGAATTACGTGTTCCTGCCTACTGTGTGTGGACGTATATATCTATATACACATACATAGATTTACCGGCAAAAACATTTTTTAATGTACCAAATTATCAGTTCTTCAACTAATTCAAAACTCAAATACCAATATTTTCTTGGATCCTCTCTCTCCTTCCTCTTAGTTCAAACCACTTCACTGAAAAAGAGAGAATTCCGAGGCATAAGTTTCCATGAGTAAATTTTTTTTCTTCTCTTTTTTTTTTTTTTTTTTTGAGTCTAATAAGTCTTAGTTGCTGACTGGGACAAAGCAGTGTTTTCTGGAGGAGAGGGGCCAAAGGCTTTTACCTGGTTAATTTTGCCTTGGCAGCAGTTGATACAGTATGTTCATTACAGTCCGCTTTTTCTCAACCTAGTTTGTCTGTCTTGTTAGAAGTTATGTACTTCTCAGCAGAAGGGCTGCGTGTGTAGATGTTACACTGGGCTCCATGGTTTGTCCTGGCTCAGTCGTGTCTATTCTGTTTGCATGTGAGTGAGTAGAACTAAAACAAGATTCAGTGGTGGGAACACAAATCTGAACTCACAAACTACAGAGAAGCCTGAGATGACAGAATTAGCACAGACTGCACCTTGAAGATCACGTGGTGTGTTGAAACATTCTCCAGTCCACATAGAAGGTGGCTGTTGCCTAATGCTCAGGCTGTGATTCTTCTCTTAACTGCAGGCCCACATGTCGGCACTGATCCATTACAAAATCATTGTCACAATGGGTTAATTGCTACTTGCATTTAATTCTACTCTTAGCTAATTGGTTTGAGTATTTACAAAAAAATCTCATCTTTTTTATTTTAGAAATAGATATTACCATTTGACATTACATTATTTGTAGTTTGAAAATTAAAATACACATTGCTTGATTTAAAAACCACAGGTATAGTTTTCATGTTTAGAAATTTCTTTATTGTAGTGAGATCCTTTTTCTCTAACACAGAAAAGATGTACGGAAAATTGTCTTTAGGAAGATGTTGGTTGCAAACAGGCTGTGTTGTATAATAAGAGTATCTCATCACCAGAGACAATGGAGACTTTCCGAACATCCCAGGCTGTTTTTCCTCTATACGTGTTTTATAGCTTGACATAGCTTGACACACTGAGCTTGGCTCATGAAAAACATTCAAAAATAATTTATTTTCTCTTTAAAAGATGAATACTTCTTTCAAAGTTCTGCGGTAGTAGGAGGTCTGTTCTACCCTGGATCCACCACTGATGAGGAGGTTGACTGTTGGTTGTTGTTCAGCCAGCAACAGAATAGAGAAGACTTGGTAGAAGTGGGTTTGCTTCAGAGATTTACAGAAGTCTGATTTTTGGTTTCACACATGTAAGAATAAACAGCTTGCATTTTCTTAAGTCAGAACAGCAATATATATTCATAAAACTACAAAGTACCTAAAAATAAATAAGAAAAATTGAATGGGAAAAGGAAAATCAGTGATGGAGAGAAAAAATCCTGCAAATCTTAGAATCATACACGTGTATATAAACATATTCTTAGCACTTCAGGTTTCACAAAGAGGTTTTTCAGGGTAAGCTAATGAATTGAAAAGCTCTTGGAACGCTCAAGTTTAATCCTCGGACACATTTCCTCCAGGAGCTGTGACTCCGGGAGCCGTGACCCTGCCCTGCTCGGCCCTGCGGAGCTGCCCACGCGCGCGGTGCCGCTGCAGTTTGCATTGTGGCCACGAGATGGAGCCACGAGCCCTTGTACCGCGCCGCGCACCTGCTCGGCTCGGCCCGGCCCGGGGGGCTCTCGCTGCCCTTCTTATTCCGCGATTCCAAAATTCAGGCATTGACGGACAGAAAAAAGACAAAAAAATACAGTCGTTGGTTGAAAGATATTTTGCTACTATGTAGCTCAGACGCTGTGTGGGTCCTGTGCCAGCAGGTACCCGGAGAGGAGGGAGGCAGCAGGCGCCGCGCTTAACTCGAGGGGAGCTTCCGCGAAGGGGAAGAGAGGGGCGCGGAGCTGAGCTCCCTAGTGCCGCCGTCGGAGGTGCGTGCACCTCCACGGAACTGAGACAGCTTTGCTTCTGTCTGTTGGTCCTTTCTGGGATAAATGCAAACTTCAAACCGTTCAGTTTCAAAGGTTTCTCTCAATTTAGCCCTGCTCACATCTGAAGTGGGTGTTTTCGTCAGAGGATGGCTGTCTGCGCGAGAGAGGCTGGCAGTGAGGGTGATGCCCCCAGGCCTGGTGGCTCAGCTGGAGCAGCTGGCAGCGTGTGGTTGGTCACTGTGCTGTGCTGTATCGCATTCTATAAACTCATGGAAATGAATCCTTGGTGGTGATGGCTTGGTAACGATCAATAGAGGTGAAACTTCAGAGTCCAGTTCCTGACTTAGTGTTCCTAAGATATTGAGAAATTTCTTATCAAGAAAGCTCACTGTCAGGCATATTTCCTCATCTTGTGCCCTCACATTGATCTCTTGCCTTCATGGTCTGTCTCAGCATATATACAGCTCAGAGTATGGGTCGTCTGCATAATACATCTGCACAGTATGTGCAAAATGCGTGGCACACTTACTTGCTTTTACATCATAAAGTATTCAGTATTAGTGATAAGTATGTCCAATAGGCAAAATTAGATTAAAATTATTAGTTTCATGTGTTGGGCTCAATAGTGGACTCTAATTGTGTTCTTTGAACACGAAACTTGAGGAATGTGAATTTAGCAAAGGATTTCAGATGGCAGTTTCAGTTTTGTTTTATATGGCCTAGACAGCAAGCTGTCCGAACAAACTCTGGAAACTGGACCAGTGCATATGTAATGCTTCAGGACCTGGTGTCAGAGATGGAAATGTCACTTTGAGTGATTTATATACATAGTAGTACCTGGAAGTGGTACTTCTTGAGAATGACTGCTTGAGGGTGAATGTTCACAGAGGTATTGTGAGGCCCTTTCGTGTCCCCATTTTTCTAGAAGTTCTTGGCTTTTTTTAGAAGATGTGACTTCTCAAAATGAGATTAAGGTAGTTCTCTGGGGAGCTGCTTGGAAGATTAAAGTGATACCTATAGAAACACTATATGAGTGTTTCTACTAGATTAAGGGAAATATGACTGAGACATTTTGTTCTTTTCTACTTAAGCAGGACATAAAAACTTTGAGAAATAACGCTTGAAAAAAGGCATTTCCCTCCAATTCTCTTTTTCTCAAGGGATCATTCCTATGGCATCCAGCCAATTCACTTCCTTTAGAGCCAAATCATATATTCTGAATAAACATTTTTGTCCTATGTGTATGTATACTCCTACATAGCCACACATGCAATTTTTATAATCTAGTAAAGAAGCTGAAGAACTTATGCAAACATCTGAGAGTGGGAGGCATTGATTATTAAATGAAGCAATTGAGTCCAGAGTACAAGTAATTGTGTAGAAACATCCATTTTTATAAGAGTTGGATGACACACTGAGCTTGGCTCATGAAAAACATTCAAAAATAATTTATTTTCTCTTTAAAAGATGAATACTTCTTTCAAAGTTCTGCGGTAGTAGGAGGTCTGTTCTACCCTGGATCCACCACTGATGAGGAGGTTGACTGTTGGTTGTTGCTCAGCCAGCAACAGAATAGAGAAGACTTGGTAGAAGTGGGTTTGCTTCAGAGATTTACAGAAGTCTGATTTTTTTTTTTTAATATGCTTCTTTATGAGTGCATGCGCATTATAGTATTTGGAAGCAGTGAACAATTTTAGAGGGAAGACTTTAATCAGTGATGTGTCACCTCAAGAAAAGATATTTTTTTTTTTCATTATTATAATAATCTCTGTATTTGCTGGAACAAGATTTCAGCCATCATAAATTCCCAGGAGTTGATCTGAGTCTAGGCCCTATCCTTGTGTATTGGCTCCTGCCTTGGAATAAAAGCTGGAGGCTGGGGGGGGGAGTGGTAGTGGTCTTTCCCCGATGTTGCTGTAGGGTCAGCCTCAGTTCCAGTTTCCTCCTTTACAAGTGGCCTTCAAACTGCCCTCCAACAGCAGGTGAATTCACCCTGCTGGAGTATGCTTGTTGTGTTTGAGCACTGAAATTCTGAACCAAAACTAAGAAAGCCTAGGCACCCCCTGGGAAGGCTTAATCTGCAAATAACATTACTTCAGACCTCAATAACGAAGATCAAGCCTTTTTTTTGGTGTGTTTTACAACTGACATTTTATTTATTTATAATCATTATTTTTCTTAGATTTAATATGAAAAGCATTGCTTCAAAAAAAAAGAAAAAGAAAAGCCTTCTGTTGTTTTTTTGACTACTAATTTTAAGCAGCACTTCAGTCTCTGACAAGGGGATTGCTTTATGTTAATTATTTTTTGATGTGAGCATAATCATGTACAAAATTTGCTTTCATGCACAAACAGTCTTCCATGTGAGCATGTTTTTGAAATCTGAACCTTAGCAGAGAACAAAATAAATCATTACAATCTTCAGAGTTATTATAATCTGATTGTCATAGAACAAAATATCTTGTCATCTCTTCCTATGTGGCCCTTCCATATAAGTGTTGCTTTGCATCATTTACTCTGTTATACTTCATTGATTATGTTGCTTCAAAATTGTTATTTATCCAGCCACACAGTCATTTGAACAAGAAAAGGTAAATATTATGGGCTAAGCTCTATTTTAGATTCTTATAAACAAAGCCCTTAAAGCTGTAATTCTAAACTCAAACATCTGGTTACACTGATGACCTCTGGAACAAAATAGATCTGGTTTCCGAATCAAGGAAGAGGAATAAAGTTGAATTGAAAAAATGATCTGTATCCACCATAAGCTGCAGCTCTGACTACCCAGATCTGGAGGAAACATAGTGAACTGAATTTGTTCTCTCCATTGGATTAGTTTTGACACATATCCAAAGAGATATTTAGCCAATAGTTGGAGATTATACACATCTGTCAGCTAAATCAAAGATTCAAAGGCTAAATCTACCATTTGGAGGAACATGTAGATCCATCTAGAAGCTGATAAACAGTTTTCTTACAAATGCCTTTAAACTGTACATCATTGTTCTTCCAGTGGTAGCTTTCAGAAAACTATTATTAGAAGGATGGAAGAAATGTTTTATGCAGTGACCTTAAAATTGCATTACAGGGTTTTTAAGTAATTTGTGCCATGAGTATCTCTTTTGAGATTATATAGGAAAAAGACATTTTACAAGAAAAGAAAGTCATTGATTTTAAAAAATATATATATAGTAGATATCCCCATTCCTTTGTAAATTCAGTGCAGGTCATAATGCTTAGCTTTACTGCATTGTTATTCTTTGTGTATTTTCTCATTTCAAATTTGTTAAGAGCTGACAGGAGAAGCAAGAGCTGTACCTGTGTGTGCTATTTAGACAGTATGTGCACATACACACACGCACATATATATGCTTGCATGTATGTATGTGTATATATATATTTAAGTAGATGCTTTTCAGTTCAGTAATATGAAATACGACAGAGGAATTGTATACCTACAGGTAACTTACAGCTATTGTAATTCTGGTTAATACATTCTGAAACAATTTTTTTTCTGGCACAGATGGCAACATCATAACTTCAGATCTCATTCCTAACCATTGCTGGCTGTTCGTGGGTGTGGGAAGAGGTGATAATTAGGCAAAACTAGCTGTTCACAACATCTTCTTGGAGCTTTGTTGTTATTGATGATAAAAATGGCTTTGGAATAAATTGAAGGTTTTCATTGCAAAATGCCTGTTTTTGTCAGGGCATTTTTTAAAGTAATCTGTACACACAATTATATAATTGATGTTTTCAGTACCATATACAAAGGCTCCTCCAAAAGTAATGCCTCCTATTTTGGCATACATTGACATTCACCAGTGCTTGCTGAATGTTTATGGGGACCAAACAGTGCATGTGAGTGCAGTGAGGTGGTAGATGGTGTATTTCGGTAGTGGCAAGAGTGGGTCACCTCTGCTTGTGTGGGGAGTTGACAACTTTAAGCCAAGTAATAAATATTAGGCACATCTTGCCATGAGTGCAAGCAGGCATTTGTCTTGGCAGTGTGTGTAATTCATTCTGCCCTTTCCAGAAAAGGGGAACAAGGTTGGTGAGGGTATTGGAGCAAAAATTTTATGAGAAGGGGCTGAGGAAACTGGGATTGTTTAGTCTGGAGAAGAGGAGATTCAGGGGAGATGTTATTGCCCTCTCCATCTACCAGAAAGGAGGTCGTGGTGAAGTGGGGGTTGGCCTCTCCTCTCACATAAGTAGTGATAGAACAAAAGGGAATGGCCTCAAGTTGCAACAGATAGTGTTCAATTTGGATATTAGGAAAAACTTATTCTGGTAGGTGGATGGTTGAACTAGAGGATCTTAGAGGTCTTTTCAACCTTAATGATTTTATGATTCTGTGATTTTCCATGCTTCCAAAATCAATTACAGCTCAATTACAGCTAGTAGAACTTTGCTACTTCTTTTTTTCAGGTGGTTTTTTTTTTTTTTTTTTTTTTTTTTTTTTTTGGAATGGGGTAAGGATCTGTTATGCAGGAGAGGGTACAAACACATAGGAAGACCAAAAAGAATCATAGGTGGAATAAGAATGGTGGATTTATCTTGCCAAATGTTGGAAATGTTGTCAAATATACTGTTGTGATTACTTCTACTTCAGTAGATCCCTCTTGCCCATGATATTTGCTCTTAATTTCTCAAATCTTATCAGCTCCTCAGTGACTTTGCAGCATCCTTCCCTGTCACTTTGCCTGACAAATTAATTGGTGGCTGTTAGTGTGTGTTGTAAGGTAAACGTATCCTCTATGTTCTCATTGATCTCATGTTGGAAGAAGAAAGGAGAATAGTTCTGAAAGGATTTGGGTCTGGGAACATCAGGAATATCAGCTAATACTTTTCCAAATGCTTTTGTAATGGTGTGAAAATGTTCAAAAGGTCTTATTTACAGCTAACACAGACAAAAGTATTTGAAAATGAAAAGCAACTCCAGCATACTCACTATCAATTCTTGTGTAAATTCAGTAGCCTAAACCTTTGGACATTCAGCTTTGCATTTGACTGTGTCCTTAGCATCTGGAGGAGTTACAGGACCCTACACTCTGTGTGTGTAATCCAGGGTGCTTATGACCCTGTTTTTCAAGGTTTTTGAACTCTGTATAAAAATATGAAACTTCAAAATGCTGGCTGTTATCAATATTTCCATAAAGGCTGAAAATTTATAGAAGTATAACAGTGATTTTCCACACCACCTAGCAATTGAAATGTTTTATGATGTTTTCCACACAGATTTTTCCCTGTCCCATTTTACTGGTGTTTTTCTGTTTCAGTTCACTCAGTGGCTCAGGCTTCCTGTTCTTGATTGCCTCCTCACTCAAGTCTGCCTTGAGTTCTTCCCTCTGGTAAGCTTCTGTGAAATTCCTCTCATAGCCTGTCACTGCCCTGGCAGTGTGACCAGCTGCTCTCATTGATGTTGCTTCTTTAATTGGTCAAGCATTCTGCATGCTCCCATCAGAGCTGCTGCAGGTAGGTTTTGGTGGGTGCAGTGAGTGGGATGAAATCGCTAACATCTCTGGAGGCAAAGACCATTTTATCTGAGCAGCAGCTTCTGTTTCTAAACCCACAGGATACATATAAGTAGGATTTTTCCATCATGTCAATAGAATTTTTCCATTCTTAGCCTGTGCAATTCTGATGATTCTTTGTAAGTGTTAAAGCTGGACTGATTCTGCATGCTGATGTATCAGCGTCTCAAATTTTCACTAATATGCAACCCACTTTTGCTGGTTCTGTGCTGGGTTTGTCAGCTGGCTGGCTTTGATTTAGGCAGTTCAAGTTCTAGGGCATTTTTGTGCATACAGCTTAAAGTGCGGCAGCACTCCTTTACAAGCAAGATGTTTTGTTGTGAAGCTCTCTATATCAAAGCAGCTATTGGGTCTCTCACTTAGACCTAAAAGAATTTGCAGCACGCAAAGGGTATTCCTGTGCACACGTAGGTCCTGGCAATCTGCAAAAAAGCATGCTGCAAATGAACTATTCAATGATTTTTTTTTTTTGGGAAAAAAGAAGTGTTATGACTATGCTGGAGTGATTAGAAATGTTGTATCCTGAAAGCTAAACTTAGGACTTTTAGGACTGCAGCATGTTTCCTAGGAATCCAACATTCTCTGATTCTCTGTAACTACTTCATTTTGTTATCCATCAAACACACTCATATCCAATAACATCTAGATATACTTCACCTGTAACTTGGAAGGGCAACAAAATTTGCTTATGTGGCTAATACTGAGCTGGTAATATTGTGGTCACATTTTTTCCCCTCCCCAAATTGTTATTTGAAGAAATTAGAACTTAATGTCCAGAATCAGTTTCAATGAATTTCCCAACAGAAGGAGTTGTTAGAAAAACAAATGCTTTTAAATAGTCAAAATACATGTTGACATTTGTAAAGTTAGGAAATTGTAGTGTTTTTTTTATTAAACCACTTTCTTTTTTTAAGTGAATTTAGTTTAAAAAGATTAAAAGAGAAAATTTAACTAAAATACAATGATTTTTACCTAGAAAATACTATTTATGTGCATTGATAATCAGTTCAAGAGAACACTGAAATTTTTATTGGCATTCTATTCATGGCAGTCACTAAAATGTTCACAGAGATTCTGTCTCTACTATTCATCTGTACAAACATCATTTCACTGCACTGTTCACAGACTGATATGTCACCCTCCTGCTTGTAGCAGACAAGGTTCACTGGCACACGTGTTTGGCATGGTGGTCCTTTTGTGCTCCCTTCTTGCATGGTAGTGTGAAAATTCTGCTAAAAATATTTCACGTAGATAGGATATGGCAGTCAGAGTTATTCAGACAATATGCAGATTCAGCTTTTGGCCTCTTCAGTGAAACTGCTAGCAGAGTGTTAGTTGATGGAGTTTGCTCTGGTGTATTGTGAGAAGTTGATCTGTACTAATGGACAAATGGGACGGTGGCCAAATGTAGAATGCATGGAAGCTGGCAGAAGTCCTTGGTCACTTACCAATATTAAGTAGTTTCAGACTAGTTCTGAGTTCATTACTAACCTGCTTGACCATGTTTTTTGCTTTCTGAAAGTTTCAGACCAATGAGCAGCTCAGCATAAGAGCAGTGTCCTTTCATTAGATCTGTTTGATTTATCGGCTGCCTTTGGAACTGTCAGCCAAAGCCATGGCCTTGAGCACCTGTCAGGCCTTTTGGGCTTGCTCAGGACCTGAGACGTGAATGTTTACTTTCCCTGAGCAGTACTGGCTGCTCTTAGCAGTCCTCTGACCTTATTTATTGAAGTTTTCTCTGAGTCCTCTGGAAAGTTTCTAGATTTTCAGATGTGGTTAGACTACAGTATTTTCAGTGAATTAAAAGTGATAAACAAAGACTATACAATCTTACCCTTTTCTGCTTGATTAAGACTCTGTTCTTACATACAAATGCTTGTCCTCTTCATTTCAGCATTTTTCTAAACAGATTTTGTGTTAATTTGCTCTCCCATTTCTCACTGTGAAGAACTTTTGAGGAAAACCTCAGTGTTTTTTAGTGTACGTGATTAAAATTTTCAAGCTGCTATCAGCTGTTATCTCTGCAGCAAGGATTAATAAGAAAATAGAAGATATTTGCTACCAACTCAGAATGTCATTCAGGAGAAGGAATTTTGAACTTGAGATCAGCATCAGACCCCAGCTTCCTGCAAGTGATGTGGGAGCTGCTGCTGCTGCTACACATATTGTGCTGCTGCATGAGTGGGAGGAGATGAAACTTCTGCCATTTCTATGGCATCACTCAGCAAGGTGTAAATGAAGTATGAAATAAAAACTCTCAGCCCACTCAGTGCACAGACAGAAAGAAGAACGTGCTTTATACTTGCTGCTGTGATGAGCTATTTGCTGTAATATTAACCTTACGTAGTACCAGAATGTTTCCTAAGTTTTAATCTGAAGTCAGAAGAAAAAATGATTTCTTGTAGGTTTCCTCCTTTTTCTCTCCACCAGCGTACTACTGCATGTTGAAGCTGGTGATGCTGTGCAGAGCAGGAATGAGGTAAAAAGAGGCTGACAAGGAAATCCTTTTCTTGAAGAAATTCTAACTGAATCAGTAGGCATGGTTTGCAGTGAACTTCAGGGTAAAATGATAAAACATCATACACTGGATGCAGTTCCAGATATAAAAACATTTGTTGTCTACATTTTATTAAGCTCAGCCAGGTGATTTGGAGGGAAGGAGCCATAGGTGGTGATGTATCTGTGCTGTTTAAGTTCATTAGCACCTGGAGACTGTTTGTGTTGCTAGGTAGCTTATTTGGTATAGTAGCAATCTTTGGATGGAAATGCTTTTCAGCTTTGGATTTGCCCCTAGGTCTTGCCCTCGTAGCTTAACGTATTGCTACCTACAACTTTGTGAGATCCCATTAATTGTTTTTAAGCCATAAACAAGTGTGTTGACAGCCTTCTTTTTATTTTGCTGAAAGTGTTGAGTTTCTGAAGCCTCTGAGCTATATTCTAAGCTGGTGTAAATAATGTAACTTCACTGATGTCAATAAAATTGAGCCAGTTTGTATCAGCTGAAACTCAGTCCCTTCAGAAGAAAGTCAGCCCCTAATCTCCGTGCCATTCACACAGAGGCATATATTTCTCTGTGGTTTTTTAATCCTCACGTGTCCTTAGTAGGACTAAGTGATCTGTGCTGCAGACAGTGTTGAGAGATAGAAAGAAATGAGGTGGATGCTGATTTGAAATGCTGGACCCTCCCTTGTTCTGCCAGAATCTTCTGTGTGGCAGTATTGTTATTTCTCTGTGTTCTACTCTTTTCTTTATATTCCCATCTTAGAAAAACATGGGGATAAAGCCAGCAAACACTGAAGTATATATTGCAGTAATGGGACCTGCAGTGTAGGTTGGTAGGTGACATCTCAAAGCCTAATGGTAGTTGGGGGGCATTCAGTACCACCACTATAGGAGAAGCACAAACAGAAACAGCTGCTGGGCAGTGACCAGAACTTGTGTGGTTCTTGGGTTGCTGCACAAAGGAAAGGTCATGTAGGAAGGGACACATGGGGTTAGACTTGTGTACAGATTGGGGTCCCTGCTGATTACACTGACTACCACAATGGTGTGGACTCATACCAGTGATGAGCCTTCTGCTGGACAGTGCAGGAGGTAAAGAGATGCACTTCACCTTGCACTGCATTCAGAGTGAATCAGCCTATACATCTGAGAGCTTTGGAAAGGCAGGATAAATTCTGGTAGGAGAGGTTTATATAAATGCCATTCTGATTAAAGAAGGGAGCACAAAGGTAAGAAATTATGACCTGCTCCATCCTGCAGTGCTTGCTGGTGATAACGTGTCTATAGGGAAGGCTTTGTGATAAGAAATGAAAACAGCAAGATTCAAAGAAAGCAAGACACCTTTGTAATGGCCTGAAGGAAATTGGGTCATTAAAACAGTTTTTGACTTTTCTTAGGGGTATGGAGAGGACCAGAATAGTGCTCGTGCAATGTTTGTATTAAATCTTACAAAGGCCAATCACCCTTTTGGTACACAGAAGTGAATGTCATCCACCTGGAAAAAAGTCTGCAACACAATTGAATGAACAGAAGATTGGAGGGACTTTTGGAAACAGGGCAGCAGAGGTCTTGGGCTGGTTGGTGGAGCTATACATGTTCCCTAATGCAATTTATTACTTAATTTGTTGGGCAATTGTTGGAGAGTGAATTTTCTCTATTTCTGCCCTTTGATAAATTCCGAATAGAAGAAAGTTTCCTCATTGTTACAAATTGAGAGGGTTGTGAAAATAAGACTTGCACTGCTGCAAATGAAAGTCAGACACAGGAGCAGTGCATTAGGTGGGTTAAAAAAATCTCAGTCTAATCAGAGACTAGGTGCCACGATAAAAATTGCTTCCTCTAGAATAAAAATGTCTGTGAAAGCATATTTTAAAGATACCTCATGTGGGATGAATATAGAGCAGGACTTAGACTTGTTGTGTCTGTATCTGTTTGATCACAAAGATAACACACCAAAATAGGCAAGTCCTGGTCAGATGTACATTTATGAAATAATGCTACATTGCTCTTGTGAGCGAGTTCTAAAACCATATATATTTTGCATAAGAATGAGCCCATGATGATCTTACTCTTTATTTATGGATTCTAATTGCTAACTTAAGTAAGAGATGTATATTCATTCTTAATTTATAGCTGACTATTTTACTTCAGAATTGTCTGTGAAATTATTATATAGAAATTAAATTCGAAGTATACCTTTTAGTTACTAATGAATAACAGCATTCTGATTTATTCTAGGGAAGAGTGGATAACAAGCAGAAATTGGTAGAAACCTTTTAAAACATGAATTTTATAATATTCATTGTTATTTTTACAGTATATAAAAATTTACGTATATATATTTGTTTTTTGAGGAAATAAAACAGGTGGTAGGAACAAAACTGAACACAGAAGATTCTGGATCACTTAAGCAGTGCACTGCCAGGTAGCAAATGCAGCTTAATGTAGAAAAATGTTAAACAATTCATCTGGGAGGAAGGAATCAGTCTGAGGAATATGTACTAAATATGCAGCCATCCAGCATACTGATTAGGAAAGAGGTGGTATAGTGATGGAATGAAAACTGAAAACACAAATTCCAGTGCACTGCATTAAGAATTTTGAACAATATATTAGGAAGAGAAGGCAGCACAGCCATAATAGAGTGTGGATTGAAATTTCTTTTAGAACAGGATTATAGATTTTTCACATTTTTTTTTCTCAGAAGTTGAAAAATAAGGATGATAATTGCTCACAGCATTTTTTATTTTGAAACATTCCCTTTAACTTTTGTAAGGAGACAACCGCTTCTAGAGAGTATGCTCTCCTCAGATACTGCTTTGCTTAGAAAACAAACAGCAAACCAGAAATTCTGGGTTGTGCAGATGCATGTCTGCACACAGGGTGCAGGTATTGATGGTATCTATGAAACTGCAGTGTGATGTCGAGTGCTGTGCTGAGTTGCTAACTGCTGCACATCTGAATTAATGACCAGAGTGATTTCTGGTTTTTGATTCTTGCAGCCTGCCCTGCAGCTCCTCTGCAGAGAGCAGTGCTGAGCAGGAGGGCGGCTGGGTGGTGGGGCTGTGTGATCTGCTTGCAGGAACCTTGGAGTCAGGAGTTGCTCCTGCATACAGTGTGTTTCCAGACCCAGATAGTTACTGCTAATGCTGCAGAGAAAAGTGCTGCTGTGTGTGTATAGCCATTCACATGTTGTTCTCCCTTGCTCAGATTCTTTTCAAGCTAAATATCTTTTTTTCTGTGATTCCAGTGTAGCCACCTTTATGTATAAGGCTCTGTATTCTATTTAAATGCTTCTGTGCTGTCTCGACTTTTTTTTCTACTGTTTAGAGAACTGACAGCTAGAAAAGCATAGTGGACAACTATAGTATATTTATGTGAGGCTCTGTGAGGGAAGCAGGTCGCTGCACCCTGCTCAGCTTCTGCCTGGTCTCTGAGAAATGCCCTGAGGCTCTCTGCTGTGGGTGACTTCGGTGTTGCTGTGCTCTCAGCCTGACCAGCGAGAAGCCCTGTGTGAAGCTGGTAGGATGGAGTGCGTGCTTGTGTCGGCTGCGGCTGTTCGCAGTGCGGTGTTTTTGCACTGTCCTCATTTACATGGGCAATTTAATCTCTGAAGCAGGAAGCACGAATCCCTGCCTTTGTCAGCATTGTGTGAAAGACACTGTGCCCAATTGAAGAGTTAGCTGAGCAGTTGTGAGCGGGGATATCTCGCGCAGGAGTGTGATGGATGCTATGAGGGTTTGTATGCATCACTGCCTGGGGATGGGAACACCACAGCATGGAGTGATCATGCTGCAGTGGATGGGGTACCAGCTGCCAAAAGCTCTGCAGTGGGGATATGTACTGGGAGGATGCAGAAATGTGCAAAGTGTCTGCGCTCTGCTGTATGTCCAAAGGCTGCCTGTGTGGTGCTGCTCCCCAGCACTTACAGCTGCCTGATACAAGCCCACTGTCCTCCCACTCAGGGTCACATTTTGGAGGACTGTATGATGTCCACGCATGTGTCAGAATCTCTACAGCATTATTCTACTGTCATGTATCCTCAACTTTTAAATAACAAAACTTTGCCACCTACCATCTAATATACCAAGACCCAGCTAGACAAAATAGATGGCCAAGCAGTCTTGCTTCATTTCCAAATAAATGTTTTTTTTTATGCTAATCTGTTCTTTCGGCATGCCTATTAAATGAACTGAAGAAAAATATTCTTTTCTTCAAATAAAGCCGCTGCAGAGATCCTTGCTGAAATCCCCTTTGTCTGACTTAAGGTATAGCCCAGTGACCAGCAGATGGCAATCTGCGCCTGTCACAGAATGCAGGGTTTTAATGCAGGAGCTCTTGTGTACAACTTCCCTTGCTTATTACAGTTTACTTGAAGGGCAAAAAGACCTGGAAATCGTGGGAAGCCTTTGTTAGGCTCAGAACGTCAGAATCTGGAAAAGCACAGCTGAAGTTCTGCTTTATGCAAATCTCAGCTAGCAGGATCTGTGAGAAGAAAACTAACCTAATGGCATAAATTTGTGCTACTCTTTTTCATTTTTAAGCACAGGACAGATGATTATTTTACATCATTGCTGTGATTTTGCTTCTGTGTGCTGGTAATCTTTTAATGCACTCTTTAGAAAAAAAGAAAATGTCTGTTTTCTCTGCACCCCACATTTTCCCCCTACCTCTTAAAATGGAGTGCAATAATGTGATCTTCAGCTGACTTAAAAAGAAGTCAAGATGCATAAAAAAAGCGTTTTTCCTGCTATAGTGACAAATCTGCCGTGCTAGAGTAACGTGTCCAAGCAACACAGAGAGAGTCTAGTTTAGCATTTGAATTGGAATACAGATGGCATTAAGGCTATTGCTGAGCAATTTTGATACATGTTTTTTTTATTGCAGAAGGGAAGATTAATGCTACCTATTTCAGTTATGTGAAAACTGTGAGCTGATAAAGGACCTGGATGCTTTTTAAAGCAAATATTAATAGCAGAAAGAGGAATATTCCTATGCTGTGGTGCAAATAATTGTATAAGTAATCTCACATACTTCTTTAAATGAGTTTGCATCATTTTTGTGCAGTATCATACTGCAGGCATTTGATCATCTGTAACCTCATGATGGAATGATGAAAAAGAAGGCTGAATTAATATCCTGGATATGCTGACACTGTTAACAATATAAGAAGGTTTTGCTGGGAATATAAGATTTTCTGTACTGCTGTTAAATGTAATTCTTGCACTGCTGTCCATCTGGTAGCCTCTAATAATGTATTGCAGTCCTGATGCACTCTATATGCTGGATGCCAGCTGAGTAGCATAGACATACTTTTATGACTAGCATTCATTAAGGAGAGAAATTAAATGTAAAGTGGTTCAGTGCATTGTGCTACAGGATAAAATAATGGGGAAACTACTGTGCTAGCTATGCAAAACCTGAATGTTTGGGAGATAGCCAGTGCTTTCAGTGTGAAACGGCAGACCTGGAGGTTCATGTCAGCATGCAGTTCAGGGTGACTAAAGTAAGGGGACATGGCTGGCTTAATGTGAGCACTGAGGCCAATACAGGTTTTTGCACTTTGTTTTACCCAATTGAAATACTGTTTATCTAATGATAAGGATGTGGTATTAACTGTAAAAGTAGCATGGAAAGGTTTTATGGGAAAGCTTGGCTACAGGCACTACCGAACGTATAGCCTATTTCAGCATACAGGTACTCCTCCATTTTACAGTCCACTTTTCTTTATATAAGAAAACAAAAGGGGGAGGAATCCAAGCGGTGCCCATAGCAACACTGTGTTTTGAGTGAATAAGTGATGGAAATACCATAGCAGAAGAAAAGAACACTTATATTTGGTGAGGTGAAATGAGAAAGGGTAAGCATGTCTTGTGGGTAGAAGGGACTGATTTATAAGGAAAGATTATAAAAACAAAGTTTCTAAATGGTAACTTCTACAAGTGGTAGAGTGCATGCAAATATATTTTGGGAAACTGAGGCTCAATTACAAGTACCACAGAAATTGCTGGAATTGATTTTCATGACAGAAAGGACTATTTTTTGCAATTACATTACATAAGAAAAGCTTAGATTAAAATCTTCATTGCTGCAAAAACATTTGTGTTGTAAAACAACTTCCAAAGAAAATAATACACTTTCACTGTTTGAAACAGATAAAAGTTCATTAAATAATAGAAAGAGGGAATATATAAGCATATTCCATCTCTAGTATGTGTGGTTAAATGACAAAAACAACAACAACAAATGACTGTACAAGTGCTTTATGAATTTTTGTTGTTGTTCAGAGTGGGCTGACTGTGTATTGAAACTATAGTGGCAGAGGGACAGAGGTATTTTCAGGGCCTACATTAGAAGCCTGTTCAGGTGCCTACATAGCACCTTAGTTGTGCACATTCTTGGTGGAAGACAGAGTACATCTTGTGGGTGATGTAGCTAAGTACGCAGATATGGTATAGCTATGTTTAATTGCAGTGTTCTCAATCACTCTCTAGAACTTGTACTCCTTTGAGGCCTAAGTTACAGGTAGCACTTCACTGTTTCTGAAATTATACACATGCTTTTGAAGCGTTTGAACTTGTCTCCCAAGGCAGTCACAGGCTCTTATTTTATTCATAATCAGTAATCAAGACTAAATTAATAATTCTTTTTCCGCAGCTTTTGGGGTGATTTTGCACCATGCTGTGTTCACACAAATGACTACAATAGGTGCAAAGATTACAAAAAAAAAAAAATCTACAAAAAACAAACAAACAAGAACAAAAAACTACAAACGTTTGACTTATTTTCTCCTAAAATTGTGAATCGTTTTAAGATAGTGATCTGTACTTTTTTTCACTTCTCTTTAGCAGGGACAGAGAGCTCCAGGGCTCCCATACTGGTCTCTGTGCTGACTCTGGGCTTTACAGCTGCAAGGGTTTCCATCAGCTGTCCTTGTTTCCAGATTTTTGAAATGCTACCAAAATGAAGCTTCTCTTTTCTGACAATGAGCTTGGGATGGCACTACATATCTGTCTGGTATGCTAATCATTTTTGGATTTCAACACACAGCGATAAGAATTTGCCCAGCAGGATAAAAGTAGTCCATGGATTGTTTCATTCCATCAGCCCTGTCATGCATGCTGTGACATAAATGTTACCAGAGCACTTTTGTGGGGATTTTCTTTGCTAGAACCTTTGATCCAGAACAAAGTACTTCCAACCACATTGTCACTGACATTTGTGGGAGAATTCTCAGAACTGCAGTTCCTCATGTTTTGATTTCAAAAACATTTTATGGGATTTCCATTCAGTTACTGATATTTTGGTGCAGCAAAATAAGCTAAGCTGGTTAGGAGTCATTGTGTTACTGCCGAATTTTCTAAAGCTTAAATATCCACTGAAAGGAGAATGAAAAGATTTTAATGAAGTGTATAGAGAGGAAAATGGCTACCATCCAACTTCAGTAGTGTTGGAATAGTGTGCCTGGATTTTAATATTTGTCTGTAGTTTGTGTTTATACAGGAAGAAGTTATTCTGAATTTCTACTCCCTTACCCACAGAGACCTAATGTAATCAACAGCACACTCAGATCCAAACGCATCATCCTCGAAGAAAAGAGTCATATCTATAGGCTTGCTAACATGCTTTCACACTGTTCTTTCTTTGTTAGTCTGCAGGTCAATATTGCATCAAAAAATTTCTAGATATGCATTTTACATGCCTTATTTCTTTGTTCTTTTTGTTACCAATAAGCTCAGTTTTGGCCATCTCCATGTCTGTATTTCTTAAAGGACTGCTGTGGGGCCTCCAATGCTAGTCTGTGCCCCATTTATTATCTTCCCATGCCTGTACTCCTTCGCTCCTAATTCTATGTCTTCAGCCCTAAGGAACTTTATTAACATATCAGGCTTGCATTTTCTATGCTGCTTTATTGTGATAGTTTTGTAAAATCTCTGGTGATACCACATAAAGCTAAATAGAAATATATCAAATTGCCCACAGACACCTCAACAATTAAAGTGATGGCTGTTTCTGCTAAACAAAGGGAAATAAAGCTGCAAGCAGGTCAAGAAAGTTCAGACAGAGCAGACTTTGCAAACTTCAGTCCTGAGACTTGGCAAATTCAGTAGATAGCTTATGACATCCTACTAGCAGTGATAATAGTGCATTACAAAGCTGCACGGATATAGGTGGCACTGAGCAGATTCCTTACAATGATATCCCCTAATGTTGGGCTGTAATGTTCTGTGTTAGATTTATTTAAAGCAATTTTCTGACAAAAGACTGCACAGCTGATGATGACCTGATACACTCAAAACTTAAAAAATACAGGAAATAAGGTCATGGCAGGATGACAGTGATAGAAGATGTCTTCACACAATGCGTTCACACTCCGAAGGAGAACTGGCTGGTGTTTTCCTGTTCACTGATCAGTAAGAGACCTCCAAAGCAGGTGTGGGAGGCAAAATTCATGACCATCCAATCACAGGAAAATACCAAAAAGAAAGCTGGAATTTTCCAGTTGGGAAAATAAGGATCAGCTACAATTACCAGTAATTCTGTGTGGTTTAATTCACAATGGATATTCACATGTATTTTGATGAATAAGATGCTTCCTGTTTTGATCTGGTGAAATTTTGAGTTTTAATTGTGTCCTCAAACTCTATTCCTTATGATCTGCTTACTTGCTGTCAGCTCAGGGTTTGTAGGGAGGGATGATGAGACTGCATGTTACCTTTGCAATGTGGGAAAAGAAAGTTGCAGTGGCAAGCAAGAAGGGGACCTACAGCTCTAAAAGCAGTGATCTTGTCTGTACTGGATCAGGGAAACCTTAATTCTGATGCTTTTTCCCAGCACAACTCTTTATTTTAAACTGATTTTATTATTTGACCGCTAATTGGTGTGTTAAACATTACACTGCAGAAACATGCATTCTGTTTTCCTCTTATTATTTTTAACACCATAATATATTCAGTTTTTATCTGTTTTTTTCTTTTTCTTTTTTTTTTTTTTTTGGCACATTTTCAGTAACACGGGGTCCATGTTGTCACAAAGGTAAACTCCATTACCTAGAAACTGAGTTTTTCTGTGGAAGGTGAGAAATGTGGTTGTAACAATCACAAATGATCCTTTTTCTCCAGGGTTCAATGAAGCAATGAGCTTATCTTTCCTTTTTCTGAGCAAGCTCCTTGAGTGCAGTAATATTTTGTAAAAGTCAGTGTCACTCCCAACTGTTTTGAAGAAAACCCAAAATTATCCTGATATCTGCATTTTGTCTGAAATTATTATGTACCTCCTGGAACATGGATAAGACCTTTTAGAGGATGTAGCTGAAAGAAACCTGATTGCTGATCTTAAGTGGTGGTCAAATTGGAACAATTTTTTTCCCCACCTAGTAGTGTAGATCTTAGTGTCTAAATAAATTTAAACTCAAAGTAATGTAATGGCAGTAAGAGGGGTGGCCAGCAGGGACAGGGAGGTGATTGACCCCTCTCTACTCTGCTCTGGTGAGACCCAATTTGGAGTAGTGTGTCCAGGTCTGGAGCCCCCAGTACAAGAAAGACAGGGAGCTGTTGGAGAGGGTCTAGAGGAGAGCCACAAAGAT
>JAOWBP010002559.1:27958764-27977796 GCA_028571105.1 Tragopan temminckii | reverse complement strand
GCTCCCATGGCTGACTCATTGCTCGCCCCAGGTGATCAATCAGAGGTTCAGGCCGTGACTCAGCAGTTCCCATACACAGTCCAAGGATCATATGGAGTTTAACTTCATAACAGATGCCACTTTGAGCCTACTGCTCATAGTAGGAATACTAGAAAAGCTGGAAGGAGTGTGGGCACTGAAAGTGGAATAGGGCAAAAGATGGAAATTGAGATCGAAAAAAAATTCTGTGACTTTAATCTGTGGAGATTAGGATGTGTTAAATAGTTGAGGATCAGGGGACTAGGGGAAACGGAGAGAAGGGAGTTGATTAAAGTCTTGATTGGTTTGCATGTGAAAGGCTGGAAAAGATTTGTAATTTGTTACCTGTTATTTGCAACGTTCATAATTGCTTGGCAAATTATTTAGAACACTATAAAGTGTTTGCAGTGTTTCCAAATTGCACTCACAAGCTCTTTTTTTATCCTTTTGCAGTCACGTGCATACCTAGTGAAAGTTTGTTAGAGCAAAAATACAGTTTGTAAATTTCAGGAAGTGCCATTCAGTAAATGCCTGATAAACATTTGCTACTTCTTTTGCTCATTTTGTAAAGGCCCTCAAATTTGCTAACTTGACATTTTTTATGCATTTATAAATTGGTTTGGGATCTATGCTTATCAGTACATTTCTAAGACATTTGAGTCATATTGTATGCTACATATAACTTGCTATGCGCACGTAGTTTTTGTAAGCAAACACAAATTTTCCATCAGTACGTAATACAGACCTAGTCTTCTGAAGAGCTCATGGAACAACAGCAACAAAAAAAAGCATTTGTAAATTTTACATTTTTGGCTGGCACCCAGGCTAGCAGCTTAAAGTAACAAAAAGGGGTTTAATATATTTGAAATTTATATTGTCATAGATACAATTGCATAATTTGCTAGCCATTTCTGCATAATGACGCTATAATTCCTGTTGCTAAATCTGCTGCTGAGTTTAGTCATCATTATAACTAAATTCTCCTGCAGACTATAGCAGCAGGAAACACTGGAACAATGTATTAATCACAACAAATTAAATTAGCAAATAGTTTCCAAGATTGTGAGACAGTTAAGAAAGAAAAGATACAGCACAATGTGCCACTTAGGTTTCTGCTGATCTGTGTTTATTCCCTGCTATGTTTGAGATCTACTGTCTGAAGGTGCCTGTGAGGAATGCATGGACAGCTAACCCTTTCAGTACTGCTCACTTGTCTTTGAGTTCCCAGATGGGTGGACGACAAATATCTGGGAATTCAGAATTGGAAAATAGAACTCTGCTTACTGAAAATTCAAAGTCGTTGTAAAATTGACTACTCTTCAGCCTAAATTAAAGCAAGCACCTACAAATGAGTGTCCTTGTTTCCACTGTGAACCTCATTCCCATCAAAAGTAATTTATAGCAGAAGTAACAAGAATGACTCTAGTCTAAGAAATAAGGAGATAAGAAAACTTCTGATTCAGTACAAGAAGTATGCTGCAGTACATTTCTAAAATATGTTCTTCAGCAATGGGCTAACAGAAGTCACTAACAACATTGTCCAGAGTGTTTCATGGGAAAATTTTATTTCTCTTGGTAGAATAGGCCACAGTAGTAGAAGAATCTTATATTCATAATGTTTTTCAGAATGTTAAATTCAGAACTTTTCCCAGTTTATTTCAAGCATTATGAGTCCATTCTAAAACATCTATTTGTCTCCTTCCATCTTTCAAATAACTGAAGCTAGACAGTAATTGCTTGCTTCCTTTTACTGCTGCTGAGGTATCCCAGTGATTCAAACGCCACACAGTACTGCTTTACTTTAACCCTGGAAAGGCAGAGAGGTGAATTAGATCTGTAGTTCAATTCCTTTTACCTGTTTTTGCTTCAATAGAAAATTATTGTAGAAAATTCTAAGTTTATCTGATGCATTTCAGGCTGCATGAGATCCCATAATAAAATAAGTAGTTAAAAAAATTGTAGTGGGATGGATCCACATAGTTCCATGGCTGCTAAGTGCAGGCTTTGCACAATGCTTTAGGCATCTTGGGAATTTAAGAGAAAATGGATACTTGACTTCAGTAGCTAAAAAGCAGCAGATAAAATGGAGACTTCTGTTGGTTTTTGGAAAGCCTGCAGGAAAGTTGCTGACTTTCTCCTTACTCTTATTCAGTGATATGAAATGTGTTGCATATTCTGTGCCAAAGACATCAGTGGTGATAGTTCAACTTTTTTGATAGTAGACTAGAGTGATAAAATGCAACGAGCATCATCTAAATTTTATGTATTTAATAGAAAGTGATGGGTGTAAGCTTAATATTAACTGCATTTCTTCTTTTAAATCTTGTATGGACATGTAATCCCTGATCTTTGGCATGATTTCAGCAGGAAAAATGAAAAAAATTAATTTATATTGGGAACTGTTTTATACAAATGGTTTATTAGTTCCTTATTCAGAATGTTGTTTTTATGAAAGGGTATAATTTCTTTGTGCAACGTGTAACAAAATGTACCACAACTTGTCATAGTTGCCTCATATTATGTGTGTATAAATGCATGGAATTTAAATCAACCAAAATTACAACATAGAAGGAAAGGGCTTGGACTATAGGATTGTGAACCTTGCACTGGAATGGAAAATCATTGGACTGTGAAGAAGTCAAAGACACATTTGCAGCCACCTGGAGCCAACTTATTCAGCTAGACAACATTCTGGGGACTCTTGTGCTAATAGGGGAGCCTGGCCATGATTCCTTTCCTTTATGCAGACATCAGTTTAGTTCTGTTTTTCATTAGAAAATTATAACTCTGGAGTGTTGATCTTTAAATTAGATAGAGTAATGGATGAACTCAGCTGAAGTAGCAGATGAAAATCCAGGTGGCTGAAAGAGTACATACTATAGATTATTTTTCTGACAACTTAAGGGAAGCAACTTCTGGAGATCTACAGGAAATGAACTTGTTTAAACCCTCCCAAATATGCTTCAAATTTAGAAGACTGAAGTATTCTGAATACCAAAACCGCCTGGGGAAACATAATGATTTTGGCAAAAACAAAACAAAAGACCCCCACAAAACAAAGATTCTGCAGTCTATGAAAATGAGGAAATGTGGCTCATCAACCTCACATTTTTTTCTTCTTAAACCCAGATATTTTTGTTTAACTTAGAAGTAAAAAATTACCTGGAATGCTGCTTCAGATCCGTATTCAGAATTTGAGAGGGTACTCACAATTTATCTACTGCACCATAAAGCCCATCCCTGATAATGTCCTTGATGAGTTAATTCTTGGTCTTGCCTGAAATGTTGTTTTCCAGATAGTTTGATTTCCAGGTTGGGTTGGGAGGCCCTTGAGAATTTTGTGGCAAGTGTAATTCAAGTAGCACTGAGGAATGGAAAAGATTCACACTTGAATGAATCTGTGTTTAAGGTCAGAATATTGTAGATCTTTCAGTATTATTTGAGTTTATATGTATAAATGTTCTGTAGTTCAGATTTGAAAGTAAAATTGACTTCAGCTATATTAGAAAGATCTGATCTTGTTAATAATTAAATCATTTTCTAACACTGAGTTTTAATCAAGAGAGAATTCTTTAAAGCTAGGGGTGTGGCTTTTGTGTATAGATTGTGACATGCTTCAAAGATAAAAATGTATTTGTTTAGAGAACTTTGTAATTAAGAATCTGATTGAAAATGATGCTTGACAATAGGACTGTAGGATCTTCTTGTTAATATTTCCACTAAGACACATCTACCTCAGTGAGGTATCTGACTCCCTGATGTCATCAAGTTATATGGCTTGATGGGTTGCTTAGCAGAAAAACCAACATGAGGGAAAAAATCTTTATGAAATGGTTGCAGAGTGAGCAGTCTTGTACATCTTGTCTCTTTCTAGATGTAAAGAGATTTCAAGCTTTCTCCTTTGAACTTTGAAATCTTCCGCTCATAATCCTTTCCATGAAAGCATTGCAGCTGGCATAAAGAGCCATATTGTTTCATAATTGCTATTTTCCTTAATTGCATAACATTATAGTTATATATCTATTTTATACGCAGTTAGGTAGGAATTTTATAGTTGTGTTACTTTGTATTATTTCACGCATTGTTTCAACAAGGGAAATTGATTCTGTCACTGAAGAGCCTAGGAAATTGGGCAAATCTCCAGAATTTTGGATTAAAGGAATGAGCTTCTAAAATATAGGGTATTTTATGCCAGATACAATGTTTTAGATGAGGATTTCCTAATAAGATAAATAGAGAAATGTTTAGTTTGCAGAGTTGAATAGAATTTGAATAGCAGACACCCAGCCTTGAGAAAATGAGGACACTCTTGGGCAAATACAGAATTTTGTTGCTGAAGTCTTAAGTGCCCTGAGATTTTAAATGCCTCCAGCATAGAGCAAGAGTAAAAGCAATATTTCTTAGGTCTTCAGTTCTTTATCTGTGCACATAAAATGACAGGTTGGTATAACACACAAATTCTTCTGTGCATTTAATTCTACCTGATCTCCAAAGACCTATATGAGCCATCCTGGTGAATCAGACTTATGCTCTTAATAGACTTGAGATAGGAACCTGATAAAACCCACAGATTTGAGTTTCCACAGACTTTTCATGCTATTCTCAGAAGATAATTTAAAAATATCTGGGAAGAAGCATGGAATTAACAAATTACTGCTCTAATATTAAGTCATCCCCAATTATTACAAAGAACAACAACAACAAAATACAGCTCTCTTTCTCCAAGTATTCCTAGAAAAGTGTCTGTTTTCACTGGAGACCTTGATAAGTACCTTCCAAATTACTCTTCATACTCTCCACAATATTTAGTTAGATAAACTTATACATTCTTTTTATCAAACCATGTTTCTCTGCATACTATATACTTCTATGATTTTAGAAAAAATAGAATACATAGGATAATTTCTCAGTGACTATAACAAAACAAATGGTCAGGAAACTTAGGTTTCTTAAAATATTCTAAATATATATTTGTACATCTACTGCAAAATATACAAGTATCTCTTTTTATTTAAGTAAACCATAATTACAAAGTATACTGGATATGAACAGATGCACACAGTATTTGGAATAAGCTATGCAAATATTTCAAAGCACAGTCACCATAAGTTGAGTTTGGCAGAGCAGAACAGATGTGTCCACCTGTTAAGAGACTAGACAGTCATCACTGGGGATGCAAAATGAGGTTGAAGTCTATAATGGGAACTCTTTAGGAATGCATCCAGGTTAGCAGGAGGTAGCAGAGATTCTGATTACTGTATTATACCACCTCTCCCCAAAGTGATCAAAGAGTTGAATTAGGCAAACAGAATGGTACACCCAGGACTACTGAAGGGGAATGAATGTCCTAAACTATGTGAAAACTGTGCAGAAATTTCCCTGTTTTTCAATAATGATGACAGAGAGAGAGAGAGAACAAAAGATTCCACAAAGACTGCAGAATGCAGTGGACTTCAGCAATCTTTATTCTGTCTAAAGCTGACATCCTGAAAAGCAAGAAAAACCATTGATTCAACTACCATAGCACCTTTAGTAACTGATTAATTTCTCATCCAGCCATTTCAGTAAGTTGTGACAATAATTATTCAAAAGCATACCCAGTGTAGAGCATTAATTTTAATTTGAATTTTGTTCAGCCTGAATTAGAAGTTACTTCTGCTTCCATGTATTTCTTAATAAAGAGCAGATGCATAGCATGGAAAAGATAAAGATCAAAACTAGCGTTTAAGCAGTGTAAAATGCGAAGAGAACGGGACAGATATTGTGCTGGGTTTGCATTTTTCTTGAGAAAAGAATGATTTCAATTGTTTTTGATAACAAGGAAAAATCTCACTAATAGAATTTCTTACCACTTTTGTTTGCCAGATCATATCTCCCGAGTTTACAGACATCTTCATACTGTTAGTAGTGTCGTTACCATAGACAAATATATCTGTGAAAGAATAAATTCTTGTTCCATTTTGACATTTTCATATTATGTTCAAATTTTATATATTTTATGTTTATATTTATATAAATACTGATTTAAATGTTTATATCAATTTTATAGCAATTTCTGCATCAACTTTATATCAATTATGAGATGTGAAACTGAAGAGGCACGGCTTGAACTTAAATGTTTTGTGTTATAAATGTAACTTCAATGATAAGTCCAATTTTGATTTTTCTAAGTAGAAAAGAAAAATTATTTAAATACCTGTGAGGAATAATTCATGTACCAGTGCATTATTTTTAATTCAATTGTTGGAAAATGGAATTCCATTATCTACATGCTTTCTTATTAAAATTCATATTGTGCTGTTCACCTTCTAAGGTCCAAATGGACACGCTTGAGATTGGAATGGTTACAGGTCTGAAGCAAATTAATTTCATATGTATTAACAGTCAAATGAAGTTAATCATGAATCACCAAACACTTGAAGTCCTCAGACTTTAGTCAGTGCTTATAGACATTTATAAATCACAAGAAAAATACTTCAAAATACGGTGTGACTATGGGTATACATATATTTATCATAGACTTGTGGCAGAGTTGGCACTGAAGGATGAGGAATACAAATAATTTTCTGGATTGCCAGAGCTACAGATAGTGTATCGTTCTGATATATCATATTTTTTTCTTTGGATTTAAAGAGACTAGGAAGAGGTCAAACCAAAATGTAGAGATATGCAAAGAAAAAGGAAGGAGGTATATGGGAGAAATCTTCCAAGATATTTCTTTAACTGAACTGTCTGTCTGTGTGTGTTTATGTGCAAGCAACCAACCATTATCCCCCCTCATGCTACTAATCTATATAAATCTTTTCACATGTAATACTTTGGCCAGTTTTCAATAAATTATTTAGCATAAGCTTATACATTTCTACTTCTGTTTTTAGTAGATGGTAAATAATGCCCTATTGCAAACCAGGATTTAAATTTGACAATTCTATGATCAGCTGGTATCATTTGACTTAAGCTGTCTTCTACCTTCTAGTTCATGCAGAATTGCCTCAGTTTTCCAGAAATTTTGCAGTAAATTTTAGGGAAAAGTTTGATAGTTCTTGCATTGCAGTTGTTGATTTCAATTTTTCATGCAGTGACCACTTTTTAACAAGGTTTATAGTATACTCAGAGGAATTATTTACATTCTCTTGAGGGATATGCGCATAACAGCAATTATCAGCCCAATTTTCAGAACACTGTCATAATCAAGAGCTATCTGATAAAGAAAAATTGCTTTTAATCTCAATGTTTTACATATTTATTCCACTAATCAAGAGAGTTTTTAAGGAAACTGTACTAAAAAAGACATATGTAAGTCTTCATATTCTAAGAAATAATCAGTTTTCTTGGGAAGATGAAGTCAGGCAGCACGCAATTACTATTGAAAGTACATTTCCCAAGCTTTGTTAACAGTTTGTACTTAGATTTACTAAGAATCTTTTCTTATTAATCAGATTCCAAACCCAAGTACCAGAATAAAAATTAATGGCATAAATCAGTAATTTTTATTTTCAGAGCATAGCATATATAAGTGGATAACATAAAGAGCTAGTAAAGGTTTTGGCTATGGTCATTTCAATCGGAATAATTGAAAGGCTTCTGAGTCAGAACAACAAACACACTGCAGTAGTGTGGCCCCAAAATGATGCCTTTCTGCTGTTAACAAGTGGGTAAACAAACTGTTTTTAGTCATGTTTGTCTACTGTCAGAATGAATAAAGCTGTGGTTGTAAACACAGATGAAAGACGGGATGGGTTTTAAATGATACTTTTGTTCCTGCTGAGCCACTACCAACACCTGCAGTTAAAATAATTATTTCAAATGTTTTTCTTTTTAAAAGAAGGAGTAGTTTGCAGTAGATCTGTCTTGTTATGGTAAATTACCATCTGCAGTTAATGTGATTCCCCTTGGTTGTAAACATCCTGAATTAAAGCTTGTTATCTCCTTTAGAAGGTATATTTTATGATTTTGCCTGTTTTGAAGAGAGATAATTAAACATTTCACTAAAGTACAGGTTAGATGACTATGATCTTATTTTAGCCACCACAGAAATTATGGAATGTTTTTACTGCAAATATTGTGAGTATTTAATTAAAAACTTGCCCTGAAGTAAAGCAGTGTAACTGATGAGGATAGTGAAAAATGATTTAAAGGTTGTGAGACTGAAAAGAAGACAAGAAGTGAGTAGTAGCTGTAGATATCTTTTTTTTTTTTTTTTTTGTTTTTTAAAGATAATCTTATGTTAATCTTTAAAAATACCATGAATATACATTACATTCCAGGGGAAATAGGAAAAAAAGAGAAACAGAGGTGGACTAAATAGGTCAGCTTTGGGCCTTATTTTGACCTAATTTGTACTGTAACTAATGGAGCCACTTTTGGTTTATATAATCATCAAAAGGGCAAAGAAGGGCTTTGATTCTAAATGTAAATTAAAAAAGTGTTGGAGAATTGTTTTTAGAATGTTATAAATTCCAGATGTTTATATATGTTCTGTCTTTGACCATTCACAGTAACTGGACAGGATAGGTCTTCTGTCTAGAAATCAGGAAGCTCTTTCTGCGTAGATTGTGGAGTACTGCCATAGGCTACCCAGAGAGGATGTGGAGTCTCCTCCTTCAAGATCTCCAAAAGCTGCCTGGACATGGGCCTGTTCCTGCTTTGGGTGTCCTTGCTTAGGCAGGGGTTGCACCGCTTGGACTCAGAGATTCCAACCAACTTCAACCTTTCTGTGATTCTGTTATCAGAACTGGTTAAGCTCTCAGTTCAGTGGTGTTTTCCCATTCTCAATAAGAATTCAGAATGAGATCTCAGAATGAGCTCTGAAACTCTGAAGCTAGAGTGATTTACATCAGTGGAAGGAACTGTTCTGTATTTTAAATTGTCTCCTAGGTTTCATGACTTTTTTGTAGAATTCATGAACAAAACTCTCAGAACTTTTATTTGCTTAAGACCATGTTCTACTATATCCTGCTACTTGTTCTTGTTCCCATACTATGGTATTTCATTTCTTTGTTTGTGACTGCATAGGTATTTAGCAGTCAGGGCATGAACAGAAGAACCATTCTATTGTAAAATACAACAAACACATGTGGGTAAAAATATTTTAAGAGGCTCTTTTTCTGAAGCATTGTATCATGCAGTTATGATTTTAGTACCTGTTTATCTTGCTTTCCTGAAACATTCAAATCCACAAAAAATATTTTATAAAATCTTACCAAGTCTGTGAACATTCTCACCATTAGACTTCTGTATTTATGTTCTGAGGATGACTAAGAGTCGAGTGCAATGTGAAAAGTGAAGGTGCATAAAAAATTGAACATTCAGGGTCTATTGGTCTAGCACAGATAGATATTTTCCTCTAATGAAGTGCTTAAAGTTTCTCTGTTTTGGAAGGAATAAGATGTAAGAGAATTGCTGGAGACAGATTAATATCCATATGTTTTTCTTTTCTACAAACTTGATTTAGAAAATGTCACCAGCAGAGCATAGACAATATCATAAGAAATGAAATGAAGAAGCACATTTGTAAGCATTGCTGTTTTCTTTCTTATCTTTTTTGTTTGTTTGTTTTTAAATGACAGAGATGTTTCTGGTAATGGGGAGAATTTGGAATCAGTATATAGGCAAGTTTCTTTTCCAAGCATGGAGGACTTCACTTATTTCTCCAACATCAGCCATCTCTGAAGGACAGACTTTCCTGACCACTGCATTTAGCTGTCATCCTCTGGTATTTAATCCTGTTTTTTATTCTTTTGTTCATTCAGCTAGATTGTTCAAGCTTGTCTTATCTTTGCAGAAGTATTTTAGTTTTCTTTAGAATCAGAGTAGCATTGCATGTTTGCTCCTAGAGATTGATTGTTAGTGATACCACACACATCCCTTCCTCAGAGATTGAGGGCAACACCCCTATTATAAAACAACTACTGTTGGTTGGCTTTCATCACTTGTTGCTGGGTCTCCCACACCATGCTGTGAATACAGCATTGTCAAGACTTGGGGCAGATATAAGCTTTTCATGCTTAATTTTGTGTTCTCCCTTTTTTCCTCTCTTAGTGAATTCTAAGTTGTGATTCTTTGAATAAGAGGTGCTACAGAGTTGCCACTGCAGGCAGCCAAGCTCTTTTAGTGTCAACTATAGGAAAGGTCAATATTTTCTCATAAAGGAAAAAGCACAGAAATTATAATAATTAGGTAGACTGTATTTCATGGGTAAAGGAAAGCAGTTCTTAAACCATAGCTCTAATTTAAATGCTGAGGTTGGCTTTTTTTTTTTTTTTTTTTTTTTTTGTCATCTCATTTAAAAATTATATGGAGAGTAACGGAGGAGGTTTTTAAAAGAAAGTAGTTAAAAGTTCAAGGCATTAGGATTTACATCCCTTCTACTCTGGTAAAGCATTTATTTCTGATTTTAAGTACTGTTTCAGCCAATTGTCAGTCTGATAATGTATTGAGTTTTGGAGGACTTCTGTGATGCTTTATATCAAAGGGGATAGACATTTAATGCTTTATTCAGCTTGTGTAATAAAACTGTTCTCTTTAGCTCACCTGTGATTTAAGTGATATGTGAAGGAACTTTAACTCCTATTGCCCTCTGTAACCTCTTAAAAAAAAAAAAAAAAAAAAAAAAAAAAAAAAGAGAGAGAGAGAGAAACCAGCAAACAACAAAAGAGAAAGAAGAGCCTGCAATGTGAATCACTTGGAAAAGACTGGATTTTTTGGGAGCTTCAGTTTAGAATAAGAATACAAACCAAGCTAACATTATTTTAAAAATCCAAATAAAATTTGTCATTAATAGCCAATATTTTTCATTGAACCTTACTTTGAGGTGTATCCAAAGGTTATCCAAAATAGTGCAGTTCTGTTAATTTTGCAGTGAGTAAAGGAACGTTCCAGATTTATACCAACACAGCTGAACACAGTAGATTAGAACTGGGACCCAGATAGGATGAGAAAGAAGCCAAGTGAAACACCTGTGTAGATGTCTGTGCCTTGCTTTACTGAAATATTTACAAGTGATGTAGTTTTGTTTTATTTGAACTTCAGTTTATTCATTATTTTCCAAAAATCTCAGTTGAAGAAATTCAGATATTGATTGTTTTCAAGACAGGTAAGGAAAAATCAAGAATTCTGGTAGTATTGAGTGTTTTGAGAATGTTACCAATATTTCTAAGGTATACTAAATTTTTAAAATCAGTGTTATCAAGGAAGTGATCATTGTGGAAGATTTACCTTGAACTTTTTGTGCTGTTACAAAACAATGACATTTGTTTAGTATGAAGTATAAGAACTTGTTATCTTGTTCCATGAATGCTATAAAATATTTAATAAAGCCTTGGCAAACAGGAGGAAACTTGTGATTAGACATAATCCAACTGTATCTTAATCCCCAACAGATTCAATTTTTACAGCATTGTTTTAATTAGATATTATTAGCAGCTTCAGAACTGTTTAATTAGAATGTGGGCATGATCCTTAGGCCAAATAAAGGATGTTGATCACTTGAGTGATGTTTATTTCTACTAGTTTTTAATAAACATCCTTAAATCATGGCTTTGTATAGACTGTTAGAGTGTTGTTACATTAAGTATAATTTAAGTATAACTTATAATACGTATATTAGTATGTATGTTATGTATCTTTTATGAAGAACAGCTCCATGGAGTCTTTTTCCTTTAGAGAGACCTTTGTTGTGATTACCTATGTGCACATATACAATGATATGTACATGTTTTCTGACTGAGAGCAATTGAATCGGAGGTCATTTTTTACAGTCTTTCATTTTAATGAAAATGTAAACATTATTTATTTGTATATAATTCTCAGTATATTTTTTAAAAAATGTGATTCAAGATTGGAATTATATGTGATAAGATTTTGCTGATGACTTACAAACCAGATAACGCTGCTGAACATGCCCAGACTATTTCAGCAAAGCAATGGTGGCCGTGTATTATTCTGTCATTGATTACTAAAAGTACACTAAATTGTTCCACTTGCTATTCAACTTTAAAGAGATGGGAAAAGTTCCTGTCCTGACTAACCCCAATTCATTCTTTACTTGGCACTGTATTAAAAAGGTTGCAGCTGAGTCTTTTTGTGCTGTCAGGAAATCAATTATCCTGTCATGGTTTCTTACCTTATCTACGTAGGTATGTCATCCTGGCTGATAGCCCCAGCCTCCTCCACTAGCTTTATTACAGTTCTTTTATAGACCTATATTAATTCCATCATTTGCCCTCAGTTAACAGGCGGCAGGCAGAGATATTTGTTAAAAAGCTCAATATGGTAATGCATGGTTGCCATACTGAAAGTAGCATATGCCTGAAACTTGCTGATCTGCAGTCTTTTGGCTCACCCTGCATGGTTTCATGTAAACTTTGTAGATGTCAAGAACAGCCTGTAGGAAAAGTTTTGTACCCTGTTTTGTAATGCTTTTTTTTCTTTCTGGTTGCAAATATTGAAGTAAAGATAGGAAACATTATGAATTTTAATTTCCTTCTGGTTCTAGTTCTCTTCTGTTCAGACATATGGAGGAGGTTATTGAATTTCTGATTCTGCAAGTTTATCTTGTCATCACTTGAAAATGTTGTTAGTAATGGAAAAGCCCTGTTAGTTGCAGGACATACTGCCCAGATCTTTACCTAAGCAAGAAGAATTTCTTTCATGCACATTACAAATATTCTTACAAGTTCAATTCATAAATATTTAAAGCAGTGTCACTCTGTTAGTTTGCAGGAGACAGTGTTCCATAGCAGAGCATTTGCAGAACCATTTTTTTTTCAGGATTATTCTGTGAAATTCTTCCATAGAGTATTGTGTCTGCACTAGAATCCAGAGTTCAGTCCTTCTAAAATTAACTTGGAAGTTCAAATCCTTGATCTCTTCTTTATGAACTGGGTAATACACAGGTTCCCTAGTGAAGCACAAATAGTTAAACCTCTCTGCTACTTTCTGTACAAGAAGAAAGGTCTTATCTTAAGTTCGTTTTTTTTTTTTTCAAGTACTTAATTAGTTTGTTACAAACTGTTTTGCTGGTAATTCTTTTCTTGCCTTCCTTTACTCTTCCAATATGGCAGTGCCTGATTTTCAGCTAAATCTCAACCTATTCACCATTTCCAAGGAACATATGTAGCTATTCAAGCATAAAAAAGCAAAAAAACCCCAAACAAACAAAAAGACAACAACAAAAAACCCAAACCCCAAAAAACCCAAAACAAAACAAAAATCAACCAAACAAAAAAGCCTACAGGAGATGCTTTCTCTAGAGTTTTAAATCATCTTTTCCAATCAGGCAGAACCATATCTATCCATAAGTAATAGTAATTTTATGTTAACACTTCTACTGACTTCTGAGGTAGTGTAACTAAAATAATTTTCCTTTTTTTTTTTCTTTTCCAGCCATCTCAGGTTTCATAATTTCAATATCTCAGATAGCAGTCTACTAACACATCAATTAGTTGAACAGTAGCAGTTAGCAAACAGCCTTCACTTGTAGGTTATGGATGGTAATCCAGAGCTTTGAAAAAACATGACTGAAATTTGTTGAAAGTAATACAAATCTAGAAGCTTTAGAAAAAAACAATTTTTTTGGGATAACAAAAAACATGAAGAATAGTTATCTAACATTTACAGTGCACCACATAAAGTAAAGTTGGCTGGACACGAAGTTACAGACCAGTGAAAAAAGAGCAAGGTCTAAAATGCACCAAAAAACCTTAGAACTGCTCATGTCTCTGTCATTAAGATCACTCTTTAGGTTGTAGGGCTCTGCCACTTTTCCAAATCTTTGATGTGATCTGTTGACCTTAAGATGAGAGGAGCAGTGAAAAGCTGAGAATAATGTGCACTGAAAAAAGGTAATAGTAGGAGATTTTACTGGCTAAATACTTTTAATTGTAATACTGTTAATCACATTGTTAAGTGTTTAGACTGTTGATAGCTCTAAAATTGGATTAATAGTAGTTGCTGTATTTTGCATTTTAATTGTATTTCTGATTTTTTTAATTAACAATTTAAATTCTTCATTTGACATTTACACTGTGCTCCACTTTTTCTGCATACCAGGATATCTAGTTTAACAAAAGTCGCAAGACAGCTGGATTCTTTAGGTACTGGATTAGGGAAAGGTTAATACCAAGCACTTTAGCCATAGGCTGTGTGTAGATCCACCATAACAGATTATTTTATCCTTTTGCTGAGATATGATGACTTTGTATCAGCATCACCATGTATAAAGTTTCTCTCTGTCTAGTTCTCATAAACATGTACTTACAAACTTCATTTACAGATTTAACTTAAAATTAATTAAATTTAATTAAAATTTAACTGTAAATTTTAATTTACAGTGTTAGTGCGTGTTTTAATAAGTGTATTTAAATTCTTTTACTTTGGGAGTTAGTAGTAGGGTGAGCAAATATAGAGAAATCAAGAAGTCTTGCTAAACTGATTTTTCTGTAGTTTTCTTTATCATCCTGCTAACTTTCATGAATAATAACTGATTATCTCGTGCTGTTAAAGCAGTAATCAATCTTTTATTTACAACTCTGCCACTTCCAAAAAGCAATTAATAAAGCTTAGATTAAACCTGTATAAGCCAATCCTAAGGTCACTAGCGTGGTTAACTGAACTGTAAAAAGACATCTGTCTTTCTGCATGTATCTGAGCAAATATTTGCAGAAACACAAAATAGTGAGGTTATCAAGCTGTCAAGGTCTTAAATTTGTTACATTTTATTAATTTGAAGGGGGGAAAGTTGTTGTTTATGATACTACAAGATGTGGCATCCCCATGTTTCATGACTGTTTCAGAGTTTTATAAAAGAAGCCCTTTGCATTCTTGGAATGCTGAACACCTGCTTTTTGTATTTAAATCTGTGGCCTGCTGTTTCAATTCCATATGAAATGTTATGTGTCATGGTCAGAATCAACACGTATCCACACAAATTCGAAGATTTTTAAGCAGTAGAGACAATCAGAGTGCTTTATTTGACAGAAACAATCTTTTATCTTAAGTAGTATAACCCAGAGAATTTGCCCAGGTGCTCCATTACTAAACTTCGGTGGAATAATTAATTTCTATAAAGTTATGCAAATTATCTATATAGGAAGAAGAAGAGTACCTAGGAAAACAAATATATATATATTACTGATTTTAATAAATGGAAGAGCACAGTTATTTAAATTGTCATTATTAGAAAATGCTGAACAGAAATAAAGAAAAATTTGAAAAATAGCTAAGTAAGTTTTTTAAAGAATAAATTTTTTGAAGGAAATTTAAGAAAAACTGTTGTTTTCAGTGTCTGAAGTGGAAAACCTACTCCTGCTTGTTATGTTAATGGTGATTGACATTCACATTTATCAATGAAGTAGAAAAGCTCACTTTTATGTTGAATTTATCTGGTCTGATCTTTCTGTCATGAGATGTTTGTGTTTCTACTTTTTTTCTTCTTTAATCAAGAAAGACTCTTAAGCATCTATTTAATAGGAGAACCAGCTATTTTTTACAGCAGAGTTTTCTCTCAGGCTCTTCAGAACTCTCCCCAGCTTTTCAATATTTTAAAATCATAACAGGCAGGCATGGATATGAAGTTCCAGTATCTATCTTACCTGCTCCATAAATGGAAGTAAAGTCTTATTTGTTTGTCTACTACCTAGTTTCTTGTTTATTTACCTGTGGCTTGTGTTAACCCCTTGGTTGGTTATAACATCACAAGATGTCCAATTATTCACTAGCAATTCCAAATCTTGGAAGGTTTTACCAGGGTACAGACCCTCTGTTCTGTTCTGTCTGTGTGAGTACAATTTCTGTTTTCTGTAAGGAGATTTTTTGAACTTGACATGATCTTTAGTATGTGATTATGTCTACTAAGTACTTGAAGAATTTTCTATTTCAGTTTTCAGTTTTTACATGCAGTTCATTTATGAAGTAATATTTTTTGATGTCTTAAGGTAAATTAATATTTTACTGCAGGATTGTATCAGCATTAAGATGATGCAATTAGGAAGTATCAAGCAAAATAAATGTCTTTTATGACCTTGACTTGTTCATTTTTTTATAGGCTTTGTGGTCTAGTTTTGGACTTCAACACATGACCAAAATTTATTTTACTGTGCGTCTTAGTGGAGTAGCACTTTCTTTTTTTCAGTTCATATTTTAGAATAAAACTTTTTCACTTTCTTTCTGTGGGCCAATCTTCCAGAAACGTGCAGGTAGGCTGAATTTTTGCACATCATGAATAGTTCCCTTAATATGCTTACATTGTGCTGACTTTACATGGTGGCAGTTTTGGCTAAATAAGTGCATGCTTAGAGACAGAATTTACTTAAAAATTTCAGTGTCTTCATTTTGTTTGCTTTTTTTTTCTGCTGAAGGTGAGTTTATAAAAAGAATGTGATACCTCATGCACCTAAGAGACTTTAATTTTATTTTTCTTCTTGTACAGGTGATTTTGCAAGAAATGACACAGGCTCTCCTCCCTTCTGCTCATCCTGACTGAACATCTCGCCTCTGCATTAGTGTAAGGCCTTCAGTTTTCGGACACTCTCTCTCATTTTATTTGATTTATTAGCTCCAGTTCTAATCATATTGTAGTATAGAGTGTTATCTTGCATTCTGATATCTTATTTAGTAAATTAGTTTGTTTCTCCTCAGATTATTGCTGCTGTTTTGTTTTGGGGCCGATCTCTCTACCTTTTTTCCCTTATCCCCTTTTCCAGAGGCCCGGATCCGTGGGTCCATCTGCACCACTAATCACGGAATTGGGACAAATCAGCCCATAAACCACTGGCACCCATTTTCTCACTCGTGGAAGGAAATTCTTCAAAGGTACAAATCAAGCTTTAGACAGGATATCAATTTATAATTCTTAGTGTATCTCAGAAATATTCCTTCTAAAAGATTTTTAAGCTAGGTAATATTTGTCAAAAAAATAGAGCAAAATTATGTAGGTATCTTTATACGTCAGTCATAAAAGTGATAGACTAGATTGTGCTACCTTCAATCAGTGGGAGCAACTATATTTTGGGGAGTTGATAGAAGACTCGGGAGAGGGGAGGGGAAAAGCAAGGGCAGAGCTTTGCCCTCATATTCGATAATTGCTTTGCTACTAAGCTGTAGCCTGGCTTCTCCCATCTCACAGGCCTTAGATCCCTCTCTGCGTGGGCTCAGGTTGACTTGCTTAAAATCCATTCTGTCTCAGATTGTGACCCATACTCTGTCTCCACTTTCATAGAGTTGGAATTGGTAAAGATGTGACAATGTAACCATCCATTGTCATCTTACTGTGAATTCACAATGAAGGTCACACTTCTACGGTCTTCTCTGTAATATAGCTGATGTCAACACTTCTTCTCACCACTGGTTTAGCTCATTTAAAACTGCAGCGTCTGGCCTCCCTGAGGAATTGAGGCAAGGCAGCTAATGCATGTATTATAATATAATCTCACTTTTTTGACAGCAGAGAGAAAGCTTGGAAAGTATTTATTTAAGAGACCAGAAGACACTTGAACTTCTGTTCTTTCTGGGAGTTCTAACTAAAGTAGAGGATCATTCATTTTGTTAAGAATTCAACAGTAAAGGCTGCCAGGAAGTTACTTTTCATCTAGTGGGCAGATTCTGTCTAGCAAAAGTTGGTAGTGAATCTGTCCCTGTAATTGCAAACTACTCTTACCATTTCTGTTACTTCTTTTTTTCTTTCAGGCAAGAATCATGACACCCAATTCAGAATGCCATTAATGTACAGAAAGAAATGTAAGGAGATATTGGTTGGCTTTGAATGGGGTGTAAAATGCACCAGTATTTCTCTTCAAATTTGCTCCTGTAAGAAATGCTTTTCAGCATTTGAATCATTTTGTAACTTATATGAATTAATACTATATTTGATGTTTTTACTTTTTATTATAGTTTTTTCATGTTAACTTGTGTTAACTTTATGGTATGATAGAGTTTAACCCAAACTAAGTTTACTCAAAGCACTAATTAACACTATTTAAATTAGTGCAGTTCAATACTACAAAAATCTCAGTGAAAAAAATGTTTTTAAAGAAAGAGACGAATGTTAGGGGGAATTATATTTTCTTTATCTTTCTTTTAGATGATTATTCTGTTAGATAAGTGACATAATATGATGTCTGAAAGATAGAAAGATAGGTTACTATCACTTATGTCAAGTTGAGGCCATACAAATTCTTGGGATTAACATTAAAACACATAGTTTGGCAGATTAAACCCGAGTTTATGAGGAGTGGTTTATTACAAATGATGTACTTTTCCCCCTTCCAGGTACCATATCTATGTTCTGTGAGAGTGGATGCCTTATTTTGCAGGATAACTCTGGACTGTGAAATTTTACTTTCCTGAATAAACAGTAATTGTTGAGAAAATGGATCTTGCTAATTTTGACTTTGTAATAATTTTCAAGTACTTTTTTCAGCATAAATGATCCAAATATTTTGATTTCAATTAACTTTAATGGGAGGTGAGGTTTGGCAGATTGTAGCCAGTTTTAATGTTTAAATATTTGCTTAAAATGCATGGTAGCTGTTCAATTCTGTGTTGATCTGGCAATACATCCTGGGAGAGTTCCTCTCGTTCAATTATGTAATGTGAAACAAAATTCCTGCATAATTTTAAAAATGACATAACTATTTCTCTGGTAGCGATGCATCTATCTTTTCTTCAAAATGGCTGCCCACTCTTATGAATACTTGAAAATATTTTTGGTTTAAGGTTATTATTCAGTATTTCTAGGTCATACTTTCCTGTAATGAAAAGGGAGTGGAGGATACCTTGAGGTTGTTTCCAGAAAAAATTGCCTTCAAACAATATCTACCAAATGTTGAATATGCATTCTAAATGTAATTAGTAAGAAGGAGAGTAGAAGGAAAGTGACATTTTCCTTTGAGTATGAATTACTTATAGACATTCTCTTTTGGAATCCTAGGGTCCTGTGATTTCTTTTTCTTTTTCTTTTTCTTTTTCTTTTTCTTTTTCTTTTTCTTTTTCTTTTTCTTTTTCTTTTTCTTTTTC
>JAOWBP010002559.1:27916957-27958664 GCA_028571105.1 Tragopan temminckii | reverse complement strand
TCTTTCCCCTTCTTTCCCCTTCTTTCCCCTTCTTTCCCCTTCTTTCCCCTTCTTTCCCCTTCTTTCCCCTTCTTTCCTTCATTACCCTACCGCTATTCATTAGCTAATGTGCCAATATTTGTTACAATTTACCCTTTGAGACAGTGGTTTCTTTTCTTTAGCAACAACACAGCAATGTAATTATCTGTAGATCTTTTAGCATGTATTTCATTCTTGTGTAAGCTATTTAATCAGTCAAAGAAAAAAATCTAAGCATTTCACACCAAACTTTGAGCCTTCTGCAATACACTCTTTGTTATCTCAACTTTCTCAATTTATTAGGTATATTTTTTGAAAAATATTTGAAACATTTTTGGGATTACCAATGAATGACTCCTTAGAAATTTGTGAAGTTCACCTGATTACAACCTGAGTGTTGTGGACCTTGTTAAAATTTTCATCCTATATTCATGAAGAACATATGCAAATTTTAATTAAAAGTATAAAGTTATTAATTTTGCTGGTCATATCTTCTGATCAAGTGAACATTCAAAAATTGATTTTCATTTATTTCCTTAGTTTCTTGTTCTTCACGCTTCACTGTGAGACTTTTTTAAAATTAGAATAAGAAAAATAATTAAAGTATGTTTCACCAAATGGAATTCCAAGGGGGGAAGTGTTTAGTTCAGCTGAAGTTGACTTCCATGGATTTCGAAAGAGCTGGATCAGGTGATGAGCATTAGTGCTAGTTTATTCACACACTTGTTATACTCGCGATCTGATTGTGTCTTGCTGAGATTTTAAACTATTCTACCTAAAAATAATTGAGTGTATGTGAGTAATCCCAAGGAACATAAAAACTTTGTTTCTCTTGAGGAAGATTGCTATATATGTAGTTCTTCCTAGGACAAAGGTTAGGATATAACCCTATGAATGGAGGCATCGTCGTCTTATACAGTCTGGCATTCTCTCTGTAATATCTATATGTATAAATCATGTTTGATTCATATTTGACACATCTGACATATTTGACATGAGATGTTTATGGGAAATATTTTCGTTTTGAAGAGGAACTTTCTTCACAACTTCTTGAATGAGACTGCAGGTTTCTTTTTGACTTGTGTAATAATGGATCTTTACTGGAATATGTGTGTACAGGACTATTTATGCATAATCTCTCTTCACACTGTGTCCTCAAAAGTCTACCTGTGGTTTTGGAGTCAGAATGATAGATGAATAATAGCCTCTGCAGTCCTCATAGTGAAAATCTGTCCCTATACAAGTGGCTATAACAAGGTCAGTCATTACCTAGAGATGACATAAACCATGAAAGTGTATGCTTAGAAGGAATATACTTGACACAGTGTCTTATCTACCCTTGTCTGGGGATAAATGACTAAAGAGATATCAGCATGTTTAAACATCCGCGTTCCACTCACATCAAGTGAGATGGGAACAATAAGCATGAAAATATTTGTCTGCAATCTGCCTTTTGTATTTACAGTCTGTCAAAAGTGTAAAGTATTCAAAATCAAGTTTTCTTGTTAGTGATATGTGAGCACTAGTACTAATTATTTAAGGAGTTTGATCTGATTTTCTGATTTGTTATTGTTGCTGTGGGAAAAAGTGCTTTCAGCAATCAAATGAGAGATATATTGAATTGTCTTAAATGTAATAAACATAAAAATATTTTTCTGAGTGATTGGAAGATAGAGGGCAAAATCTTGCAATGGAGTCTCAACCATCTGACTTGAAAAATGGTATCCTAAAAAGCTAAAGGAACAGTGACAGTAAGGATTCAGGGGGAGATGAATGTAGTCCTGCAAAAATCACTGGAGACTTGAAGCTATGGTTTTTGTGCAGGGTATTTTTTGGATGTTTGAATAATATTTGTGAATAATGTAGGAAATATTTTTTTTTCCCAGTGAATTATCAAATACGTTGTTAACAAATATGCATTATTCAGTCCATTTCTTAAAAGTTCATTTAGTACTGTTTATGTACGTTTATCTGAATTTTTCCTTTTCCCCATTGTGTTTCCCTTAAGATAACTTCTACTGAAAAGAAGAATTCACTCAGATGTGTTTTATTATATCATTAATACACATTCCTAATAACCACATGGAAGATTAGTGTGGGGTAGTTAGTGTGCTGTAAATTCACACCTGAACTTAAATTATAGTAATGGTGTTAGAAAAAGACAAAAAGAAAAAAGTAAGTACATATGTTTGTTTCAGATAAGTTTAAAATTTAAACTATGGATAATTTTCTTGTTACTGTGCTCAAAACAGCTTTTCTGCCATAAACGTAGGCTTTAATTTAGCAGTCAAGTGGGTTATGATTGTAAACAAAAAGTGACTGTAGGAGTAAATAGACTTTTATGGATATATATTTTAAAAATTATTTTACTTTAGCAACTCACAGTATATACTAACAGGTAGTCTACAATAAAAAATAATTTGTTGCTTAAGTATATAGCTTATAAAAATATGCATTTTGGGCTAGTGTTTTATGGATATATAACTTGTCATGTGGTGAATGCAGACTTAATGAGGAACATAGATTATTACTATTTTTTAAAAATATAATTCAGGCAGCATCTCCTCTTCTTTATTATGATGTATACGGATCTGAGGATTTGAGATTAGAAGACATGTTTTCCTCCTATGGATATACTGACAAGTGCAGAGTCCTGTTAACTGATATGCTCCCAATAGTCTATTCTAATTGACATCTTGAACATTTTTAAATTTCATCATTATTAGCCATATTGCTGAGGGCTGCTAACTGATAAAAATCTGTTTCCACAAAGTTTAACTGGAATAACTGCTCTCTACCCTGGAGTACATTCTGAAAGGAAGGAAGTCTTACTAAATGGTGAAATTTTGAAGCTCTGCTACTGTCATTACAGAGTACGGAATGAATTACAGCTGAGGTCCTGTCATTTACAGGTTTTTCTGTAATTGTGGTGTCCTTTTTAAATACATCTCCAAAGAAAAGCAATCTCCGCTAATCCACTCAGAAAGCTGCAGGTAATAATGAAGCCTGATTTCTCTTAATGAATGTTTTTAACTCTCATTCGTTGCTAAATTTTAACTTCTCACAGTGGAAGTAAGAGCACCCTAGAATATTGTGTCTACTTTTGTTTTATATGGTCATAGATAAATAATGCTGCAGAATTAAATTAAGCTACATAATTATAAAAAAAGAAAAATAATAATAATTAAGGTCATATATATCCACCTGATTCCAAATAGCGAGCATTGCCTTTATGTTGCACGCACATTCCAGATACAATTTATTCTAGTAACTGTATTATTCAGTGTATTTTGGACTGGAATAGTTCTAGCATATTTTGTGGAATCATTCATCTCTTTAAATCTATTTGAAATCACAGACAGAGTGCTGTGAGGATTCAGCAGAGCTTCTTGTAGAAAAAATACTTAGAAACCACGCAACCTCAGACATTACACTTGTTTCATACATATCTGTTCACATCTTGTCTGTGCCTCCTACCTAAGTCAGAACCCACTGAAGCCAAAATTGCCATGGACATTAACAGAAGTAGGATTACTTTTATACTGAAAAGTTTATATTTCATGCATTAAAAAAAAAGTTCATTCAACAATCACGAAAGTGAGTTTCAATTGGAAAAATAAACTGGGGCCATGTGTCTTTGAAAATCCCATTCTCAGCAACCAGTAAATGAAAAAAGATCTAAAACTGACTTCTATAAATTACGTTTACTGGGAATAAAAAATATATTGTCAAAACCTAATTAAATAGCAAGAGTAATGGGAATATATGTGTAACATGCAGCTGATGAGAATTAGGTATGTCTATGCAGTGAAAAGATATAGAAAGACATAGACTTTTCCAGTCTTTATTTACTTCAGTGTGTAAAGTTAGGGAGTAAATATCTGAATATTTTAAAGAATGGTATAATTAAAAGAATCTCAATAAAATCACTGAAAAGAAGCCTTCATAGAAGCAAAATCTAGGGGCAAAGTATAATAGAGTTGTCAGTCAATGTAAACAACCTTATTAAGAGTGTAACAGAGAACTTTCCTAGTGATGAGTATACACAGAAAATAGAGTAATAAGACCAATTACTAGTTTATAAAACACTAGCTAGTTTATCATGTCAGTGATGCCAAGTGAGCTGACCACAAGTGGGGAAAATAAAGAATAGAACTTGGTCTTTTCATATGTGATGCTATGTCACATGACAATATTACTTAGCAGATAAGATTTCAAAAATTTCTGAGAACAAAATGACGTCTATTTGATGTGATAAAAGTAGGAATGAAATTGTAAAATCTTTGTTTGAAAAAGGAGACAGAAAAAAAAGAATAATGTACTTTTCTTAGAAGGAAAAATGTCATTTACAGCTTGATGCTTTTAAACTGTGAACAGATTTTGTCTTGTATCTCACATTTTAGGTTTAACAATATTCCATTTGCTTGTAAGCTAATGCTTTGAGTTATCTCAGGTATTCAAACACATGACAGAATTCACTTCTGATCTTTGAACTCCATCTGTCTGACCAGTCCTTTATGTTTGCAGTAGTCAATTTTATGAATAATAATCTAACTTCCTTTTTAAGTATGCTGCTTAGAACAATTTGTGCATCTACAGTTATCTCATTTGACTACTACAGTCTGATAGAAAGTTGTCTGCTAATATCATTTAAATATGCAGAAAACATGTTCAATTTGTATAATCAGTCTACAATCCAGAAGAATAACTTTATACTAAACTAAATGGAAAAGTTGTTATTATCACTATTACTGTCACTATTGTTATAAATTATATACCATAAAATATTTTAAAATGATCACCATAATCTTAAATCTGGTTTGAACATCACTGCTAATTTCTCAAAAGTAATGATATTCAGTTTTAGGTCTTCAATCAGGAAATGTTTATCTATTTAGTAAAGCATTTCTTGAGGAATGAACCAACAATTAAATTCTACTGTATATACTACATTTTACTATGTAGGCATAACATTTACTTTATAGACTCACCCATTATTCTCTGAATGTATGAACTTAGATAAATACTTAAGGTATTTCAAATACTGAATCTAGATAAATGTTCTTATACCATTGTATTAAAACTAGGCTATTACTGATTATCAAATAAGAAAAGACTGACTACCTTCCTCAGCTCCTATGTAGGTGTATAGTTAGCAGTTGTCACATTCTTTTCTACATAAGAAACAGTACTATTGTTCTTTTTCTCCAGTGTCATAATGCTATTTCTTATTCTTCATTTGCTTCCCCATAACAATTTTTTCTTACTCGTATTCAGTGGTTTGTAATTGCCACCTGAATTTTGGTATTATTTTGATACTTTCCTTCACAATTTCCTGATAATACTCTTTTATTTTATTATTTCTTTTTTTCTGTAGCACAAAGTAACTCTCCCAGGGAAATGGTTTCTCTTATTGTCCATTTCCTCTCATGATACTTGCTTTGTAACATCATCCTGATATGATACAGAGATCATTTGATAGGTAATGTTTATTAAAGACAATAACTATGTCTACAAACTGGACTAAACCTCTAAATAGGACCATTTGATCTTGGTTTCAGGTTATGAAATGAAGATCAAAGTACTATTAGCTCAGATAATGGAGAGTTTTCTTTATGGTCAGTGAAGAGTAAAGTAAACCTAGATAAAAAAAGAAGGCAAGATTCCCCTGAATGCTCTTCAAAATTATATTTGATTGCTGTTATTAAGTTCTTATATCATACAGTAGTCTAATGTAAATGTATGTATCGTAATACAGCTGTTACTGTATCTGTTCCCCAAAGACAGAACAAAGAAGTATATGCTTCCAAATACACTTTGGAATGTGATGACTTTAGTATTTCCACGTGTATTTTGTACCAGAGGAAAAAAAATCTAATCAATTATAGTCATAAACTGGTACCTCAGAAGAACCATGAAAAGAAATGTTGTTAAACAATATCTATCTGGAGCATTCCTTCTTATGTACCTGTACTACCTCACACTATACTTACAGACTGAACACTCAGATCTATTGCAGTAATGCAATAAACTATATTTTTTCCTCTTCACCGCAGCTATATGTAGATCTTTTGACCAAATTTCAGAAAGAAATCAACCTTGTAGTGTATTCATTCTCAATCCCTTACGGATACTTAATTGATCGTTTTGCCTGTTCTTCATACTAATTCTGATACACTGATAGTTTTTTATCTGTGACTGATGAAGAGTTACAAAATATTTGTTAAGTGAGATAATTTCAGGTTTGATCATGTTAAGTAAAAATCATAAGGAAAATATCAGCTCAAACCTTTGTTTGTGCCTTAGTCTTTGGTACGGTATCTAAATGCATAATGCCTCTTTTAATTATTTCATCCAGTTTCAGCTGACTTTTGCTTTGACATCAATATGTGTGCGCAAATGTTTTTCTCACTCCATTATTTTATTTTTTTTATTCCACATGTATGTTCTTATCTTGTCTCGTGTTACATCATGTGGGAGTTCATACCTATGTATTATTCTGTGGTAAAAAATTGATATTTAGAGGAAATCTATTCAAGAGAATTTTTTAGTGACAACAAAAAGTAATTGAATGTGGTATTGTTATTATCCTCTTTTCTACTATAATGCTGTAGAGTAAACTGGAGTGTTTACTTACATCTGCTTCTGGTGTATAATCAAAGAAATAAAATCATTTATAAGCAGCTAAGATAAAATTTGGATGTGAGTACTATATACTTAAATAGTAGAGATAAAGACTTCTCAGTTACTGTTCTGTAGCTTAGCAACCTTTAAACACACAAAACTGTCACAGTAACCAAGAACTATCTAAGAAATTCTTTTAGGCCATTTAACAGACAAGCAGATGAAGTCTTTCAGTGATTACAGTGAAAACTACTGTTTATCTGTCAAATCAAGAGTCCGGAAAAGCCATTTTACCTGCTCACTTGCTATATCAAAATTTGAATGTATACATATACAGAATAGAAAGCTTAAGATAGCTCAGCCTCTGTGGGAATCATTTTTCCGTTCATTACAAGTGGTCTTTTAAGTTGATTGAACCTCAGAGGAAGAGTAGAGATTTTTATGGTAATTTCTTTCTAGTTGTTATCAAAGCTACTGTAATACAGTTTGCCCACACAATGCAGAGACTGAAAAAATGTGAGGCAGACTATATTGAGTGTATAGAGAACTTAATGAAATACAATGTTAAACTTCAGCTGTTTTTCTGTTTTGTATTTTTATTTTGTATATTTCCTCTTTTTTTTTTTCTTTTTTTATCTTTTTTTCTTTTTAAACTCAGCATATTAAGTTCTCAGGGGGTCACCCTGTCAGCCTCACTTCTGTGGCCTGGATTTAGTTGAATCAATCCTAATTGAAATTCTGCACAGGTCTGATGTTCTGTGGGGATTGCAGATGAATGACAGTGCAGTGGCATGAAAGATAAATATGTTGGCAAATGAGAGCCAGGCTCTCCACAGAGGATGGAATAAATTACTTTAGCAATACAGTGGAGGTAATATGCTGGAGAAAAAAGTGAAATTGAAGCTAGATTTGTTAAAGAAAAGAAACCAACACAGTTAAGATTTACTTAAAATACAGATTGCAGTATGTACTGCATTTAGACCGCTTCTTCATTTCTTTTGTATTATAAATAACAATCACTGCATACACTTTACTTTCATTTATGCAGATGGCTGCTTGCACAATTTGAATTCATGTAGCATTCAGAGTTTAGCTCGAGGCCCAGTTGTAACTCTGGTATAGCATATTGATTAGTATTTGATAAATATATAAATTGCACACTAAGTTTAAGGTACTTCGTGCAAAATGTATTGAAATGACCTTGGACAATTGGTATGAATAGTTCTGAGGCACTTTTGCCTGAATGAGATATATTTTTTTGAGATTTAAGAATTTTCATGACTGAATGAGCAAACTTAAACTGAAAAGAGCAAACATTACATTTCATAGAGATTAAGGTGAATTAGATGATTTGATAGTGCTTTCTTCAATTTTCTTGCCGGTATAGTACCATTTCTCTCAGACTGTTTGTCTGTTACATCTTCCAGTCCAATTGCTAAATTTCTTAACCAGCCAGGATTTCAGTACTCTCCTCAGAAAAATGTATTAGAATCTAGTGGATCAGAAAGTACTTTCTAGTATGCATCTGAAATTTTCATTCTCTTAAGGTCAGCTGTGATATCTTCAGGAAATTATCCTTTACCTTCCTCTGTGCAACAATATGTAGTTACTGTATTTTACATCTTGCACAGAAAAATCACTTAGCAAAATTACATGAATTTCTCTCTTTTCATTTCCTCAGAGTAGTCAATTTTTTCAATTGCCTATCAATAGCAATTATATTTTCTTAGGTTAATTTGTGCATTTTAGTGATGTGTCATGGTACTCCAGCTTGGAGTAGTATTCCAGGCTGAATTAAACCCTACCTTCCATAAACTCTGACATCCATAGTCAATTTTCACTGCTTATTTCTGATCTGGTGTTTTATTCTGTAGCTGAATTTGTTTTCTCTGATCACACTTTAAAAGTCCATATAACACTAGTGCTTTCTTCCCAATAGTTTTTAATCCTTATTTTCTTGGAATGTACTAGCTCATGCTTCTCAGACATCAGTTTTACCTAATTTTCAGGCCCTGTTATAAAAAAGATATTTAAAGATAATTTGGTACAAATCTAAGTGGGCATTACTTATTGAAATCACTGGAAGCCCCTTGCTAATAATGGTAGTACATTTTTCTTAGTAAGCAGAATGGTGCCTTGGATGGAACTGAAAATGGTAACTGTGACATGAGCAAAGATGTTCTTGTGGAGGAAATATGCCTGATGGCTGGCTAATGAATAGATGCTATCTTATATTCTCTGAAACCAATCAGTTGTAGATCGGTGTAGTCATTATTTAGGGTGGTCTGGCAACAAGAACTCTGTAAGGAGAAAGGACTTTAGACTTTAATTTAGTCTTTAATTCTGTCTTTGCCTAAATCATGATATTTTCATTCATACTAGCTGGTACCAGTTATCCTGTTGAGGAAGATCTGAGCTAGTCTTGGGGTTTTAGTTCTTGTTCAATATCATTCAATTTCTGCTGCTTCATTATTGTGATAATGGTTGAAACTATCAACACAACCTGTCTGTGGGATAAATATCTAACAATGTTTCTATTCTAATTTGCAGTCGCAGTTTCTACATAAGTATCAATGTTTGTTTTTTTTTAATGTATTACTTTCTGAGATCAAGACAAGCTTTGTGTTTCCAATGATGGACAGCTAGCTTCTAAATTGCTAGAGAAAAAGACATATGCTTCCACAAATCTTAACCTGACAGAGGACTGAGTTTGGTTGGATATCTAAAATACAGTGTATTAGCATAACATTGCTCTGGGGTCTGATTCAACTTGCAGTGTTATTCTTGAAAAAGGGGTTTACATATTAAAGTTTCTATTGCTGTTAAACTAAAAGCAACTACCGTGCAAAACAAAAACAAACAAAAAACCAACTAAACCAACCAAACAAAGATACAACTAATATCCTATTTAGCAGCTTTAGTTAAAATATTCCAGTGAGAATACTTCAGTGTAAGTATTTGTTTTGCTTATTAGTAAGTTATGTTCAAATTTTAAAATATCATCCAACCAAAAAGGATTTGAGTTCTAAAATTATATCTAAGATAATTTTAAAAACTCACTAATGCATGATGTGAATATTAAACTAAAGCACAGAAGAAGAAGAGAGGACGCAGCCAATAGTCACTGGGATACTTCATAGACTAACCTTAGTATGTAACTTAAGAGTACAAGTAAATAATTCACTTTTGCCATTTCAACAATTACTGTACATTTATATATAAAATATATATATTTCAATAGATACTGTATAATTCATATATAGCAGGAGCTGTGTGCTTGTACACACATTCTAAAGTTTTTTTTCCAGAAGGTAAAGAAGAGCAAAAACAGTAAAAAGATATGTACTCCACACACATACGTTAGCATACCAGTAGACTAAAAATTCTATATTTGTTCCACAAATAATTTCCTGAAAATAGTAAAACTGTTGTTGCTTCAACTTAATTTGGAAGTGGTGCTATGAGAGCCACAAATTTTGAAGGATTTTTCATCTTACTATTGGTTCAAATGGAGTCAGCAATATAAGATCTTCTGTATTTTTGTTCAGAAAAAGTCTGCACTTAAATAGTAATCTGCTATTTCAGAAAATAGTAATCTGCAAAGTAGCTATTCAGAAACAAAAGGTCAATCTCAAGAATGAGTACAGGTTGGGCAGAGAATGACTTGAGAGCAGCTCTGAGGAGAAGGATTTCAAGCTGTCAGTAGATGAATGACTCAGCATGAGCCGACAATGTGCACTTGCTGCCCAGAAGGTCAACTGTGTGCTGGGTTGCATCATGAGAAGCATGATCAGCAGGTTGAGGGAGGTGATTCTGCTCCTCTACTCTGCTCTCATGAGACCCTACTTGGAGTACTGCATCCAGTTCTGGGGCCCCCAACACAAGAAAGACACAGAGCTGTTGGAGTTGGTCCAGAGGAGGGCCATGAAGATGGTCAGAGGGCTGGAGCACCTCTCCTATGAGAATAGGCTGAGAGAGCTGGGGCTTTTCAGCCTGGAGAAGAGAATGCTCTGGGGGGACCTTATTGCAGCCTTCCAGTACCTGAAGAGGGTATACAGAAAAGCTGGGGAGGGACTTTTTAGAAGGACATGTAGTGATAGAACAAGGGGAAATGGTTTTAAACAGGAAGAGGGTAGATTTAGACTAGATATTAGAAAGAAATTCTTTACTGTGAGGGTGGTAAGACACTGGAACAGGTTGCCCAGAGAGGTTGTGAATTCCACTCTCTCCCTGTACGCATTCAAGGCCAGGCTGGATGGAGATTTGAGCAACCTGATCTAGAGGGAGGTGTCCCTGCCTATAGCAGAGAGGTTGGAACTAGATGATCTTGAAGGTCCCTTCCAAGCTAAACCATTCTACGATTCTATGAAAAGCTGTTATTTTAGCAGAGATCTCTTCAGAGTCTGAAAATGCCATAAATGAGCTACAGATTGAAAGATTCAACTTAACATCTACATTAACAGATAGATTAATGGTATGATGTGTAACCATACACAACGCATACTGTTTTGAAGAGTATTTTATGCTGAAAACAGAGTGTAAATATCACATAGTATACTTAGGCAGATCTTCACCAAAAAACTGCTCATTGCATATATTAATGATCTTGTGTAAAGGTCTATTAGTTGACTGCTACAGTTTGAAAATATATTTGGGAACAAGTTTGAATGGCTCATGACATCAAAGAGACACTGCCAGAATTTGTAATATCCTGAAGAGGAGCTATTAGCTTTTACTGAGAAATAAGCTGGCCAAATAAGCTTTCCCTATTCTAGCTTTTGTGCCATGTGGCAATGATGTGACCAACCTGTGAGCAGGCAGCATGCCATCTCAACAGATGGGCATGAATACAAGTAGCTAGGGATATTGTTATTCTGTGTATAGCAGATGTACGCGCCTATTAAGACTGTTGCTCCCAGCTGTGAGAGTCAAAGCAGCAGTTTGCCTTGACCCTCTTTTTTAGAGTTGGGAATATCTGGCACCACTAACCCAGTTCTGAACTTGATTGACGTGGAGTACCATGAAACGCTGGAAGGGGAAGGCAGGGAGTTTGAGGTAGTTTCCTATACTGCCACAATTTTAGTATTTTTTTTATGGATGTGATGTTAACAATACTTGACACAGAAGCAATAGAAGTAAGAGCATGCCCTCTATAGCTATATCTTTCTAATATGCAAGCTGTACCCACAAAACTATGAATGGTAGACATCATTTACAAAATAATATTTGCTTGCCATATGAGAATTAATTACGGTCATTACTTTAATGATCAAAGTGCACAGAGGACAACAGAAGCAGGATTTATCACTGTATAAGTAACTGAACATTTGAATGCCACTGCTAATCATATTCTTTTAGCTAGAGTAACATTCCAGTAGCAATACTAGCAATACTTATCCATAGGTCAGTATACAAATTAGTGTCTTTCAGACAGTAGCTTTTTGGGTACACCTAAATTTTAGATTTCTGGAAAACCAGAAAGTTAAGAAACACCAATTCATATTGTTTTAGATGCCCATATTCCCAAGAACACAGTCCTTTGTAGAACTTATTTTTAAAAAAGATGTTAGTGCTTTTAGTTTGGGAAGTTGCTTTGAAACAACATGGTGAGTAGTGGGATGAAATGAGACATTATCTAAATTATAGTGTTCTGCACAAACTCTGTAAACCTCAATCTTTAGTAAGCCGGCAGGAACAATAAGATGTATTGTATAGTATTGCCAGAGTATATATTGTGTTGTCACCCTAAATTCAGGATTGGTGGAAAAAAGGGAAATTTTTCAGTTGTTTCAAAATACCTCTTCTAGAAAAAAAGCAGTCAACAGAAATTTTGCTTCTAGAGTTTGAGTTTATGATATTCAATTACTGCTGAATGAAAAATTTGTAGCCTGGCTCACACCTAGTATGCAGCTACAAATTAGGACATTAAATATACACTCTTTGCATCTCTGGGAACTGCCTACTTTGCAGGTAATGCCACTTTCTTGTAGGTAAGAACAATAAAACCTCTCAACATACCTAATCTCTGCTATTTTCTAAAAACCTGGAGTGTCAGTTTAATGTTGCTTGTTATCAGCTTATGTATTCTATAACTGTTATAGCTTCTAAACCTGATAATAGTTACAAATGCCATAGTTACAAATTCATAACTTGTCTAGTGCTATGTCAAACCTTTTATGGTAGCAAAACTAAGATAGATCATTTGTTATCAAAGTGAAGAGGGTTTGAGACACTGCAATGGACTCACATGTTCATTTTTAATGTGTTCTTTAAAGCCTGCATTTTCAGTGTTTTCCCCACTTGCACACTGATTATGCTCAGTTCTTAGATTTTGCCCAGATATGATCTGACAGAAAACTTAGTGAAACCCCTCTATTCAGCCTAAAAATTAGATCTATGCAGCACAAAAATAGATATTTTTATCTTCTGAACCCTGTTTCTGATGTTTTTGATCCTTTCTAGAAAAATTCTTAGACTTTTCTTCTATGTAGAAACAGATACATAGCTTATTTAAACAACCATTCATATCTTCTCTTTATTATTTCTTCCCTTCTGGGGGCTATGAAGATTAAATTAAAAAAAAAAAACAAAACAAAAAAAGCCAAATACTTGCCCTTATACTAAAGAGTTATGAAGGACTAGCTAAAATTTCTTGCTCCAGATCCATTTCTGTGCATGTAGGTATTTTATCTTTCACCGTTGTATTATTTTGTTTGTTTCTGCTGCTGATTCTTTGTTTTCTTTTGTTTTGTTTTCAAGTCAAATACTCTGACAGAGAAATACAGCTTCTTATTTTAAGGGAATACAATGTTGACTAAGGATTTACATTATATCGGTTGAAACTACGTTTCCATACTGTGATTTTTGTTTTAAAATATCATCACTGCTTTGAAAAGCTTAAAAACAAAATATTTGGAACATATCAGTATAGTAGGATGAAGTAAATATTTTGAAGAGAAGTACCTGAAACAAAACAAAACAAAAGTGGCTGGCTGTACACTCTAGAAAAGAACAGGCTCTTGTTACTCTCTTAGGTTGTTTTGAGCTATTCTCGTTTTCATCTTGTTTTCTTAAGAGAATAAAGTAACCGGCAGTTTTCTCTGTATTTATACTTGCAAATATCTAGGCCTTTAAACATATTTTTAAATTATTTTTACATGTCTGCCCAGGGAGGTTGTGGAGTCTCCTTCTCTGGGGATACTCAAGACCCGCCTGGACGCCTACTTGTGCAACCTGGTGTAGGGAACCTGCTTTGGCAGGGGGGTTGAACTCGATAATCTCTGGAGGTCCCTTCCAACCCCTATGACTCTGTGATTCTGTGGGCTCAATCAAATATAGTAAATATCGGAAAAGATAGTGAGTTCCTACATACAACATACACCAAATGCACTGCTTCCTTTGCAACAAGATAGGTGGTAGTCCAAGAAGTTCAGTTTTTAAAGATCTCAGAAGAAAACTTTCAGTGATATGATCTTATGTAGGAACTCAATAATGGATAATTTGATATTGAAAATGACACTGAATTCCAGGTCATGTCAAAGACTATGTTCATGGTAAGTTGGATCTTTCTATCAGAGCTGAAGACATTACATTCAGACTTTGCTGAACTTCTAGGGAAAATCACTCATTTGTTCTGTAAATTCTGAAATTGAATTTTAAAATTTCACCTTAGAGTACCAGATTTTCTTTCTAAACGAAGTAATCTTGCATTTACATTTTTTTAATCCAAATTTGTCTTTCTTGGTTACTGTAACTATAAGATCCAACGTTTTAGGCAGTTCCTGAGGTAACTGTGGCTTTTTTCTAGCTAAGAAAAAGTTACTTCCTAGGTCAGTGTTTAAGTCACAAAGAAAATATGGCTGAAGTAATAAAGTTTCCTCCCTTTGTTATTTTTTTTTCCTGATTAGTATGTTGACCATTATTACTAAAATGATACTGCTATTAAAGGTATTAAATTATAGTAAATGGGGGCAAGCACCAGTAATACTCTTCCACTTGGCGCAAGCATCATTTTCATGATTTGTTCATGCCTCTTTGAGCAAAATAATGGATGCTTTGAAAGGCCTGTACTATGTATAACTGAGGAGTGGGTATGTGAATGAAATCTGCTTTTACCTATATTTCAGCATAGTGTAAACTCAAACATGACTGGAAGAATGCTATAGGAAAGGAAAGAAATGGGTATCTTATGGCTATAGCTTTCATTTCTATAGAGAAGCTGTAATATTCGCATGTTGTGTGTGTATTATAAACCTTTCAGGAAAAAGGTGTTTAGAATTGTCTGGTTGTTGCTGTAGCAGAGTATTCCTGTCTGTGGCTTTACTCATGTAAATTCTTGCATAATCTCTAGTAGCTTTTTCTTTCCCTTTGCACTCCAGCACAAATATGAACAAACATTACCTGTTAGCACACATTAAATAAAGCGTCTGGCATTCTCAGCAGAAGCATCAAAGCTGTTGTGAATTTCTTCCTTATTCTTACGTACACACCAAAAAAATAATATGGACACATGAAAGAGGATTAGGGAAATTAATACAAATTAAATAACAAATGATAAATTGAGGATATATGCCTATATGTATAAACTTGTGTAGGTTCATTAAATTAAATGAAGTTACATTGATTGGCCTGTTCTGAGTATCTGACCAAAGATTTCAACAAATTCTCACTACTGCAGGAGCATTTTCCTTTCCTTTACCTGTTTTGACTTAATACTCACCTTTTACCTTGGTTTATTATGCACAGCAGAAAGACTCAAAATTGCTTAAATATGCTTGTGAGAATTAAAAAAATCATATCTCAATATCATTTTTGGCACTGAGGTGTTTGGTGTTCCCACTTATTTAAGTGTTCCCAGACAAATATGAAAGAATGTATCATCTAACCTTGAGCTTCACAAGCATCCTGAGGCTGTCAGACACAGTGAAACCTGGAAATGCAGGGCAAATATTTTAAATTTTGTGTATATTATATTGCTGGATGATGCTAACAGTAATAAATGTTATCATCACATATATATTATAAGACTTTTATGTAATTTACAACTGTATTTTTTCAAGTCTCCTTTGCATATCTTTAAAGACAGCAGATAATCCTTATATCCTGTCTATATTTAAAAAATTACTGAATTAAAAGCATGTTCTTGATAAACCTTTCAACTCAGAAGCATGTGTACTTCTAGAGGAACAAGTGAAGAGTGACTGAATATAATAATATTCCCTTTTCAAGAGAAGGAAGGAACAAAAATCCTGGGCAAGCAAAATTGTAGAGTTCGTCTATTGGAAATACTTGTTTTTGTTTGCATACTAAATATACTAGCCTAATCCAGACTTAAACATGCTATTTAAAATAGTATGGGGCAAAGACCTCTGAAGGCACTATCCACAGGGGCTGCTCTGTTTTGCTTAGTTACTACTTGATACATTGTGCTAGATCCAAAGGCAAAAAAGTTGCCCTTCAAATTTTTTAAATAGCACTGATAAAACTGTATGTAATAAATTAATATAACTAAAAAATATCTACTTTAATTGGTAGAAGAACCAAGGTTCTGAGAGGCTTCTCAGGTACATCCCTCTTATATGAGAGTGGTACTGTTCTGTAATCCCAGCATAGGAGCAAGTCTGGAGCATGACAATTGGTTTCCTTCTATGACGTTATCTTTTTCAGTTCATACTTGGAGAAACGTAAAAGGGATGTCTCACAGATCAGAGGGAAGTGACTTCTGCTGAGAAAAAATAAGTGCTGCATAATGGATGAAGACAAGTTAACTGAGCCTGTAGCCTGTGTTGCTTGTCTGTCTTTAGATTGCCCTGCTCCATGACCAGGCCGCATCCCAAAGAATATAAGATATATCTTGCTTAATCAGCGTAGGTCAGTTCCTCAAACCTAGCTGTGCCCGCTGGATACTTGTGAAAAGATTATGTGGCCAAGGTTGGAGATACAGAATGTAAAATAGACGGTAATTAGATTAGATTAGATAGTTCAGATTTGTGCAGCCCGTGGCTGGGCTTAAGTTTGCTTTGTCATTATTGTCCTCTTAATTTTCTAGTATGCTGCACAGATATGTTAATTTAGTGCTCACGCTGAATGTAGGGTCACAGTGTCTCACTTTTGTCTGTAGTTGATTGCTTATCACCTTTTCAGACTGCCGTTTCTATTTGCCATGTGTGTTTGATGATTGGTCCTCAGTAAATCCCTCTGCAAGAATACTGATCATGTTTTCTTTTTTTCTCTTAACAGCTGCTCAGTAATTTCACATGACATAATGTAAATGTATTCATGAAGTAAAGTGAGTCTCTCTCAGCTCGTGTTGATTGTGCTCATAGAGGTGTTTGCCAGTCTGTTGAACACATTCTGCAGTTACAATTTTTTTTAAACAGACAGAATGAAAATAGAAGACCATAAAAAGAAAGACTTGAAGCATTTTGTCTGTTTCTGAATCTTTATCTCCTACACACAATAAACATGTCCATTCCAACAGACAATGTGCAGCTAAATCCCCAGTGCTATTTGAAAATTTCAAGAGATAATTTTGTAAAACATCATTTATGTTCTGGCCTGATACACTGCTCCTCCCTGGCTGTTATCTTCAGAAAGCAGTTGGTAAAATACTGAAATAAATTACAGATGCAGATCTCAGATATAAAGAAGTGTTGCTTTCTTTCATAAAATATTCTGTAAAAGCCTTTGAGCTCTTATGTGAGAAAACAAAAGTGATGATTTAGAACTTTAAAGCATACTTTATTTTTATGACTTACAAAATCGCAAGAGAGAGAGAATGCCAAATGGGCCATTTGGCTTAAAGTTCTAAAAAAATGGAAACACAAGATGACAATAATCAGGCAAATATCATTGCATCAATGAAAGTTCCAATAGCAGCTTGGTTTAAGAGTTGAAATAGTCGTACTATAGGTCTGCAAACATTCAAAATCAGCAGGAATTAACAATTTCTACTACAGAAAGCATATATTATTTTTCTAAACCTTTGTTCCATGAAGGCTATGTCTGTGTAGTAATATTGTGCACTGAATGGAACACTTACAAGATTTGTTGGACTAGAGAGACAGAATATGCAATTGTTTGTGCATAGTGTAATAGTATAGTGATTAACATACTCACTTTGGAGGAAGGATACCTTTGTTTTCGTTCACTTAAATATCTTTCATTACTGGAGCATATTTGATGTTGCAATCCTGAGAAGTTTGTCTTGAATAGGAAAGCAAATGGTATCCGGGTCTCCATTAGGAGAAGGGAGGCCAGCAGGGACAGAGAGGTGATCGTCCCTCTCTACTCTGCTTTGTGAGGCCCCATCTGGAGTACTGTGTCCAGGTCTGGAGCCCCCAGTACAAGAAAGACAGGGAGCTGTTGGAGAGGGTCCAGAGGAGAGCCACGAAGATGATCAGGGGACTGGAGCACCTCCCCTACAAAGACTGGCTAACAGAGCTGGGCTTGTTCAACCTGGAGAAAAGAAGGCTGCGGGGTGACCTCATTGCAGCATTTCAGTACCTGAAGGGAACCTATAAACAGGAGGGGAATCAACTCTTTGAAAGGGTAGATAACAGCAGGATAAGGGGAAATGGTTTTAAGTTGAGGGAGGGAGGATTTAAGTTGGATGTCAGGGGGAAGTTCTTTACAGAGAGAGTGGTGAGGTGCTGGAACAGGCTGCCCAAAGAGGTTGTGGGTGCCCCAACCCTGGAGGTGTTCAAGGCCAGAATGGATGGGTCCCTGGGCAGCCTGGTCTAGTATTAAATGTGGAGGTTGGTGGCCCTGCATGTGGCAGGGGGGTTGGAGATTCATGATCCTTGTGGTCCCTTCCAACCCTGGCCATTCTGTGATTCTGTGAATCTGATATACATTACTGCAAATGTTTTCATTAGAGGTCCAAGGTGTGCACTAAAATTCTCTCATAAAATCTCTAGATGATATCCCTTTGAAAAGCATTGTATACAATTTGGAGAAGTAGTTTAAAGTTAGAAAAAACATCTTTTTATTTTTTTTTCCTAAAAATCAACCTAAAAAAAAAAATCTGTCTACTTGTAAGTAGATTTGACAATATGATGCTCTTGATTATGGGTGTCCAGCCTTTTAGCTTTCCTAGGTTGCATTTAGTGAACAGGAGTTGTCTTATGCCACATATAAGATGTGTAAATAATATTTAATGTATATGAGTATATGAGTATATGAGTAGCAAAATTTATGTATTTTTCATTAAAACATAAAAAACAGAGAGCAACAAAAACATAAAGCTAGTGGGATACTTGAGCCTGTTTTTGTGAAACTAATGCCTCAGTGTCTAGTTTGATGGAAGTGATTGGAATTCTTAGTTTTCAAGGCATCCGTCAGAAATTTTGATGACATATTACTCTTCCTGCACTTCATCCTTCACAGTAATTGTTCACAAACGTATGTACTGCCAAAAAGTGATGATGTGAATAAGCTGTGATTATGAAGCAAGGGATATTTTTTCTCAGGTAACATAGGTTTTATGAAAGCCATGTAAAGAGACATGATCAAATTTTTGAGTTGAATATCTGATTGCAATTCTAGACATTCAAATGAATGTCTAGGAAGTAATGTATTTATGTAAAAATGGAGTTGCAAGCATACAAAAAGAAGAGATGATTTTTTTGAAAATCTTGAAACCTATTCTCAAGTTTCTTTATTAAAAGGGGAAGTATGGCTGCATATTTTTGCTCTTCTCAGAACTGTGTTTAGCCAATGCATCAAGATGCATGAAATTATTTGTCATAGCTGGAGCTTGCCATAATTGAAGTTTCATTTCAATTAAAATACTGTTGTGGTTTTAAACACAGTGCAGATAAGTTGTTTTTCACCTTGAAGATGCATGTCTAACTTGTTTAAATGAGTGGTCAAATCCACCAAAAGTGCCAAATCTGAGCCACTTTTAATCTTCATGTTCTGGCACAAATTTTTGTTTTGATTCCATAAAGGACTTGACTTTATTTCACAAATCATGAATTCTTTTTATCATTTTACCCTGACTTAGCCACCTTCCTTTGGAAAAGTAAATGATCTCATAATCAGCATCCATACTTTTAAGGAACTCCTAGAATTCGCGATGATTCAATTCCTTGGACACTTCACAGTTTTGATGATGATTTACAAGATATTATCTATTTGTAAAGCTCTCACAAATACCTTTTCTTGATGCAGTGATATTTCATCAAACAAGAATTGACAGTGGCAATTGCATCATTTTCTATTAATTTCTTAAGTCTCTCTTTTTTACCGAACATCACCAGGGTGCCAACAGTAGATATGCCAGATCTGTTGACAAAGGTTAAAGAAGAAGATTTCTTTAATGTCTTGGGTTTTTTTATTTTTAATTTTTTAATTTTTTAATTTAATTTAATTATTTTTTTATACTGCTTCAAATAAATCAAGAGATTTAGTTGTGTCTTTCAAGGGCACCAGAGAAGCCATTTCTTCAGTGACGCTTTGTTCACTATCAATACCTCTAATCAAAATGGCAAAATGAGTTGTATCTGAAGTATCAGTACTTTCATCTATCGCCAAAGAAAAAGATTTGAAATTAGCAGCTTTACTCTCCACATTTCTTTCAATAGATTTTCCTATTCTTTTCTGTTCACCTGACTACAGTCTGGTGAGACAAACTGATTTTAGAAAAATCTGTGTTTTTTTTTTTTTTTTTTAAATGAGAATAGATTGTATCTTCCATGTTTCCATACATTGTTTAATAAACTCATCATCAGTAAATGGTTTTCATTTTTTTGCAAATTTGTTATCAGGTAACGAGATTTTATAACAAAGTTCATTTAACTTTATTAAGAAGATTATGGTGAGCTGACAGATTTTTTTTTCAGTTCCACTATTTTGTCTTTATGAAGCATTCTTTTGGTACGCATTGAATTTGCCAGCATGTTTCTGCATATAATGTCTATTCAAATTGTAATCCTTAAAAACTGATCTGATTTCTTTCAAATTAGGCTGGGCTGCTCAACGAGGCAGAACTGCCACAATGATGTTGCAAAAGGGGGCAGGCCACAGTACAAGCTGTGCTGGTTAAGATATCCCCGGTCTTGCTGCTGGAGGCAGAGGGTGAAGACTCAAATATCATGCCAGTGGAGGAATTCTTCCTTCCTCAGAGAAATTAATTGAATATGAAACTATCAGATATTCTTTTAAGTAAGCATTTTCCTCCAAATTTCCTTACAGATGCAAGTACAATTCTGGGAAAATGCATCTGAAATTGTCATGTGACATTGTTCATGGAATATAAATATTTAATATAAAACCAAAATTTTATGGAAAAAAAAAAAGTACAGAACACTTAGTATTCTAGGAATTCCACTTCCAACTGTCAGTTATAATGATTTTTCGTTTTCAATCTGCAAAATCAACAGAATAAAAGTGCTGCAAATTTATTTTGTGCAGTGTTGGCTTTAGAACCAAAATAATATTTTTTATAGTGAAGATAATTTGAAATAAACTCTGCATTTTGTGGATGGAATGGAAAGCTATATGTCTGGATATTCTTCCTCCCTCGTATGTATATATATCTTACATTTTTAAATTAAACTCTGGAACCTATATAGGATCCTTTTTAGTCACTTGCATGAATTATATCTCCTGCATTTCTCTTTTATGCTACAATAAACACCAAATACATTCTTGACCATTTATTTTTCATATATTTTTAGTATAATGTTTTATTTATTTGATATGATGTGATTGTAGTATGCTCTTCTCTGCTAAACTGCTAAAATTAGTGTTTGAAAATAACTTGATGATTCATGTTACCAAGGTTTACTTCAGAGATCACACAGCAGCTTCCCAGAGGAAATAGTTTTTAAATGAAGTAGAGAACTAGTATCCACATCACAGTGTCAGTGATATTCACTGAATTCACATTCACATTATTTAAAATGCTGTCTACTTAATTAATAACAATAGGAAAAGACTGATAAAATGCTGCAAGTAGGAGATGGATTGTTACACAAAAAATGCCTGAAATTACAATGAAAACATTACTGAATGATCCTCAGATGCTGAGTGTTTTCAAGCCATCATGTTTAAATTTTCTTTGTATACATCACATGTGGAAAAAAAATATCAGTAGTTAAGTGTGATAGCTGAAGAGACTTCAAAACAAATACCCTCAACTAGTACTTCTCCAGTTAATTATAAACATCAGAACAGAATTTAGAAATTAGCTGTACCAAGCTGCAAATTTCCTCCAGTATGTTTCAGAACTTAACGTTTTAAGGACAGATCAAATAGGCTCTTTTAGAGTGCACTAAGCCAAAATTTTGAAAATAGATTATTAATTGATTTCTAATTTTTCTACAAATAAGTGTTTCAGAGAGATATGTAGTAGTAACTGGTGATACACAGTGATACACCAATCAGTAAGCAGACATTTCAGTATGCATTGCCTGAATTGGAGCCTTCTGGCTAAGGATATAGGTGAGTGAAGCTGATTTCCACGTTCCCAGGCTTGTTTATACATTTCACAATAAAAATAATTTTAAAAAAGTTCAATAAAGTATTGAACTAATTATAAGGAGAGAAAAGAAAATCCATGTCTGTCCAGCTCTTTTGAACTCTTTAAGCAAAATTGTGCCTGCTCATCCTTGCTCAGTGAATCTCTGATCTCTGCAGACTGAAAAATATCAAATAGCTTCAACAGAAAAGACAAAGACTCTTAGTTTTACCCAAACTAAAGTTCCATGATAGTTGTGGTATTCTTATGTCAGATATGAATATGCGTATTTCCAATGACAGTGTGAGAAAAGGAGGTATTTCTTCCACTGGAAAGAGAAAGAAGTGAGGTCCCTTGTGTTCAGGTAAAAACTACCAGATAACAATGTGCTGTGTATAGGTCTCACCCTGTGGTGACCTGCAAGATGAAAGTTAACTCTTTTCCTACAGATGGGAAAAATTATAAATATTCAGAATACGTTGCTAGAGAGACAGTGCTTCCGAAATGAGACAGTATCCAATTCCTTCCTAGAGGTGTTCTTGTCTTCTTCAGTAGTTTCAGTTACTCCTTCTTATCCTTAAATATATGCTTTCAGTCATATATTTCAGTCAGGTCTCACGATTAAAATATCTGCTTAATGCTTAGCACTGCTAGACTTTTCAGATGTCCAAATCAGAAACTGCAGCATCTAGAGCATTTCTGAACTTGGATTCAGCCAGAATTCTAAATCCTATACGACTGAATTTAGGGTCTGAAACCTTACCTAGGCCCCTGATTTCTTGTCTATTTTCTGTTTTTGAAGACAGGTGCCTTTAACATTGCATTTGAAATACTGCCAGTTCTACAACAAATAAAACAATATTTCCCCAATCTTAAATAATAATTCCAACTGTTATTGGAAATTCATATCTGACATAAGAATACCACAACTATCATGGAACTTTAGTTTGGGTAAAACTAAGAGTCTTTGTCTTTTCTGTTGAAGTTGTTTGATATTTTTCAGTCTGCAGGGATCAGAGATTCACTGAGCCAGGATGAGCAGGCACAATTAAATAATAATTAAATGATAATTAATAGTGTAATTACTATTGTTTATGAATAAATAACAGGTAGCCCTTAGACCTGTTTTATGAACATTTATGCAGCATTCTGTCTGCAAGTTTCTTTTTTTACGTTTCAATTTTTTTCTATAAAAATGAAATAATTTCATTTTAATTAGTACACTGACAAAAGAAAAAATGTCAGTCATTACATTGCACTTAAAGAACAGCATTATAGATTATAAATGAAATGTATACTGAAATATAGTTTGAACAATATTTTAATCCCCCCATGGCTTTTTTATCCCCCTAAAATTTGAAACCATTCTCAAATAAAACATTGTCACATCCCTCTCTTGGTACTGTGTGGGTTTTTTTAAATTTTATTTTATTTTATTTTTTATTTTATTTTTTGTTTTCCTTTGGTCTTCAGATTTTTTTATCTGCTTTTACCTGATAGATGTGGATACACAAACTTAGAAGTAAGGAAGAGGAAGGAAGTGTTGAAAAAGTTTGGTTTATAGCTACAATCAATTAACCGGTTGCTAGGGAACCATCAGCTGTCCAATCAAAAATAGCAATCAGCCAACTGGAATCAGCAGGATAAAAAAAAAAACTGAAAAAGCATTGTGTTTTCCCCTGCTTACTTCTCTCTTTCTCTCTTTCTCTCTTTCTCTCTTTCTCTCTTTCTCTCTTTCACAAAGCAAGACAGAAGGGAAGTTTGATACCGCGGGGTTTTGTTTTTAATTTAGGTACTTAAGGGATGGCTTGGCAGTAGGAGTTTGGGTTTATATTTGGTTATCTTTGTGTTTACCAGTGGTAATGAAAATGAAGGGTAGTATCTCAGCACGTGGTAGTAGTAAAGAAAACTTAATTTCAATGGACCAGGTAAGCATAATGTTGCCTGAGCTGGCTGTGATTTGAAAGCTCTAGTCTTTTTGTGTAATAGTTAATTAAAGCTTAATGAACTTCCATGTATGGATAATAATTGGCATGCATAAATGATAACCCCAGGTGATACGTACAAAAGCAGAAAATTTCATTTCACTCTCTTAGAGCTTGTTCAGGTATGCTAAGGGCTGCAGAAAGAATTTGCCATCTGAAGTTCAAGTGTGATTTTTGGTGCTGGTCAAGCATCTGTTTCAGGTTGTTCATTAACAGGTTTTCCCTGTTAGTGAAAGGCTTGCTTTAAAATGGTTTTTGTACCATTTTTGTAGTGTGTTTACCTTGAAATTTTTAAAGAAATGCTAGGATAGGAAAACAGAATCTGTATGTTGATAGTTTTACAGTTATTTTTTAAGTATGTTATTTTTTGTCATTTTGATAGTTATAGTTTTCAATTTAAAAGGCTAAAACAAAGGACTGCTCTCTTTTTTAAAAGAACATCAATTATAAACAAACAGAAATAACCCAATAACAGAACCCACAAACATCTTACATTTATTGATAGCCATTTAAGGCAAAAATAGGTTAGTTTTTCCTGAACACTAGTTTTGGGTAACTTTTATATGTGAAGGATAAAAATCGAGGGTAATATTTGGAGTTTCCCTTTACTCCTATTATCTTGATTCTTATTTTTGTATTTAGATACGTTGATACATTAGAGGAGTGTTAAAGAGAAGGGGGCTTGTTTTTCATCCTTCGCCTATCCAGCCAGCTGTGGTATCTTACATATCAGCAATACTATTGCTAAGAAGCCCAGGTACTTACACTGTTTTTCTGAAATATTAATAATTAATTCACATTTGTATATTAGCCTGATTAAAAAGTTATCCTTCTTCTCCAATCTGTCCTGGTGAGACCACAGCTGGAGTACTGTGTCTAATTCTGAGTTTCTCAGTTCAAGAAAGACAGCAAACTGGAGAGAGTCCAACAGAGGGCCACAAAGATTATTAGAGGCTTGGAGCCTCTTCCTTACAAGAAGAGGCTGGGAGATCTGGGACTATTCAGTTTAGAGAAGAAAAGACTGTGGGGGGATCTTATCAATTCTTATGAATATCTAATGGGTGGGAGTCAAGTGGAGGGAGTCAGACTCTTCTCAACAGTGACAGAACAGAGAATAGTGAATACACAAGAAGTTCTGTATGAACATTAGGAAAAACTTTTGAGGGTGACAGAGCACTGGAGCAGACTGTATAGAGAAGTTGTGGAATCTGTTCTCTGGAGATATTCAAAACCTACCTGCATGCTTTCCTGCATAACCTACTTCAGCAAAGGAGTTGAACTAGATGATCTCCAGAAATCCCTTCCAACTCCTATGATTCTGTAATTTTGTGAGTAGAGACTCAAAGCATAACATGGCTTTGCTGTTGGCATTAAAAAAAGAAAAGAGAAGTGCCCTGAACTCACGATCTTGAATCTCCTTCTTTGTTGAGGTGATTTGTAAATGTCTGCTCATTGCAGACAGGCATGAAACAGAACAGAGTGCAGGACTGTTGTGGTGGCTGCCCACTCCTAGTATGTCACTGTGCATGAATTCAGTATCGTGAAGCACCAAGGTAAGAAGGGAAGAACTCTGTCATTATACCACAGAATTGTGAATTTCTACACAGCAACTGCATTTCTGAGAGACTTTTATTATTATTATTGTTATTATTATTATTCACCTAAGGCTTTGGATTTCAAACATTCATCCATTTATACTCTAGGCAAACTGTCTATTTTGTCTCTGCTTCAAGTCACCTTTTGGTCTGGATTCCACCTGAGGTGAGGTACAGAGATTTGGGTACATCTAAGGGTATAAAAATAGGAGAATAAAGGTTTAAACAGGAAGCTAATTTCTGTACATATTGGGGATTTAAGCAGTTTCAATGCTATGAACTTAATATAGCATCTCATCTCTGCAGAATGGATACACTTTTGAAGTTTGAGAGCTGAATATTAAATGACTGTGGTAATGTTCAGATTTATTAAGTCAATGACTATATCTTCTGTAGCTTCACTCTTGAAGCCTCTATATCTATTTTTTAAGTTTTTCTCCTTAATATGAATACAGAACTCTTTTGTGAGATGGTGTGTTGATAAGGAAAAGAGTGTGAAATCTCAAAACGTATGGGGAAAAAAAACCCAATGTACTCAATAGAGGCTGGTCAGTTTTACATGGATCCCTGAGGAGGTGTTGGAGCAGATAATCCTGGCAGATATTTCCAAACATGAAGAATGAGAAAGTAATTGGGCATACTTAGTGTAGACTTAGAAAGGACGAACCAGGCTTGGCCAACCTGATAGCCTCCTACAATGCAGTCACTATTTTGAAGGAACAGTAGATGATGTGAACTGCAAAGCTCAATATATTGAGATCAGTGATGTAATCTGGCCACTAGTCACCAGTAGTTTATCTTGGGAATTAATGCTTGGACAAAAACTATTTTGTTAATGAAGATACAGAGTACACTCATCAGATTTTCAGATGATATAAAACCAAGTAGAGTGATTGATGCACCAGATAATTGTGCTATGCTGCAGATGAACTTTGGCAGGCTTGAGAAATGAATGAGTGAATGAGTGGGGGCATCATGAAGTTCAGCAAAGGAGAGGCACAAAGTCCAGTATCTGTGGTGGAGTGAACCCATGCAGCTGTATAGGCTTGAGGCTGACAGTCTGGAAAGCAATTTTGCAGAAGAGGACTTGGGTGTTGTCATGGTCGTCCTCTTAGACGACAAGTTAACTGTGAGCCAGCCAAAGAAAGTCAACAGCATCTTGAGCTGCAGTAGGAAGACTGTCACCAGTATCTTAAGGGCGATACTTTTTCACACCTACCAGGGGCTGGAGAGATTCTGTGTCTAGTTTTGTATATAGAAACACGAGAGACATTAACATTCTCAAGCAAGTTCAGTGAAGGGCCAGTGAGGAAGGGCTTGGAGCATGTGTTAGAGAAGCTGAGAGAGCAGACTCTGTAGAGATTGGAGAGGGTGCCTTGAGGATCTTGTCAGTATTTATAAATTTCTGAAGGGAGGGAGTAAAGAAGATAGACCCAGGCTTTTCTCAGTGATTGTTGAGGGATGAAGCAAGAAGAAGTGGATGGAGACTGAAATATAGAAAATTGTTTAAATATAAACAACAGCTTTGTAACTTTCAGCTAAGACTCAAATACCTTGATGAGAGGTGATAGAGTCTCTATGTGTGGAGGTAGTCTAAATCCGATGGCATGGTCATGAGCGCTTTGCTCAGATGATCTCCAGAGGTTCCTTCCTGCTTCAGTGTGGAAACAATTTTATATGTTTGACTTAATCATGTGAAGAATCAGTAGGGAGCATGACTCGATTTGGTCTGTGTTTTTTTTTTTTTTTTTTTTTTCCATAGATCTATAGAATGGTTTGGGTTGGAAGGGACCTTTCAGATGGTTCCAAACCCCCTGCTATAGGCAGAGACTCCTCCTTCTAGACCAGGTTCCTCAAAGCCTTGTCCAGCCTGGCCTTGAATGCCTCCAGGAAGGGGGCATCCACAACCTCACTGGGCGACTTGTTCCAGTGTCTTACCACCCCTGCAGTAAATAATTTATTTCCTAATATCTAGTCTAACTCTTCCAGTTTAAAGTCATTTCCCTTCATTCTTATAAAAAAGTAAAAAGGTTTTTTTTTTTTTTTTTTTTTTTTTTTGTGGGTGTTGTTAAAGAGACTGAATTTTTACTTTTAAACTCAGCTGATCTGAATGTTTTCTGACTTGATAGGTGGCAATTAGTGCCACGAGGTGCTGTGGGAAACTTGGGTTATGCACCTGTTTGGCCTTTTCTTCCTTCATTTTGCTGGTTAAGATGGAGCATATTTTCTGAATTGAAAATAGAAGGCAAGTACTCATCAGATGTGTGAGTAGCTGCAAACATGGACTTCAGCGCTATAAGAAAATAACTTATGTAGCACAGAAACTAACGTTGATGTTGAGAGAGAGGTTGGTGGAATCATTATCTGCAATGATACTTATATAGTTGTTTTCTTTTATCCTTTTCTCTAAAATTATTTTACTAGGATAACATGCCTAAAAGTAGATCTTTTTTGTGTGTGTGTGTTCATCAGTGGAATCCACATCAAGTTTTATTTCAGTGACTACTGAGTAGACAGTTTATCTTTCAGTGAGAGTTGCAACAACTAGCACAGTGAACTGGGTAAGACAAGGGTGCTCAGGAAACAAGCGTGTTCTAGTATCCTTAGCAAGGGTAAAACTTAAATATCTCCCTTTGGTACAACAAAATATGTAGCAAACATCATTTAAAAAAAAAAAAAAAAATTGAAAATCTGAAACTGAACTTTGAGGGCCACTGGGATTTCATGGTATTTGAATACAAATGCTGAATCACTTATGTATGCAGCCCAAAATCACTGATTTGGAAACTTAGGTAACATGATAGCAAGTAATTATCAACCTTCTTCTGTATTCAGTGTAATACAGAATGCATTTATTAACTTATGCCTTTACAGTGAGAGAATAGTGACACTTTCAGCTGTATCAGCATACTCTCAATTGATTGCAGCAGGAAAATACTGGAAGTATCAGTAAATGACTGTAAAGTACCAATGAAAAACAATTTCTAACTTTTTATTTTATTTCTTTTGATATTCTAAAAAAAAAAATAGAGTTCTCACAAAGGAAGTTGAGTAAGTTTTTGAATTTGATTTTTAAAAGGAATGTAGAAAGACTAATCACCAAACATGTACTGTTATCAGAATAAACAATAGTGCCCTCCTTTCGTAGATCTGAATACTTTCCTTCCTCACTGCAGTAATGCAGCAATGCTAAGTTTCATGGGCAAGAGGTAGCACATATGGTTTCTAATCTTGAGCAGTATGTATGTTACATGACTGGCAAGTAGGCTCACACGGTTTGGCCAGCCAGCTGATGCCAAACTGTGCATGTAATATCAAAGAGTTCTGTCTGATTTTTTTCTCTGTAAAAGCATTAATTTGATCTCTCTTTTGCTAGTCATAGAATTTTCATTAAAAAACAGTAACGCTAGTGGAAACAAACTCTGTCTTTGAATTGGTTGAGATGAGATAAAAGATTGAGTAGGATTAAAAGATTTGAGGTGAAGATGGAAAGACAGGCACTATGATCTCAAATGCCTTCTTTTGGAAACCAGAGAAAAAAATAAGTATTTTCTGACAGTTATTTTCTTTGTAGTGACGAATAGTAAGTCAGATGATACTGTTGATGTTTTTGCTGGTGGTGAGCTTAGTGGTGAGTTGTTTACTGTTCAGAAACTATGATAGAGCCCCACAGACATTAAATCATGGGTTCTCTAAAAGAATGTGGCAGACTCACAATAACTATTAACAGCTGCAAATAGCTAAAGGAAGCAAAACAAAAGCAATGGTAAAAATTTTTTACCTTAGTATTTGAAAGAGGATTGCAATTATATGTCTGAGTGAAACAGAAGATGATTGATAATATTCTTGGCCCCTTAAAAGTGCATATTATAAATGAACACTAAAGGGTCTAGTTCATAAAATGGCCTGATGCCTAAATTCTTTGGAGGTTTTGGTATTTGAGATATCTTTCTATATTACTATTTAAATATGTGGGCTGACTTATAAAACAGTAGAGAAAATCTCAGCATCCAAAACATCAGAATGCAGTCACCTAGAGGCAGTGAATAAGAAAGCACCAGCTAAACTGGAAGCGTTATCTACTAGTACCCGTCAACTGAAGAAATAAAACTATGTAAAAAAATGTGAGAAAAACCAAGCAAAGAATGTAGATGCGCTTTTTTTTCTCCTGTGATGAAAATGTGTTGCTGAACTGACATGATAATCATAAATCGACAACGAATTCATAGTTAGAAATAAGTGACAAGAAATTAAAAGATGATAGTGTTCATTTTGTGTTATAACAGTGCCTGGAGGTTCTGCCAGAGATCAGAATTTTATTGGTCTTTAGTTATTTCTACGGTGTCAGATATAATGAGCCTATGGTCTTTGAGAAACACATATGTGCCTATAGGAACCACAAATTAAAAAAAGGCTATATTTTTTTGGTTATGTAAAAACAACAGTAAAACTCTGACAAGTTCTGTGCTTCTAATCCTTAAATGAACATTGAGATAATAAATAGCTGAGGTAGACAACTCAGTGGTGCCACCAGTGGTAATTAAACTGGGAAGTTTTAATGCAATGTGATGTTTTTTATTGTAATGCAGTTATTCTTCTCAAGCGTTATTCAAACAGTGCTTCACAATTCCCTGCCTTGGCTATGATCAGTCTTTGTAGTCTGAAGAACTGCTGAGAACTCACTCTTCATCTGAACTTCATTGCTCCTGTTCTCTAAATAAATAAATAAATATAAAAGTATGTTTAGTAATGTTCCCAAATTTCTTCTTGATAACACTATTGTGGGAAGATTCCTATGCTTTAGTAGTTCTTCACTTTTGAAATGTGTTGATTTGCCTAAGAATAGATTGCAGAATTTAGACTTCTCTGTGTTAAATGTATGTAAACAAATGAACAGTTAATCAGTACAGTTTCTTAAAAAAAGTGTGGCAAGTTTGTAAGAATTTTTATAGTACATTCAATTGATTAGATAAGCATTAAACAGATCTGAAATCAAAGAGTGGCTAGTACTAATTTTTTGGAACAGTCTACCAGTGACTAATTTCTACTGTGAAAACTACAATGAGGAAGAATTGGGGATATTTTACTGTGACCACTAAATTTTTTTAAATATAGAAAAAAACTTATGGAATGTTAGTCATAATATTATCCCATGCTTCTTGGTTTATCTGTATATATGATAATACATGAAGAAAAGAGACGTGAAGATATGAAGGATTCTGTATTTCTTTAATAATTTCCTGAAAAAATAACAAAAATGTGTCGTAGGATATTTGGGTATATATGAATGTTAACTTGAGAAATTGCATGATAGTTGTATTGTCCTAGCATTTCTAAGCAATTCACTATGTTGGTTGAATTTTTATTTACGACTAGAACCTTAGAGTTCATCAGTATGAGTAAGTTCATCTGCATACCAAAGGAAAAATATGGTTGTATGTTTTCCGCTTGTTAAGAGAAGTGTCACATTTGACAAACTTTGCCACAGCTGATCAGTATCTTCACCTTTCATGTCATCTAGGCTGCTGCTTGGTATTACTTTTGCTGCTGAGTGTACTAAATAAGATCAATCCCTTCAGATTTGGTACTCTTTCACAACAGGACAAAGCTATTGATTACCATACGAAATTTCTTATAAAGTGCATGCACATGTTGATATCCTCCATTTCACTTCATCCTTGTTTTGGGAAGACTATAGCACTATGTTCCTTTAAAGAAAAAGAATGAGAGCTGTCAAGCATGACTATTAGATGAAAATTTGCTTATACCAATGAATAAGTCTTAGAAAATGCTTCAGATATTTTTTGGAATCTGAATTGTTCTTTTGGGCAGTTGAAATGCTTCAGTATTAGCAGCAAGTATTGCAGCATGAATTACTCAACTTTGATATTTGATGGATTTACCATCATATACAACCTAAATAAAATTTTCGTGGTATTTCAGTACTGTAGTAATGATTGGAGCTACCGTTTCTACTCTGAAATGACAGCAGAGATGGTTATTTTTTTCTGAATGTACATTCACGCTGTTATGTTTCTGTTAGTAATAGGTTGAATGTTATTCCAGCATACTTTAGAAAACTGCAGTCCCTCTTTGCCTGATAGGCACTACCTCTTATATATAGTATATTCTATATTTAAAAGGAAAGCTTTCCTATGATGGTAAAAAGAAGACAGCTTTAACCAGGTTTGTTGAGTAGAGGACTATTTGTAAATTGAACATAAACAAAACCAAAGAATGAGCTGGAATTGAGTTTTCTTAGTACAGAGAATATAACCTGGCAAGGGTTGCTGAATTCTAAAAACCTTTTGGACAAGTCTACCATGATAATCTGTATGTTATTTATTTTCCTGTGAGTGTAATTATAAAGGACGCTGTGCCAATGCATGTTGGTGCAATACACCAGTGCTTCTCAGTTTCTTGAATAAAAACATGTGAAGTATAATGTTTGATCTTTGTACTTCTCAATGCGCTACTGAAGACATCATTTTCTTGTATCTCGTGGGGCATTTTCTTGCAAATAAGTGCTTGAGAATATGTTAACTCTGGTGGAATTAGAATTTCTCATAATAGACCTGATGGCTTATTCTAAAGCATTGATCATTTATTTCCAAGGCTGCTGTTTTAGATTAGGAGTGAAGAGAGGAGGAATAAAAGTAATTAAATCATGACTGGAGGCATTTAAAAAGTGCAGGAGAAAGACAGCCATCTCTATAACCAGCCTGTCAAAATGAAGGAATGCAGATTCAAGTCTGGGGAATAAGTAATATTAATGAAAATGACACAATTTTACCTTGTAACAATCAAGATTAAAGGGTGTCTGGAACATGTGCTTGATATTTACATTCAATTGCTTACTTTAATATTTTAAGATAGCAAACAGTGACCAGTGAAATTCATTCTTGGAATTATGATAGAGAGGTATTTCTCGTTATAATTTAGGAATATTTAAATTCACAAAGCTCACTAAAATGTGCATAACTGAGATATTTCAAAATAAACTTCATATGCAGGCCTAGGAAAATCTGTAATTAGATGATCACTAATGAATCCATTGTAGTTAATTTTGTGTTAAATAGAAATAAAACACAAACTGCCCATGTAATTTAATATGTATGTGATTTGAAGTTCTGAGATAGTTCAGTTCAAAAAGTCATGCCACTGGGTGTATGTGGCTGCATAAAATGTATTTCAGGCCATGGGAATGGACGTTGAGAATGTGTATTATTAAGAACAATTAATAAGAACAGGTGTGCCATTCCTCTTTTAAATAAGTGACTGCTCTCTTGCAGTCTATCACAGCTGCAGTAGCTGTCCACTGGAGGGGGACATTATGCACACTTGTTGCTTTCTAAATACTGATCCCAGTCCTGCTCCCTGAAATGTACTATTATGTGATAACCTGAGTAGAAATTTCTGAATGTTGACATGCTTTCTAAGTAGTCAAATCTTGGTGTAGCTCCAAGCATGAAATATTTACTGGAGCTGACTTACTGAAATGTCCAATTCTTGAGAGAAAGCAAACCTCCAGAGTGGAATGCAGTGGATAATCTGTTCCGTGATCTTTTCCATGTTCCCTGAGCAACGTGACCTGCAGTCTTAACTGTTGGCAATCACCAGGGGAGTCTGATATGCTGACTTTAAGAAAAAAACAACATAGACTATGGAGTAGGGTAGAGGTCCCATGATCAAACCCTGTGACCATCCTGTTGGAGGAGTACTTACTATTCTATTGTAACTGATAAGCTGTCTTGTTTTTCTGCCCAAAGCAGTATTTTTCCACTGTTGTATCAACCCCCCTCCCCCCCCCCAAAAAAAAAAACAACACCAACAAACAAACCCTATTGAAACAGAGGTTTTGAAGGTTTGTCTCTTGTTAGCAGGAAATGTCCTGCTGTCCATATCAGGAAGGCTGGCTGTTGGACAGATGTACTCAGAGACATGTATTTCCTGATGTTTCCCACTTTCCTTCCCTCTCCCCTTGGCCCCAGTATAAATGACTTGTCATAAAGGACACAGCTTGTGAAACAGCACGAACAATTTTGGAATGTTCTCATATATCAAGAGTTAAGATTCCTGCAAAGAGGAGGAGGCATTTTTAAAGAACACCTGCTCCTGGTACTTTATTAGCTGTAGAGTTAACAGTAGCACCAGTTAGACTGTTTCATGGTCTTCTCAGATTTTTACTCAAACTTGGCAAGAATATATAATGAATAAAATCTCTAGCAGTATTTCCACATGGAAAACTGAAGGTTCCATAGCTAAACTAATATGCTCCATTTAATTTGTTGAGATAACAGGTTAAAAAAAATCCTTTTAATACAACTTGTAAGGCCAGTGCTGACAGTCACTTCATGCCTAGAGAGTAAATGTTATAAAGGGCATGTTTCAGATTTTTTTTTTTACATCTGTTGTCCAGCAAAAGTTCTGAAAAATGGGAAAAGTAGTCACTTGTATAGATGTCAGACAAAAAATGGTTTCAGCGCATCACCATGGTACACGGCACACTGAATATTCATGAAAGCATGGAAATAAGGTAGCTAAAGGCAACTCAAAATGTTTTATACTGAAGTAGGGTATTAAGGTCTGAAGACCTCAAAAGCCCAAAGCTGCACTGTACGCTCTTTAGTACAGCTTTTGCAGTTCTAGAGAACCTTTGTCCTTATCTCCATATATACTATATAATACTCTTCCATATCGATACAATTCTCTTTCACAGGATGTAGTTGAGACTACGCTGGTATTATTCTTTGCATCTTCTGTTCAGGTTTTCCTGTAGAAACTCCCCATCGCCTCCCCTGAATTCTCAGTGAGAATGATGCAGTGACTGAAGATAATCAGTAATTTTCTGAATATTGCCCTTTTGATAAGAAGGGTGCTGAATACAGATTAAAGGCACGAAAAAGAGCATATGGAATCACTACCTTTGACTGAAGCTTTAAAAAGCGTGGTATGTAAGATCAGGAGCTTCAGATAATGCCCATCTGTGGACACTGAAAGAAGCAGTGCTGGGAGGATTCAGCAAGTGATCAAAGAAAAAAAAAAAAAAGTTCAGGAAAGGCCACAGTAGTTCGCATAGTTAAAAAAGTGGAAGTTATTTCCAAACCTGTAAAACAGAAGAAACTCTCACTTTGACAACCAGATGCAGCAATATGCAGCAGGGAAAAATACAAGCAGGACAAGTTGAAAAAATACACGGATTAATAACTTCCATAAACATAAGAACTAGGAGGCCTACCAAACAATCTTTTGGGACAAAAGATGATTAAGATAGAAAATCAGTGTTCAGAGTAGATTTCAGGAAAATAAAGTCTTTTTTTTTTTAAACCTTGTAGAAGAGTTTCAGAAAGTTCTCATGACAGAATTTTTAATGGAGGAGGCATGGTGGAGCATCTGTCTCAAATCCAACTGTAAAAGGTTTTGAAATGAAATGACAGGACAGATGGTATTCATCCCAGAGTTCTAAAGAAACTCAAGGATGAAATGGCTGAACCTTTAGCTGTACTTTATGTATGTTTTTTTCACTTAAAGCTGCCTTAGCACTGGAGGAAAGGAAGGTCACAAATACGATGCTAATTTTTAGAAAGCATTCCTTGGAGATACAGGGCACTTCAGACCAGTATGTCCATATGGCAAACTATGAAGTTCTTATAGCACAGATGAGAATTTCTGGATCACGCACTGAAAATGAAGCTAGGGAGATCAGGTATGTCTACTCCATCTGAATTTCCCAACAGACTCCTCACAGAGGAAAGGAAGCCGTCACTGAAGGTCTTAACAAGTGACTAGTTAATACACAGAGACAGAATAGGACCTAGTCGTCAGTTTCACCAGTGGGGTAAAAATCACCTGTGAAAACTCATAGGCTATTTTTGGAGCCTGGGCAAAGGGCTACTGAAGACTTTAATATATACACATGAATGATTTGTAGAAAAGTGGTGAACATGCTGCAACAGAGATGAGAGTTAACTGTGAAGAACAGCAAAGGCAGCGTGAAGAACTGCAAAGGCAGCAGGATTTAAACAGAAGATGAAACATGCTGTTAATACAAAATATATTACATGTTAATATGTGCTCCACAAACACATGCAAAGGGGAAAATGGTCTAATGTTTATATTACTGGCAATGAGGATGGACAATAAACTACATTATACTAGTCTGGAGGAGATGCTGGAGCTGTAATAATTCTGTGAAGACGTAATGGATGAAACAGCACGTCAGGCATTATTAGATAAAAGAATTTGGAAAAAAAAAAAAAAAAGAACTGTTTGTGAACACGTTATCTTCTTCCTGAAGAAATGTAAGGTTTCATTTTCCTTAGACCAACTTCTTGAACAAAGCCTACTTAGAAAGTTGATCTTACTTTTCCCAAGAGAATTCTATGGTCTGAAGCACAGTAAATATTCTTTGTTTTGTTTTGTTTTCAAAAGGAAGACCTTAATCAACACAGCTACGGACACAGGAACTAAATGCAGTATATACAGGCTTTAAAACTCAAATAGCAACAAAGAAATCATCAATGGGCATGGAGAGAAAATCAGAAAAAAATGAAATAGGAGTTCTATCTTTGATCAGCTGATGTTCTGTTTATTTCATAATGGTGTATCAGAAGAACCTTGTATGTAATACTAGCATATTATCTACTACTTACAGCTTAGCGACAGCTTATTTGCTGTGGTGGTGTCTGTCACAGGACGTGCTTCACTTGCCTTGCCATCCTTAACAAACATTTATCTTTGTTTGTTGTCTCATTTTGACTGGTATTTCTTTCCACATCTTGAAAAATCTGAATTCTTTGCCTGCTACCTCTGCATTTCTGGAATTGCTGCTCACATGAGCTGCTTCATAGCCCAGTCTGCTTCTCCACAACTCCTTCTGAGTTCAGCATCTAGAATCTCGTAACAGAGCACAGGTGTAGAGCTTATTGCTACCTTCTCCAGCACACAGAGCCTCTGTGGGACTCATAGCCCTTCAAATTGTGGCATGTGCCTGAGACTGAAAACTACCCAGTAGAAGAAAAAAAGTTGATTTTTCTGTCTACGCAACTTTGTCTTAATCAGTGCAATCAAGAACTGCCACAGGCCAGAGTGAACCTGTAAGCTGCTCCAGCCAGATATCTTAAGATAACTAACTAACTTTGGCCTCATTACTGGAGAGGCTCTTGTTTCAGGACTGAATGCAGTGTCTGCCATCAGAAAAATCTTTGGCCAGGAAATCTCATGCTTCATCTACAAGTTCTATGGCTATTCTCAAAGTCTCTTAATCCAAACATCTATTGCTGAAGTTGTACCCCTAAGTGGGCTCATCAGCAGAGCTGAAGGAATGATATTTGAATGGACAAGCTGTAATTAATTCTACGGTCAAGTAGCTTCCAATAGAAAAGACCACATTCTTCCAAAAGGTCTTTTGAAAAATGCGTTGTGATGACATTCTTGTCAGCACTGCCATCTTGAAGCCAGCTGCTGGCTAGCTGAACCCAGCACTGACCTAGGACTAACTCCTCCTTTGGGAATCTAGACCATTAGCAAGACCATCATTCTTCTATATCTCACTGATTTGTCTCAGCAGGGGAAAAAACTGCAATGCCAGTGTGTCTCTTAAGGAAACTGGAAATTTTTTGTGTAATCAGATGTGATGGATGACCAGTGTCTGCCTGGATTCAAAGTGTGGCCATACAAATTCTGGAATACTGAATAGAAAACACAGTTTCTACCTCAAAGTCCTCAAACAGTGAATTTGCAGAAGGGAAGAAGTATCCTTGCCCAGTCCTTTCACTCTGCTTTGTGCTGCTTGACCACACCAATCCTACTGAGGGAAACAAGGCTATTGTGCTACCTGGACTTTCTGTCTGATCTTGTATGTACTTTTATATTTCTTTTGATAAGTTCAGTTCCTATCCCAAATCAGAATATTCTTTGCTTTTGTGCAATAGAGAAAAAGGGTCCTGATTATTTCAGAACTCCAAACATGAAAGATAATGAGATACTGTAACAGGGAAAAGAAACCCATCACTGAGGACTGCTGTTGCCATCCCGTGCACCTTGGGTGCTGACATTAGGGGTTCTTTAATGCAGGTAGTGCTCTACTGCTTCTCCCACCCTTTACTCCTTTCAGCCTTCTCCTCGTGAGACTGCTTGTGCAGCAGACATTATTATTATTATTACTGCACAAGAAAGGGCACAAATTCCACACCTGGTCACTGGAGTTGGCACCCCACCAGAGGCAGTTCTGCCTTCACATTGAGCAATCTCATGCATGGGACCAGCGGTGCCCACAGCCCTTTGTCCTGCTTTACCTGCCCTCCAGCTCACACATGGCACACTTCTCCCTAAGCAACCACATTTCTTTTCAGCTAAATATATTCTTAACCAGAATTAGAAGGGATCTAACATGCAGCATACCTTTTTGTCTTGGTGTTTAAATCATCTCTCAATCTTTCTTCTAGTCCTTGATTCTCTCCTCGCAGTGCACCTGTTTAATGGAAGGAATTTGCATTTTTCATCAGTTAAGGTCCATCAGACCATAAGCTATGCCATTACCTTGCTGTAGAGTCTTCATCCACATGACTGTTCAGAGCAATGCAACATTGCAAAAAACTCACAGGTGGTACAGATTGCTTTTTTTTTCCCCCCTCTTTTACCAGGACCTTTTGTTCTACTTTACAAATCATTCTCATGTTCATTTTTTAATGTGAGCATATTAAATCACCTAATTAGATCAGTGCAGGTAGTACAAAAATCCAAGTGTCCCCCCATGGCAACTCACGCTGAGAACTTCACTTCTGACTTCTCTGGACAAAAAACTCATTCCCCACAGATATGACAAAAAGTACCTAGGTAAAAAGTAAAATAAAGCACTTTTAATATTTGTAAGTTTGCAACATAGAAGTTCTCAAGACTTAGAGATATGGGGTTCCTATATAGATAATAATCCATTTTTACTCTATAAAAAATATAGTAAACCCAAAAATTCAAATATTTTATTTACTTCACCTAAAAAACAAGCAACCCATAAGATATACATGTTTCCCAGATTTCTCCCTAATAAATTTCTGAAAGATTTATACAATTTCTACAGAAACATACAGTGTATCAAAATCTGCATAAATCAAATTTATAAAATATGTAGAAATGCATAGTGATATTATCATCGACTTACAAAGCAAGAGTATGGGAATTATTATTTTTTTCCAAGCAAGCTACAGTATGAAAAAGTCATTACAGCAACAGCTTCTTATGATCTCATGTTTCGGTCTCACATACAGATGTGTATTTGCACATAGCATCAGCTTGTAATGAATTGCACAAAACACCCATTTCAAATGCACAATTTATGTGCCACCACTCTTTCTCTTATGCATAGTAATATGATTAAATTAATCTACCCAGCACACAAAAATGGAGTCAGTTTTCATACACACAAGGAACAAGTACCGACACACACCCTTATTTTCCATTTTCCAGTTTCTCCCTTCTTTATTTTCTATTTTTCATACCTCTGAAAGGATAGATGAGAAGTTTAAAGAAACTAGGAAAGATCCCAAACTAATATATCAGTGCAGTCTGCCCTAGAAAGATCAAATTCTCACCATATTATGATACACAATCCTTGTTAACACCAATGAAAGCTGCATGCAATGCTATTCTAGATTTCAGGGAATATTTAGTCGTACTTAATAGTGTGACATGTTATAGGCATAACTCTAAGTCAGTACACTGATGTCAACATTTAACAGTCACAAATCTCGAATAAGGAAGCGAGAACAAGTCATTTCTCCTCCACCTCTCTGTTTATTCCAAGTACTTACACTCCTGAGGGAGTTCTCATCAACTCCTATTCGGAACAATTTTAGAAACTTCTTCACACTCTGTTCTGTACACTATAGCACCAAGTGGTTTTATTTTGTGTTTGTAATCCTTCAGTAAAAGTTTCCAATGAAAAAAAAATATGGAAAAAATTAATATGAATAAATGCATCAAGATTTCCACTTCTCTTTTCAAACCTAAGTCCAGACTCCAAAATAGCGGGCAGATGTCCTTTCAAACAAGTAAGCAGATGTGTTAATGAGTTGTATTCTTTTCTTAATTAAAAGTTTTAGTTTACCTCTAAGTGATTTTCATTTAAAATAACAACACAAATGAAGCACTGGATTTTTTTTTTAAATTTTAAATCATTGTGCAGCTTCTTAAAAATCTATTCTTTAGTTTAGATTATTCTTATTTTTATGTAAGGTATGATTTAAACAAGCAAGTTAGAGCATATAAATTCTTGACTGAAATTGCAAGGGTGCTTCATTCAAATCCAACGTACCACATTGGTGCTAACCTTGCTACTGAGCTCCTCCTTGCTCCATACCAGGTGCCGAGCTGCTCCCCCACACGCAAACCAGAGCAGAGGTGGGCCAATGGCCCCGATGTGAGATTTTGGAGCATCTGCAGCGAAGGGGCCTGTCAGAGCCGCCCATTGACAAACAGCCCAGCTACTGACAGCAGCTGTCTTCAGCTACACAGTAACTGGGGTGGGACGCAGTAGTGGGGTGGGACAGCTGATCCCTGCCTGTAGTGACATCCATTGTATAGTTTCCAGCAAATGCTTTTCTTGTGAAAGAGAGAAACTGAAGAGGCACTAAATATGTTGAAATTCACCTTCCAAAAAAGCAGCATGACTGTGAGAGAAGGCCACCCTGGCTAATAACCTGTGGCAGTGCTTAGTAAGATGTAAAATTAAATAAAAATTTACAACAGGTTGATAATCACCAAGTTCTATGAAAATCTGGTTACTCCAACCTTTTCAAGTTTATGTAAAAAAACTGCCTTCAGACCCCTGAGTGTAATCCCAAAGAAGACAACAACGCCTTTAACTATGTTCCTATGAAACACAGCTAACAGCGCATTAAGTTACCAACGTCTTAAAACAAAAAGATGTAAACATCTACAGAGTTTAAGGTAAAGCAGTTTTGTAAACATTAACTGCGGATGATCATGTTATTGTAATAATCACAGTTCATCTATGTCCTTCATCCAAGTCAGGAGGCTCGGAGCTGTACAGTTAATAATTGCAGCAGTTTTCAGGCTATTTTCAGTCCTGTACAAATGAACGTGTCAGTAGGTAGGTTCTGTTTATCTACACGCTAAGAATGTTGTTCATTTCCCATTTCTGCGTTGCTTTACTGGAATCACACTCTGAAATGAAAACTTGGTGTAGGACTTCTGACCGATCCAAGCACTTCCCTGAAGGAATGTGTGTGAATCTATGCAGATTCTGGAAAAAAAAAAAAAACACAAAACAAAAAACACCAGGGACATTAAAAAAAAAAAAAAAAAACATACAAAAAAAACAACCACCAATCAAAAAACAGACAAAATTTTCTTCACAACTGTAATGTTGCAGTATTTGCAGTTACAAAATCAGGGTTCAGGATCCCTGAAAAAGATCAGTTCCATACTTGTTCCATTTATTTGTTAAACTTAGATTTTTACATCCTTTCTATTATGAAATGTTTGATGCACGTAGGTCAACTTGAAATGCCTTGCATTTCTCATTGGAAACAAACTGCTAAGAAAATAAGCAAAACTGTGCCTAAAACGCTTCCAGCATTTTCATCTGTCCCATAACCCAAACAAAAGATTAACTCTCGAGGACAGCTTTACGAGAGCTGACCTTGCCGGGCAGATCCTCCTTTGGTTAGCCCTCACATATAGCAACATTTACTCCGCTGGGGAAAAAGCAATAACTTTGCTCCCCGTTTGACTGGTTGAAGGAAGAAAAGAGGAGATGAGAGCAAGGCTGGCCTCCAGAGCAACAGGAGACAGCTTCGGAGACTGCAGACCTATTGTGTTGAGTGCAGTCAGGCTGAGACTCACACGTTTGGTTTCTTTTAGCCCCCCTTCCCACAGTGCCTGAATCTCACTGTTTGCCAAGCAGCCTCTGGTTCCTGGCTGCCCCACTGCCCAGCTGTATGCAGCATGCCAAGCGAGGGAGTAGCAGCAAATCTGCTGCAGTGTGGCTGCACAGCCCTGCT
>JAOWBP010002559.1:27900286-27916857 GCA_028571105.1 Tragopan temminckii | reverse complement strand
ATGCAAAGGTATGTTTGACTAGAGTCACTCAAGCTCCTCCTGAAAGTAAGAAAATAGTATGAAAATGGCTGAAAGAGAAAGGTTGGGTTACTGTCAAAGTCAAGTAGGGGAGATATATCATCACAGACAAGTGAGGTTGCCACTGACTTTCAGGATGCATCAATGGGCTGAGCCTTTCTTCCTGCCCCCCATAGGGTTATTTTTGAAGTAAGACTTACATGCTTGACTGTACCAAATGCTTCCCCAGGAAACTTTGGAATCTATAGGGTTATTCCATGATTTAATGTGACTGTAGTCAGTCATTAATACTAATCTTACCTGTTTTGCAGACAATCTCACCTGCAATCCAAAAGAATCTGTAATACATTGCTCTGACACTGCAGCTGACTTCTGACTGAAAAGGTAAGATTGACTTTTTTTGTTTTTTAATGAGACTGGAAAGTATAAAAGTGAGATGGCAAATAAGTACATATATCTGCACAAGCATGTCATTCAGGAAGCATCATCAGGAAATTTTACGTATATTTTCATTCATTTGCTGCTGTTATTGAGGCAATATACAAAATATATAAAATTACTTATCTTTTGACTCATTAGTGCAAACCGTACACGTGGTACCAAGACTGAAATGGAAATTTTATTACTTGGTTATGTTGCAAACAAATATTTTCGTTCTTAAAATTCTTGCACTATTTTTAAATTGTGGATCTTTATGAATTAGGGAGTTCTTTAGGGAGCAAATGAGAAGTTAAGCAACTGGTTTGTTTTTGTAACTGTATGTAACTCTTGTTGTAGCTGTGTGCTCAAAGCTGCGTATCCAACCAGGCATATGCTCTGAAGGTTGATTGGAGGGTTTTATTAAGCTGGCCTGTGATGTCAAAGATGAATGTTGTTGGTATGGAGTAGAGGCTGAACCTTCTTGCTAGTATTCTGTTAGTTTTTTTGTTGCTGTGTGACAAACAGCAGCAGAGGGGCAGTCTGATGTCTGACATGTAAGGGTGTATGAGGTGAAAGTGTGGTATTGAATTCTTCCATGCAAAAAAAAAAAAAAAAAAAAAAGGACCAAAAGGACCAATTGACTTTAATCAATGCTTGCTGAATGTTTCTGGAGAACAGACAGTGGATGCAAGCACAGTGAGATAGTGGGTGGTATGTTTCAGCAGTGGTGACAGTGATGTGAAAGATAAACTGTGTTCTGGATGGAAGTGCACAGCTGTCACATCATGAAATGAAGAGCATCTCAATCAGCTCATCCATGCAAAATAATGGGTTAAGAACAGGGAACAAATCTTCAAACTCTAACCACTGCATCACAACACTAAGTTGAAAGCTTGAACTTCCACAGTCAGGCCAGAGAAGGCAGTCTCTCTGTTGTATCACAATAATGCCAGGCCCCATACCAGACTGAAGACCATAGAGCTCATTGCCAATCTTGGCTGGACTGTCCTACCACATCCACCAAATAGTCTGGATTTTGCAGCTTCTGATTTCATCTGTCTGGACTGATGAAAGATGGACTGTGTGAACATTTTCCTAGCAACAATGCCATCATAGCAGCTGTGAAACAGGGGGTCACCTCTACTGGTACAGATTTTTATGATCGTGGCATACAGGCTCTTTTTCTGCCAGTGATAAGCAGCATGACTAATTCTGGTGGCTATGTTAAAAAATGTTTTGTAACTGAGAATTTGCTTTATCAAATAGTGTTATTGTGCACTTTGTATCTGTTGTACCTTCTGTGGTAATAAATGGAAGACATTACTTTCAGAGTGACCTACGTATTTTAGATTTTATAATGAAGACAATGAACTCTGAGTGTGCCTGGGACATCTGTAAACTGTGATTCTAATTACATTTTCAAAAGGAGTGGAAAATGATAAAGTAGGCTGCTCTGACCTACACAGGTTTGTATTTCTAGGTACCATTAGACAGTCTCTCAAGAAAAGTAGCTTAAGACTCTTGCATCTAAGTTTTCCTTGTAGGGGAAGAGTTTGGCCATGTGATCCTATTATTCTGAGGGTGAAGTGACTAAATCCTGTGCAACTCTGGGAAATTAACTCTGCTACACTGATTTATCATCATTACTGTCTCTTCGTCAATTCTCTAACCCTAGACCTAGAGACAAATAAAGTATTCCAGTAAGTGCAGCATTTTAAATTCCAGTTAAATTACATTCTGCTTTTTAAACTCAATTATTCTGATATCAATTGTAAGATTTTTTTTTTCCTACTATGAAGTAAGGAAAAAAAAATCATGGCTTTAACCTCTCACAAATGCTTTTTTTTATGCCATTGTAAAAGATTCTCGAGATCAACAACATTGATCTAAAAGTAGCAGGAAATCTGTTCAGAAATGAACAGATTTAGAAATGGTTTCCATTTTAATATGCATGATTAGTCTTGTATGCAAGAAGCTTTCCAAGGTGTTTTTTTTTTTTTCTTTTTGAGAATCCTGTAAAATCTGACTTAGTTATCTCTGTTTGAAGATGTTTGTGTTATGAAGAGCGACTCTGGGGTTTCAGGATCTGTGATTCAATTACTAGATGATGTTTTTTGCATAGTTCTTTCATAGTTCTTCTTCAAATCATACTATACATTGTTTATCCTTAATTTATTGAATTCCCTCACAGAAAACACATGTTCTAAGAGATCCTCAACCTTTTCATTCATGATGAAGTGACTATGACACTTATCTTTTTTTTTTTTAAAATTTCTAGAGTATGTTATGAACATAAAGTACATTATGTTCTGGCATTGAATACTTTATAGGGGAAAGGAAATCCCACTGTAACCACTAAAGACTTTGTTAAATTGTTAATGCATTAGCAGGGCAAAAAAAATTTTTACCTATCAGCATATTATGCACACTCAGAACTTTTGTGAAAGATGCAAACCAGTAACACAGATGAATTTTATTTAGATAAGCAACGGAGGAAAATCTATCTTTTGCATATTTGTATCTACCACTGGCAAATAATTTTGAATGTTTTACTAGGGTGGGTTAGGGAGTGACTAGATCATCAGTAACAAGAGCCTCATGTACTTTCCAGTAGGGGAAATCAACTGAAATTTGAAATTTCAACCTGCTAAAGTCAGCAATCAGTTGAAATAACAGAGCTTGACAGTGACAGGAGATGGCATTTTTCTAGGTCTCTGACAAGTGAAATATATTGAAATTGCCAGAGAGAAAAAGCATTTATATCTGGAAACCTAAAAACTGTTATACGTATTTTCTTTCTGATAATTCTTTTCTAGCCACTTTGAAGTCAATATGCTTTTTGCATCTGAGTTTTTCCAGTGAATTTTTTCGGTTTGAGAGTGTTGTGGAAAGAAGGTGTGTGTCTAGACTTTGCAACTAAAAAACATTTTTGCTTCAAAAAATTAAAGGATTCCTAAGCTCATTTGCTTTTTACAGTTGTATTATGGATACACATGTGACTGAGTATATAATGCCAATAATTACATTTTTTCATCTTAAGCTGTTACTTTGTCTCCTCATTAGTTAGCTGCTGAATCATAATTACAAAACGAGTATCTGAAATGATACACTCATTATAATCCTCATTCTGCATTCGCTGCATACTTCCAGTGTGATGGCTTTATGAGTACCAGTTGTGCTCTTACTTTCAGTTCTTCAACTTAGTGGTCTTTTCCACAGTTTCTTTGCTTTGCTTGCTCCTCCAAAAAGCAATAGTTTTCTGTGTAGATTGAAATAGATGCTGTGAGTCTATTAAATGAAGTAAAGCCAAGCCCTCTGCAACCTCCTTAAATTTCAAAAAAAGCTAATATAGCTTTATTTGTATCTTCTTTTTTAAATTCACATTTTATTTGAAGGGGCTCATTTTATAAATATTACTATAGTTATATTACTATAGCTATTACTGCTGCATTCTTCAGTTTGAAACAATGATCCTTTGAATACTCCAGTTGTACTGACAGAGTTTTTGGGAAGAGAAATAAGAATTTTTGTAGCACATAATTTTAACAGGGAACCTTATTAATGGACCAGCAGTTCCCTAACAGAAAACGTATATATGTCACAAGAATATTTTAGGCATGTCTGCTGATGTCAATTTAAGCAACTCTATACACCCTCATTGTCCTTTGAAGCAATTATTTAGAAAGCACTTGATTTCGCAGGATGAAAGTATAGTGTTTTGATGATAAACCATTAGATTTATTGAAATAATGAAAAATTGTTTATAAAGCCAATGAATGTCTCATTTGGAAACTCAAGATAAAAAATGGAAAGATGGTTAATGAAACTACCAAGATGTACATTTTTATTTTTCATTAACTCTGATGTAATCCCTATTTTTTGTAGTACTGCATATATGTTTTTCATTACTACTCTATAGCTGTTGAAAGATTTTTCTCAGTCACTGTTAGCAACCACTTATTTTTATCTTGGAGATATGAATGGATTTTAATGGAAATTAGATGTCAGTGCATCTTTTAAGATTTGGAAGTAAATGACTTGCTGATAATTCTGAAAAGACTAGAATGATGTCATCAACTAGCTTTTAATGAGTTAGGTGATTAAATGCTTTTTGGGAATCCAGTGAATAGTACTTTGACTATGTACTTTTCTGGAGAACTTAGTCAAGAATTCATGCAGAAAGTCCGTGGTAAAGAGCTCTTGACACTGTTCTTCCTTCTCTTCCTCTAGTATTATCCACAGTTTTTTCCATTTTTATCACAAGTTATTCACTCCTTCGTCTTCATCAAGGTATTGATCAATGAAGTATTCAAAGAATAAATTTTCTTTATGATCATATACATAGAAATCTCCAGAGCACTTCTAATTTTTCATGAAGAATTTACAGAACACTAAGGATTGCGAGTTTAGTTATGGCATGAAATTTTATAAGCTGCAAAAAAATAAACAAACAAAAGCAATCAGAACCAGTAGTGTTTTGGCCAGTGTATATTCTTCAGGATGTTAAACTTGATTTTTCTACCCTTTTATCATTCTCAAATCAGAGTGAACTGGGCCTGCTATCTCATCAATAATTTGACATTCCTTTTGCTTCATTAGATCTGTTGCCTTACTGAAATTACAAGAAATGAAAATGTTATAATTAATTCCTTATATATATAAAAAATTATTTATGAAGCTTGTTAATTTTTTTCCCTAAAATTTTAATTAATATTTTTTCTAGTGAGTTTTATTCTCTCTTAGAGGAATAAAGGATCAGAAAGTACTTCTAAGGTCAGTGATTTCAGTCATCTTCATTAATGTGAAGAATTTTTTCAAAAACTTGTTGAGCTCCCTTCACACTGAGCTCACTTATGACGGAGAAAAAAACAAACTTTGTCTTCCACAGGCTGTTACGGAGTACTTTTGGTCTCATGTGTAGCTGTCAGCTTCTGATTTTCTCAGAATTGCTGTGTACAATTTCTTAGGACAGTTTGTACGAAGTTCACTCCAAATATCCTTTTGTTTAAATAGCGTATTGACTACCATTTACTTCTTGCAATAATAATGAAAATTAATTTGATCAATTTCATCTGTGCACATTGGTTTTGAAGAGAAAAAAAAAGAGGAAAATCACTTAAAGTTGAGCATGTCATGCTTTTAGTTTCACAGAGCTCAGCACTTTTTAAAGTCCAGAATGCACATTCAGGAGCTGAGAGACCATCTCTGAAGTTCTCTGCTAGTTCTGTGCTGCCTTAGTTGAGGGAGTCCCCTTATATGGAGCACAGCTGAAAAACAAAAGAAACAAATTCGTGAAGTATAAAGGAAACTAGAGAAATGAGCAGCACTTATCAGTGGAGTGTTTAACCTACTTTGAGGCTTTAACTTGGATTCTATACAAATTAAGTTATCTAATATTCTATCTTTTGATCTTCAAGTCCTTATTTACCTTCTGTGTTTGATGGCATTTCTGCTTCTCTTAAATATCCCTAAGGGGTTGTAATCATATAACATATTCCACAGCAAAATATGCTGTTGTCTCAAATTATGAGATCATTAAAATACACTCTACGCTTCTGAACCTCTTCTGTTTAGCAACTTTCTATCTTCTGAAATGAACAGCAGTTTATGGATAGTTTGCTGCACTGGCCAGGATTTTAAAAAGAATTCACTCTAAGTGGTAAAAAAGTACTCATGCTGAAGATGTGTGTGGAGACCAAAACATGAAAAACACCATCTGTGACCTAAACTGCATCTGTTGGTTGGCCACTGAAAATGGAGGAAGGTTTTGATTTACTAGCCAGACAGCTTTCTCAATTTTCTTGTCAGGAAATATCTTTAAACTGCAATACAGTTATGACAGCTTGGATAACAGCATTTAGCTATACTCCAGCAGCTTTTAGTTTTTACATGCTGTATGCCTAGGCCTGTCAGAGAGACCTGTGCCAGACACAACACTTCTAAATTTTTTTTCTTGCACTTGCTGAATGTGATGTCGTCTAGTCACTCAGGATAAGAACTTCAAAATCTTTTTTCCAGACATGTGGGCTTTGAAGTCCTTTTAATATTTATAAGGACTGAACTAATGGTCTTTCATAACTTAAAAAAAAAAAAAAGAGTTGGAAAGCAATGTTCATCATAAAATAAATACATCACCAATACGTATGTATTGCCAGACTTTGAAAGAGGATAGGCAAGTTCTCTGTTTTTTAAGTAAGCTTAATATATTTCTTTACAGCATCTATTTGCTATTATATCTGAAAATATGTGTATTAATGAGTAAATGATGGTTCCTGCTTATCTTCATGAATAGTGAATATGCATGTGGCTCTGCTTGTAAGACCCAGATTGCAGTCTTATCTCTCTCTAATAACTTCACCAACAAGTGCTTTTACCTCACAGTTCATCCTTTGTTCAGATCATTAATGAACTGAACACCTGTCACTGACTTTTACATTTTGTTTTCTGTCTGCATCATGGTAGGTGATTATTTCCTTATGTCATACTTTTGAGGTGTACTGCTGGAGAGATTCCACGTATAATGGGCATATTTCAGTGAGGAATAAATATGAGTTTACTTTGCAAAGAATATAGCAGATAAAATCTACAGTTCTTTCTTTTGTCCGTAGATAGTTCCTTCAGCATACTGAATTCCTAGTCAATGTCTGCTTCCATGTGTCATCTTTTACCTTTTCTTTTTACTAAAACATTTTAGTTTGTTATATCAGTGTAAAAAAAAATAATAATAGTAATAAAAAAGAAATATAAAAATTCTGGATTTCAAAAGGTATACTGCTGACATTGAATATCTCTGTAGTCTTTACAGTTATTAGTATGTAATTTTTCTTTTTTAATCTTCATGTAGAGAAAGTTTAAAAAACAAAACCAAACAAACAAGAATTTAAAAGCTCCATAAACACACAAAAATCTTGTTCAGGAAAGTTACACATTTTGAAGAAATATTTTGAGGTATCTCCAGATTTTTGTTAAATGTTTTGACAATTCTAGAGTAAAAACAGAAACATTAGGGTATTTCTGTTTGTTGCTCTCTGAATGGTTAGAAATGTTTTGTGATACTCCAGTGTTCTGAAACAGAAGTTTTTTTCCTGAGAGATGAAGGCAATTGTGGTCATCTCCACTGTTTGGTTTTCAAGTTAATGCTGTATTGTGTGCATCTTTTTTTCTGACTCCTATTGAAGTCAAGAGCCTTGTGGTTTACAGTTTAAACTAATCAGATAAGCAGCCAGTAGCTGTAAGCAAATGTGCTTATTCAGACTGCTTTTCTATAAAGTTTTGGAACATATCATTTCTTACACTTACAAGGATAAATAGAAATTATTTCAGTCACTTCAAAACCTCATTTTGTAACAGCAATACATTTTCATCAAGCTCATGTTTTTAGAAGATCATGGATATTCACTTAGTTTGAAGAAGATGGGCAAGGTGTTTCTTGTCTTCTCTCACCTCAGCTGGCCTAGAGTTATGTCATGGTTTCTTGTACAAAAGGAAGATAGACCATATCCTTTTCTAAGCTCTTCTGGTGTCTATTCAAACTTTTCCCCCTTGCAATTTCCTTCGGACTCTCCTCAGACCTTTTTTTCAGCCTCTTTCTCACATTGTAACATTGCTGTCAACTTTCCCCTATTTAAATTTTAAGCAGCTTTCTAAAAAGAAACTTGTTTTGCCAATATCTGGTTTTTTTTTTTTTTTTTTTTTTTTTTTTTTTTTTTAAGATCTGATTAGTTGTTGTGTGTCTGGTAGGCACCACTCAGCCCTTCACTCTTCATCACTCTCCCATTTCCAGTGGGATGAGGGAAGAGAACTGGAAAGAGAAGCTAGAACTCGGAGGTTGAGACTGTTTACTAAGACCAAAAAAGAAGAGAGAAATAGTAGTAGCAATAGTAGTAGCAATAATAATATATCAATATATACACAAAGCAAGTGACTCACTTGGTATTAAATATTCATTTAGCCAGTTTAGGTCATCTGTCCTGCTTCCATCCCCTTCCACCTTCTGGTGCCCCCTTAGTCCACCCACTTGTAGGGCAGTATGAAAAACTGAGAAATGGAAACATCCTTGGCACTGTACAGCAGTGCTCAGCAACAACACTTTTGTTATCAACATTGTTCTTCTCCTATAGCCAAAGCATACCGTCATACCAGACACTGAAGAAAATCAACTCTGCCCTAGCTGAAACCAGGATAGCTGTATGTTAAGCTTCCATAGTAGACCTGCGAGTCAAATGAATGCATGAGAATGTACCCTGCAAGAGACACTTGATGTTTGACAAATCAGCCAGAAACTGTAAGCTGTTTTAGCTCAAACAACCATGCCTGCCAAAAGTTAAACTTTCCTCTGCTCAACAGGGATTTTCCAGCTCACAGTCATGTTTTAGACTTGAAGCTTTATTTGCTTTTAACTATTATATTTACTGGGAAGGTGATAAAGACTTCCTGCAAGCTCTACCTTAACTCTTAGATGGGAAAGTACTTTCCCCCCTTTTCTTATTGTTTTATCAATGATTTTGTTACTATTTATTATTGTTACTTAATTATTTAACTTTACCTAGTAGGTGACACACATTCATGAACTGAGAGGGCATTCTTACAACCTGAAATAATCTATAGCATATCAAAAAATAGCTATAGTTAGATCCTTAAATGCTACTTTAATCAAATTGTAGTCAGGAAAATTTTTGCTTCTGGCATCTAATGCATGGAAATGGAGCACTCTCTTAAGTTCTCCAGGTGTTTTCTTAATCAGACCATTATCTAACACATTAAAATTTACCAAGATTTGGACACCTAAATGACTTGCTGGGGGGTAATCTGATTATGAGGTCTGCCCTTAAAATAATGCCTCCTATTTTATTCTGTTGGCCCATGACATCAGAGGCTGATGGTGGTGGTATGGCAATAGAGTCTGAACTTTCTTGCTAATATTCTTTTTGTTGCTGTGTGACTGCTGGCAGCAGAGTGGCAGTCTAACAAAATGGTGTCTGACATGGAAGTGTGTATGAAACAAAGGTGCATTACTGAATTCCTCCATGGGGAAAAAATGGCAATTCATTGATATTAACCGATGCTTGCTGAATGTTGATGGAGACCACACAGTGGATGTGAGCATAGTGGTGAGTGGTGTGTGTCAGCAGTTGCAACAGTGGGTCACCTCTGTTTATGCAGATTTTTGTGAGTGTTGCATACAGGCTTGTTTTCTTTGCTGGCAGGCATTCATTGCTAATGATGATGTCAACACTGAAATAAAGTGCTTTGTAGCTGAGAATTTGCTCAATCAATTAGTGTTATTGTACTCTTTGTATCTGTGGAAGTTTCCATGGAAGTAAATAGGAGACATAACTTTCAGAGAAACATGCATAGTTCTGTCTCACAGAAATACTGCTTGGCTGTAGCATAGCCTTGTGTGTCACTTCACTATTCTTCCCTGGAGAGCATGTTAACATAGTGTGAGAGCTTATATTGCTTCTTGTTGCCTCTAGGTCTGTTCCTGTTAAGTCAAGTGTGTATACAATTCAGTGATTTTAAACTCTGTACTCAGAAGCTCCGAAACAACATGGAGGAGTTTTCTAGCATAGCTGAACTGGCATTTCCTATAGTGTTTTTCTTTTCAAGTGGCTTTGCTTGGTCTCTTGTACTCCTCAGCTGAAACAGAATTCTGATAAATGTTGATTGTTCCTGGGATATTTATGCTACCAGGCATCCTTTACCTTTAGAAGTGTGACTACTTGACAGTCTATGCTACCATAATGTTTGAAGCTACCATAAGAAATAAATCACCCATAGGGATGATAGTCCCCTGGAATTTTGTCGAAGATGCACCTTCAGCAAAAAATCCTGGACAAATAATCCTCTTTCTGGGCAACTGTGATGTTAGTACTTCAGTGATGACTGTAAATTATTACTAGAGGTAATAGTTGCTGTAACAACAATTACTCTTATACACAGAGTAGTTACATATTTTGCTAGTTAGATTTTCTTTCATATTTTCAAGGTTAAATGACAGGTACAATGATCTGTTTTACATTCTACGCTAGAAAATCTTTTTTAAAAACTGCTTTTTGCTAGAATGAAGGACTACTTTCATGTTTCCAGCTGTTTTCTAGCTGTCAGCATCTTGAGTTAATAAAAACCTTTCAGCAGTTCTTTATATTCATCATTCATGTCACCACTGGTAGTGGCTGCACTTTGTTAGTCACTCTTAATTTGTCTGTGATGCTTTGCTTGAGTAACTCTTGTAGTGGTCTTTCCTCAACTTTGTGAATATCAGCTGGTAAGGATCCCACAGAAGAGGTAGCTTGCTCACACCACAGACAGGTACAGTTTTAGTTATCTATTGAAACTGCTTTACTAGGAGAAAGATTCTTGAAATACTTCATTTGGAGTAAAGGAATAGAGTTGTGGTTCTATATTAAATTTTAAGTCTAATTAATACTTTTAAGGAAGCTAATTTCTGATTTTACATCAGTAGCTATAGTGGTTGATTGTATAGGTTGATGCAGCCAGCATATAGATTTATCCACGCAGATTTCCCTCTTAAACCACTTGCAGATGAATCTCTTGCAGAATTCACTCATAAATTGGCCCAAGTCAGAGATCTGTTCTTGCAATAACAGGGTTAGCCATTTACAAACAGTAACATTTGAAAATTGAAAATGTATGGGTTGTCGGTTCTGCCACTGACTTGTGTACCAGACTACATAAGACAGTAGATCTAGTCTCATTTTGTATTTCTTTTAGACAGAGGGAAATATTTTTGCTCTCTTGAAACCTTTGTCACCTACTGTAATTTCTGTTTGTAATAATCAAATAATGCACTAAAGTTGTCATTTTCAAAAGGAACAACACAAAGAGGAAAACTGACTTTCCTTCCCTCCCATAGGACACACAGCAGCATGTATTCTCTTTCCAGAGACAAGCATGGTATGAAAGTGAGACTGTAATTATATGAAAGGCATAGGAATATATTATCAGTATTTGTTAGTATTTACAGCATGGTTAAAACTAATGACACAGATTCTTAGACTATTTTTGAGGCATTGGCTGTTCTGAAGAATTCTTTTTGGAACAGATAAGTTTGATTTAAGAACAAAATTACCCTAACTCTATACTGGATGTCTTTTTGCCTCTGCTGCTCTGCTTCTCCTGATAATTTCTACCACAATTACAACAAACTTTGTGATGTACAGTAAGTGAATAAATATATGAATTAAAACACATATTCCAGTGATTAATTATGAGACCACTGTTTTTCTAGTAGCCTCAAGGTTAAACTATTTGATGGTACAATGCATATTAATCTAAAATATGATTCTGTGGATACTCTGGTTTAATATACTGAATTGTACACAGTAGACCAACAAAAGCGATGTGATTGATCTATCTTGTTATAGTTTCAGTGACTTCTAACGCTCTAGCTATAAAATAAGCTAACTGGAAAATCAAAGTTTTAGTGAACTCTGAGGAATCTTCATCAGGTAGGTTGGTTGAAATCATGGTATTTTGATTTTAAATAGTACATTCACAATACACTGAACTTAACAAACATTGACTATTTTTGAATAGCTTCCATTCTTTTGTGTTGAATGTGGAGCCTATTAAGGAAAAGGCTTCAAGTAGTTGGGAACAAGCCTCTAACAATTTAAATAGTGTTTGCATACTGAAACCTTCAGAAAGGCTACACACCTGCAAAAACTAATTTGTCAACATTCCAAGTTTACTGTTACTACAAGTGATGGCAGCCTCATATTTTGATAATTTCTCAGTCTGTATAATGAGGATCTGCACCTGCAGATTTGAAGGACCACTGTCCCATGGTCAACTCAACTATAAAGATTTTTCTGGGTTGTTCAATTTTATTGTTTCTTTCTGGTCAAAGAATTTGTAGTTGTATTATCTCAAAAATATTTTCTGCATATTTAAAAATAGAGCATGTGAATCGGAGCCATGAAGTCATTTAAAATCAACAATAACAAATTTAACTATTTGAATTTGTGTGCTTGTGAAGATGCCTGAGCACTTCAGTTGCAAGTACTTGAAATCAGCACAGAGACTTACTATTAAGTATTTTCTTTGTGAAGAAGTCATAAAAGATAGTACTTGAAAGTTTTAGGAGACTTTCTCAAAGCTTAAAGTGTAAAGATGTTTATTTAAAACACAGCTTCAAAATATTTTTACTAAAGGAGTCACTCCCAAAGTTACTCAGTTCTCCTAATAAGTCTGGCTTGATTCATAACTGAGATTTTAAATTTTCAGCAGAGTTTCTCCTTTGGAGAAATAAATCTTTAAAAGCTGATATAGGGTGTCTTACGTGAACATATGTCTCACTAGCTTTAATTTGAAGAAACATAACACGTTGATTTATTAAAATTCAAGTGAACTGATTTGTTGAGGTTAACCCTGTGGTGTTAGATTTTGACAGTAATGATAAAACTCTTCATCCTTTCTGTGCTGTAAATGTGTACTACTGGTTAAATGAAGTCCATCAAACAACTATCAGGACAAGGAAAGGAGGATAATTTCACTTATACGCAGACAATATAGTCAAACTGCCCTTTTCTTCATATAGCAGGTAACTTGGTGTAGAGGTTACTGGCCTTACACTATTAATGCTTCCTGAATTTACTATTTATTTTGTTCTGAAAACTTTGTTAATTAAAAAAAAAAAAGAAAACCTCACATAAAATCATACAGTGGCTTGAAGATCATCTAGTTCCAACTCCCTGCCATGGGCAGAGCTCCTAGCCACTAGATCAGGCTGCCCAGGGCAGCCTAGTTTTTTTTTTTAATAGTTTGTTTAATTAAGTCTTTTCCGTATTACCTCTTTAAAAGAAACCTGATGTTTCAACTATGTTTAAATATAATCTAAGTTAAGAACACAATAATGATTAACCCGGGCCATACTAAAGTGTTCATCCTACTCCAGCTTTTCATCTCTAGCAAAGATCACTAGGAAATATTAGTGGAAATATGAGAAAAACAAACTGAAACTTTCCCTCCAGCATCTGGCAATCAGCAGCTCAGAGTTTTTTTTGCTAGATATAGTGTTTCCATTGGTCTTAATAGATCTGTTTGATAGGTCTTGGTGGAACTTTCTTCCATGATTTTTTTTACATCTTCTTCTGAGGACTTTGGACAGTTAAAAAGCCATGTGACAATGAGTTCCATATTCTAACTGCAATTTATACTAGAAAGTATTGCTTTCTGTTTCAATTATGCTGTCATAGGCTTAGGTCTCCTTTTAAATTTTAAGAAGATAGTAAGTTCTCAGTCATTTTTTTGATATAAATTTCTGAGACAAATTTGTAATAAATGTATTTATCCAAACAAACTTCCTTAATACTATCTGGTTCAAAAATATAAAAGTACTTAATTTATGCAAGGAGGGCAATTTTATAATTACCATGACATAAAACTAGCTATCAATTTACTTCATAAATCTCATCAAATTCAATTTTCTATGAAATATAAATGCTGCAATTTAGGAAGGTGGGCTGTTTTTCTCACAGACATCTGTGTGTGAGGTTGAATCTATGAATCTGTGCTTTAACAGCAAAACTGTTAAAGTTTTCCATAATTCTACTTGATTTATAAAAGTTTTCAATTTATAATGTCTGTACCTTAGCTTAATAATGCAAAATTCAATATATTCATGAGAAATATGGAATTAAAATGATTTAATCAAAGCATCTGTCGTGCCCTCACTTTTCTTGTGCTTGTGTGTTTATTGGCTTAGTCAAAGCAGGATACCCCGCTGTGAGAGTGTTGTCCTTCCAGATACAGTTTGAAACCTCTTCTGTGTGTACCTGCTGGAGTTGCAAGGACCGACATTTTTGAAAATTTAAACGTGAGTCCTCCAGGAAGACCGCTCCATATTCTGAATCTTTACTGTTTATATGTATACCTCTCGGGATGTATTTTGACTATTTGCATGTTGTTTAATACGTGTGTGCCTCCTCGGGAAGACCTCTCTGCATTTATCCTGTAACTGAAGTGCGAAATTTGAATCTTTTCTGTGCTCCTTTTGGGGAAGTGAGGAAGTGAGATTTAAACGTGTATGCCTCTCCAAGAAGTTTTATTTACTTTACTGAAACCTAGAAAGTGTTGCTTTAGCTTCTTTGCATTTTTGTGCTCCCCCCAAAAAAGGGAGGAGTGGTTTGAGATGTGTGCGCCTCCTGGAGTTGCAAGGAGTAAACTGAAATGTGTCTTGTAACTAAGGTGTGATGTTTGCAGTTTTTCCTCATATTGAAACCTAGAAGGTGTTGTTTTAGCCTCTTATCTTTGTGTGCTCCCCTCAACAAAAGGGAGGCGTGATTGGAGCATTTGCATTTGTTTAGGTGTGACGTACCTCCCTGGGAGGAGTGGTAAGGAGTAACTGAGCTTTTGAATAGGTATACTTCCTCCTCCCTTAGTGTAGATCTTTCATTGTATTGAGAAATGAGTGACAGTATTGCCACTATGAAAAGTGAAGATGTGTTATTTGACCTTTTAGAAAAGTACGGTGCTCGGTCCTCTTTATCAGGAGTGGATTGGACACGTCAAAACTGGCATAATTTGCAGAGTGTTATGAGGCTCGTACCCGAGCTGGAAAAGGAAAGTCCTTTATTTGTGCCGTAATCGGGGCTGCTTTAAAAGCTGCCATGGAGTTCCGAGATGGAAAGCATTTGGCAGAAATCCAAGCCACACAAGCACTGCAGAAATCAGTTAAAGTTACACAGGAATTGGTAAAAACTCTGCAGAATCAAATAGTAAACCTCAAGGAACAATTAGAAAGAGAGAAACGTAATTCGGCTTTGTTGCAAATGGCTTTTAAGGAACTGTTAACGTGCAAGAATACTAGCAGTACTGTCACCCATAGTTTGCCTCAAGAAAAAACTTTTCCTCAGGAGAAACTACAAGAAATAAAGGAATGGCTAGATAAATTAGAAACCCCAATAGCCCCATTGCGTCCTTTGATAAAAACCAGATATACCTTTGATAACAGCGAGGATCAAGATCCTCAAATGAATGTTAAGGAAATTCCATTCTCGGCCACTGAGCTAGCAAAATTGAAAAAAGATTTTAGCCACTCTCCAAAGGAATCTGAAACAGATTCAAATCTGAATCTGAAACAGTGGAGGGTTAGTCTCATTGGTGGCGGCCAGATTCGGTTAACAGAAAAGGAAGCAGAAGGTTATTGGGGACCAGAAGTACTTTTAACTACTGGCAACAATTGCGCTCCCTGGTCCTTAACACAGAGAGCTGCCTATTGGGCAGGTGGTCTTGAGTTAGGAGAGGACAAGATAAGGGTTAACCATTGTATAGGAATGTGAGTAAGGAGAGGATAAGTGTTAACCATTGTATAGGAATGCAGGTAAGCAGGATGTGAGGCCAGACAATAAAAGCTATTGTAAACTCGAAGAAACATTACACAAGGAACGGTCAGGATTTTTTAATCATATTAATAAAGCCCCCCAAAAAGAGCAAGTTGATGTCTTGTTTTATTTTACAGGAGATCCCTGTGGACTCCGACTGAGCACAGAAAGGACTCTAATGTTCTGTGACAGAAATATTGAAAATTTGATCATGCTAGAATGCTGAATATACCTCTTGATTACCTTTTGTATTTTGGTTGCAATAGTACTATGTTTTGTATTGTTGTGCGTGGTAATGTTGCACCTCTATTTGTTATTTATTTATTTGTTATTGGTTATTGTTAAATGTATGGTTATTGCCAAATGTATGGTTGTCTCTTTTCACTTTCTACCTTTTATTCATTATGTAATATTCGTGTCACCACTTCTGAAGAGTTACGGGGTGGTGTCCGTGGCAAGTTGATATTGTGCTGTTGCAACTGTTAGATTTGTTTCTTGTATGATTTCATGTTTTTTACAATGTGTTGTATAATGTATATCACCTATGTACTTTGTAACCTCCTCTACTGATGGGGAAGCCAAGCACATCAGGACCAAGCCTGAAAAATCTTTTATAATGACTGTATGAAACATTTGATTCCCTGCCCCCTTCCATCCTTTACCTTTCTGCTTGCTATCTTTTTCTCACCATCATGGATCATCTGTGTCCCATTTTAAAGCAACCTTTGAGTCTACTGGCTGGTGTAAGAGATTATTCTTTTACATCATTGTCTCAAAGCTTGCTGG
>JAOWBP010002559.1:27847224-27892128 GCA_028571105.1 Tragopan temminckii | reverse complement strand
TGGGGGGGGGGGAGAGAAGGGACACCAAAAAAAAACAACACTAAAAACCCAAACCAAAACATGTAGGAGGAGGTGGTTTTTTTTGTTTTTTTTTTTCTCTCCCTGATTTCTCTTACTTGCTGTGTTGGTGAAAACTATTTTCCACTTCTTTTTTTTCTTCTGAAAATCAAACAGTTCCTAGAAAATAAATCTAGTCTGTAAATAGCAAGGAAGGAACTATGCCCTTGAAAATAGTTTTGTTAAAATCTCCATGAAATCACCATAAAATAATAATAAAAAAAACCAGTGTATCCTACTCATTGGCTCTAGTGGTAAGTCTCTAGTTAAGAATTAATCTGCCAAAAAACTTATATTTTACTTTAGAAATTTATCTCATAATGGGACCATAGATGGAAGTATATATAACTTTAGCCATGTATCAGTTTAAAATACATATTTTTAGTCATGTATTCTATTTTTTATGTTTCAATTGTAGACACAGCTTGAGAATTTCAAGTCATGACTTCTGAAGATGAGGATTTCTATCAGTTAATTTCTACTTCTAGGTACAAACTTCCCAATTAAACTCTTATTTTTCTTTTTGTGCTTGGAGTAAACTTAAAAAAGGTTCAAAGTTTTCTGGTGAACAAAATAACGTACAAAACACTTATCTCTAGCATCAGTAGAAATGAAAACCACTGTGATCTTGTTTTAAATCATTCTCAATGTTGTGAAGATCTATGCCGGTAGAGTTCTGTGTATTGTAAACCATGAAAATACCACTAGATGGTGCTCAAGAACACATCTAGTTCCTCGGATTTGTTAACCAAATAGACTGAAAGATACTGAGGATTGCATTTGCCACACTGTTTAGTTATTTATAACGTCATCTTTTCCATGGTAAATTACAGAAATTACTGCAAAGTTCCTGGGATCCTAGTAAGGTAGGAAAATGAAATCTTCTGGGAATCAGTGCAAAATAATCAAAATATTCAGTAAGTTTCCAAGAGACAGACATACGCTTAAAGATATATTTAGGTCTCAAAGTGTCCTTTCCAGATGTTATCTGCACAGGCATGTATGCAAGATCCACTATTTTTTGAAACAATGAGCAAGACGTATGGGACCCTCTTGCAGTGTCCACAAGAATAAATCTAGTATATAGCCTTTGTTTCACAAATGCTCTCCAAATGAGACAACAACGACAGTTCCACTCTTGTAACACTACAGAGGCTCTGAGTTATAGCCACTACATTTATTGTGTTAGTACTCTAATCATGAGATTATAGAAAACTTTTTTTTTTTCTGGCTCCCAGCAAACCTATGGAATTTAAGAACTCTAAGAGGAATTTTCTTGCATTGATTGCAAGTTTTAGTTCCTAGGTTTTAGTATCTAGATAATTTTGTCAGCTGGAAGAGATAACCGGATAATGAAAAGTACAAGGGGACTTAGTTTCATTGTATTTTGTTTAATCTCAAAGTTACTGTATATGACAATCATCAAGTTTAAACTGAAAGCACTTGCTCCAACTTCTTAGCGTCTGGGCTCTACTGATTAGATTTATTCCAAGAGCACTTATCTTGTTAAGCTGCAGAGGACCATGAGCAGAGAAAAATTAGACTGCTTAAGAGAGAATTTGCCATGACAAAAACTTATGTGTATTGCTAGGAATATGGAGAGTAATAAGGTCAAATCTGAGTTACTGATGGAAAATCAGTTACTATTTATTTATTTATGTATTTATTTAGGTGTCTCTTTCTACTTAAGTTCCAGCTAGCTATTCAGATACTGCTTTTTTGAAAATTTGCCATATATAGATTACAGTGAAATGACTATGTTGAACAGTTTTCTAGCTCCGTAAAGAATGATGGAGGTATTACTCATCCTTTTTGCAGAAAACAGCTATTGACTAAGTTTCACAGAGGAAACAGAACTCAGTTCAGATTAATCAGTGAAAAACTTATTTCATTTTATACAGAAATTCTGAAGAACTTTAGAATGGACAATGAACAGCCTGTGAAATAAAAAAAAAGAAGAGGCAGAACAACATTTTATTTTCTTTGTGGAGAAAATTCTGGCTTTAAAAAAGGGAGAAGAATGAAAAGCTTCTTTAATTGATAGTATAATTAATAGAATTACACTAACATGTGCTAATTTCTAAACTCTAAAATTGAGTTAGAAAACTTAATTCAAAATGGCATAAACACTGAATATAGCAGTAAGTGAAAACTGTGTCTTCAGAGTCATTCTAAAAAAATTCTATACCTAGAAAAGCACAAACCGTGTTATATTGTACTATACTGCAAACAAGAGTTACACTCTGTAAATTTCTTTATTTCTATGTAATGTGGATTTATCAGAATGGTGTTACTACACATTGGCTACTATACTACCTAAATTAGATCCAGAATACTTCATCACTATAAGCCTAGGAAAGATTTCTAGTGAAATGGCCATTTGAAAGAGACTTGGTCTTATTCGGTTTTCCTGTATCTTACATATTTTCTTGCTAAGTCATTCAAAATACTTGCTGAAGTCAGTAGTGTTGTGAAACTGCTTCATAATTCGGGAAGGCAAAGCATGTTAAAATGACCATGACATGAAGATGTGAAATTTGCTGCAAAGTTGCTGTACTATACTTCCACTGAGAGGGAAGAAAAGTCTCTTATTCTGTTATCATGAAGTATATCTGAAGTAAAAGGCAGCCTCTTTTCACAGTTGCAGTACACAAATCAATATTATTGTTCTACACAGTGCGCCAAAATGAAGAGTAGTAACGCTTGCTATTTCTTGTGCAATTTCTTCAGGGCTATTTTCAAGCTCCAATGCTCTTCAGTATAGAAGATGAGTAAGATGTCTATGGAATAGATTTAGTATACTCAGGGTCTGTGTCATTTATAATTTTTGTCAATTCTTGATTAAGCAGATCGACATGACTGGGCTCTCAAGGTCAGTTAAATTAGATAAGGATATGAACAAAGGTGATGAAGCTATTCTCAAAAATAATATGTAAGCAGTTTGAAAATGCTTTACCTGATATTTAAAAGTACAAATCTCAGGAATAGTGTGAAAAGGTTGGATGCAGTGCAGCCCGTACACTGCATCTAGGCAGGATGGAATAATTCAATCCAAATGGAAATATAAGGAAAAAAAAAGACTTGGCTGTTTGATAGTAAAGTTGGAAAGCTGTTGACGCAGTACCACCATTCTTGATAGCCCCATCAGCTTTTATAAATTAGGAAGGCCATGGCTGTGTACTTTGGATTTGAGGATAAAAATTTGAGAAACAACTCATTGCACCTGGACTTAGGTAACATAGTAAGAGGCAATTTCCCCTTAATCTTTTCAAAACTGTACAACGTAAAAAGTATGTGATTTTTGGTCAGGTATAGCCTCTATCAAAGGAAAGGGTTACATACAGTTCTGTATGCATTTCAGTTCTGGCTTATTCTTTGGCTCTTTTCTGCTGCGTTCTGCATATGCATATTTCCACTCAGTGCTATAAAAGTGTCACTGTATTTTTACCCTGAAAGGATAACTATTCCTTAGCTGTGACTGGAGAATTCTTCATTTGGGTACTCAGCTACTTCATCAGGGAATGATGAAATGTTAATGCTTAAATTTAAACATCCAGAATAATTAAAGATTTGCAACCAGGCTGTTTTGTGGGCAGTCATAGTAGCTGATAATACAGTGCAGAATATTGATTTTTTTTTTTTCCATGTAGTTCATATAAATTATAGGCTACATGACTCCACCCTGTAACATTATGACTGGGCATTCTATAATCACAGGAACGTACATTAACAGTAAAGCACATTAAAAAAAAAAAAGATGATTATCCACGAACTACTATATTCGTTTCATGTAAAAACAGTGTTCAAGGCTAAAATATCAGTATGTGTGAGATCAGATTATGAATACCAATGGCTGTGGAAGGAGCAATGTAAAATATCAGAAAGCAGCAAGGGAGGCAACGTCATAGGCCAGTGTAACATGGGGCCATAATATTTGCTTTATACTTTATAACAATTTTCCAATTAGCTGACTGCTGGAAAGCACCCTGGTTTAATGTGTTAGCAGCACAATTTGCTGTTGCTGCTGTGTTTTAGAATGTAGAGATAATCATGCCATATTGAGAGTGTTATGGACAAACAGAGCAGAACCACCTGTGTAACCTTTTAATAATTAAAATTTTCTAAAGTGCTTTCCAAGTGTTACAGCAGGTTCAAGACATTATTCAGGTCTTGAGTGTTGAAAAGTGTTAATGGTTTACATACCGCATATAGAAATTTTTAATTGAAGAAATATTTTGAAAATGACATTAGAATCTTCCCTTCTTAGTCCCCATGTAAACCTGTAAATCCTCTGTTTGAATGGCTTGAGGACAGTAAATGTATTATGTAAATTAAAAAGAAGCAATTCTCTATAGCCCTGATACCTTTTGAATTAACAAAGATTGGATCAATATGCAAAGTTCTTAGTGAGTCACACCAGCAAAATCCTTTTCACTCTTTTCTCTTTTGCATAAGGTTTTTATTTCTCTGTTATTTTCTGTTCTTTATGTCTAGTACAACTCTGAGAGAAACATCAGACAGGTAGAAACCACAGGTCATGTAGATTACCAAGTTTCTCTAAAGCCACGTACTGATTTATAACAAATAAAGATCTAGCTGTAGAATTACTAATAATAAACTGCTGTTGTACAGGTGACAGGAATCAAAACACAGCAGAGGGTTTTGTTTACAAAACAAAATGAAATGTGGGAGGAAGCAGCAACTAAATTCTCTCTCAAATTTCTTCTTTAGATAATGAGAAGAATAGCAACTCTGGATTCAGCCGAGTCAGATCTACTAAGTGTCTGAAGTGTTATTTAAATGTAGTTGAGGCAATTGGCAGTCTTCAATCCAGACTGTATCATCCTTGGATATTATCTAAGATAGGAATTATGTATCTGCAGAATAACACCTTCCTTGAAATTTTTTTGCCATATTTTTCCTGCAAGAAAATAAGAGCTCCAAAATAACACTGAATAAAGAAAAGAGAGGAATTTATAAGAGAACAGAACACTACTGATTTTCTTTTGCTCTTCTAATGTCATCTTGTTATCTGGTTATTCAGTATTGTCAGATCATTTGCAATGCTTCATAATCAACTTTTGCTTTTACTAACTTTTGATTTAATGATAGATTAGTCTATAAGAAATCACTTTGATAAGGAATCTTATCGTAAGCCCTTCGGTTGTACAAATTAACAAGGTAAACCTAGTTATGTTATATAAATTCTTGTTTAGTACCTCAGCAATTTTTTTTTTCTGTAAAAGTTGTGGGATTCCTCTGTCAATATTTATCCACTTATTAGCTAAATTTAGTTTTTATTAAAGTCTTTCCTCAGTTGACAGATGCAGGTGGCATGTTTCTTGGCCTGTTATTACATGGTTACCACTCAGAACACTGATAAAAATAATAATGATAAAAAAAATTACATTTCTTACCTTGAGGAAATTAACTAATTCAAAATTTCACCAATTTCTTTAGCAGTTTGAGGTGAATAACACCTGATCTTAGCCAGAGTTTATGTTTTGTTCAAATTTCTTCATCTAGTTGCAACTTATGTTTTTCAAAGAGGATGTTGTAACACGCTCTTTTACACTGTTAACTGCTCATGTAGCTTCTTACATGTTTTCCAGATTTAATATACATAATCTAAAGAAGTGTAAGAAAAAAATCAAGTAAATATATAAATATATTTCTACACATAATTTATGCTTTATCTGTTCCTTTTAATTTTCTTTTAATGGATTCCCTGATTTTACCTGCAGCTTGCCTTTTTGAAATAAATTATTACTGTGTTGGATTTCTGAAGTTTCCTTACACCCATACTGATGTTGAGCTTGAATGTATTCTGGTCATTATTTTCAAAGGGATCAACTCTGAAAAAATATTGAAAGGATCTCTGCATACTTTTGAGGACAAAAATCAAGATTTGTTTCTCCTTTAACTGAATTGCTGGTTGATTTTCCAAAGTCCCAGCAAAATTTGATCAACAGTGCTTCCTGTCAGATGTTAATTCACAACTTATTTTAGTGGTAAAAAAAAACAATACTTACCTAACTAGCATATTTCAATGTGAAGGGACATCTGTGAATCTCTGTGGAGTTTGCTAGCATCTTATTCATCTTGTTACATTCTTAATCAGGCTTTGATCCACTCATATTATTATTTGTGGTCAATGCTGATAATTTTACACCTGACTAAGGTACATGTTAAACTGTTTTCCTACATAAGCTTCCTGTTTTCTTTGAAACTTCAAACATTTTGTGGAGAATCCATCCATCAAAGTATTTATATTATATGTCCTATTCATTTATGAGGCCTGTACTCTCTGATAGCTTTGGTTTTGGGCCATCTATCAAGCTATGCTTTTTCCATATGCAGAAAAAGATGCTTTAAAAATGTTATCATATGTTTCTCAAATTGTGGGTCAAGGTAGAATTAGTTTAGTGTTGATCATGTATAAATCCTCATTTGACTGTATATACAGGCCTGAATAATTTATAACTCATGTAGGTATGGATATTGTAGACATTTAAGCAGAAATACTGTTTTTCTTTCCAATAATGCAGCCAGCATCCCTATTACTCATGATAGTTAGAATCACAAAGTTAAATGTTTCCAACCTGAGCTGTATTACAAATTCTGTGTGATTATAAAGAGTTTCCTACTACTACTTATCCATCTCTATCTTCCTTCACTGCTATGATGGGTGCTATTTTAACCAGGACTTAATGTTTTTTTACACTTAATTTATTTACAACTTATTCTGTAGAAACCTCTGCTTTCATCTAGACCAACTACTACATTTACATGATACTTTTTTAGAGGTATGATGTCAGTACAGAACTGATAGACAAAATGGCAGCATAAGAATTTCAACGTACTGTTTTCAGTATATCACTGTTGTTTTTTTTTTCCTTAGGAGAAAGGTGGAATTGGAAAAAATCTGTTAGTGTGGTGAGTCAAACTACCTTTAATGTTGATTTCTACCTGAGGATCTCACTTGTGACTGTCTCAATTGCTTTAAAGATCAGATTTCTTAAAATATTTTTGATGACAGAAATTACTGTGCATTTTGAGAATCAGTGTATTCTATGTGATGATAGATCATATATACTCTATTGTGAAAGTTTACTGTGGTTGATCTGAGTATTTAAATTGATGGTATACTTAACTTTATGTTGATTATATTAATAATGCAAAGTGAAATATTTATTACACAGGCAAAGATGTTTGTCATATTAAAATACATCTTATTACCATCACATAAGCCATCACAATTCTAGAATATATTATTTCAGTTTACTAGATGGCATAATGTTACCTAAGGGAATGGCATGAAGCTGTGACAGGACAAGGTCAGGCTGGATATCAGGAAAATGCTCTTCACCAGAGGTTGGTCAGGCACTGGAACAGGCTCCTCAAGGAAGTGGTCATTGCACCAAGCTGCTGGAGTTCAAGAACTGTCTAAACAATGCTCTGCTGTGGTCTTATTTTGGGGTGGTTGTGTGTGGAGCCAGAAGCTTGACTGAATGATCCTTATGGGTTCTTTCCAACTCAGGATATAATACAATTCTGTGATATATTTAATATAAAGAAGCATATATCAAGTTAGAGGAAAATGTCAAAATGGCTAAGACATATATGACCATCCACAGAATAAACAAGCATGATGAATGTTTAGATTATTTTATGCTCAGTGAATGCTATTGTGTTATCAGTTAAATTGATGCACTTCCTTTGACTATTTCTAGAGTAAGATTTTATCATATGTGTATTTAAGAATACTTTTATAATCATGATCATAATGTAATGTAGCATATCAACACCATCACCAGAGTGTGTTACTAAGCCATTATGAAGTAAAAGCCATTGTGAAGGAAGGATTCTTAGCATCTACTTTATCAATCCTTATTCATAAAAACATATACCTGGTAAGCTTCTAAAATTCCCTGCTTGACGTTTGATTCTGATAAAAAAAAAAAAAATCATAAAAAAACAGAATGAAAAAATACAAATCTCAACACCTTGACATAAGTATGTAAATCCATACCAATACTTACACTGAATAGATTTTCAGTGCCTGCATAAAATAAATTTAATCTACTTGACCAATACAGAAACACAAAGTGTAGTTCTACATCACTGTTTCAGTAGTAAATATAAATATATTTGTCCTGCTTTCAGCTGAGACAGAGTTGATTTTTCCTTCGTAGAGTCTGCTATGATGCTTTGTTTTGGCCTTAGGAGAAAAATGTGGATAACCCACTGAAGTTATTTCACAGATTTAATTTTTTGTTTGTGCTTCCTTTGGTTTACTTGTCTAAGGGCATAAAAACAGTACCACCTGATGAAATTCCTGTACATGTGTTTCTGCTTTTGCTCTCACACCATCAGGATGGCCCCACTGGAGAAAAACATAAGGAGGCCCTTATGTCTTCCATTCTCACAGAGGAATCACATACATTCTAAAGAAGAATAAATGTTTTGGGATACTTTCTGAGGCAGCATATATGAAAATATCCTCTCCATGAAAAGCATACCTGAAACAGAATCAAGGTGTACGTTTCTAGATTTTAAACAGCGTAGTAAGTATCTATACTCTGCAAATCATAATATACAAAACTACCATGTCAGCAAAGGGTGTCTTTAACTATAGTGGAAAAATGAATTCCTTTTATTCCAACAAATACCTAGAAAATTTCAGTTAATTGAAATTCCCTTTCAATATATCACATAGCTATAAAACTTTCTTTTTCTCTTTTCAGAAGTCTTTCTCTTTCCAATTTAGCATGCATAATGCTTGCAAGTTGTATTCAGTGAAAATGAAAAGCTTTAAGTCTCTGAGACTCATTACTATGTAAATGAACTAACAAGCATGTGCACAGCAAAACAGGCTATAAAAAGTAAAATAGAGTTTAGTTTACCAATGTTTTGTAAGTGTTTTAACAGCTTGAACAATTAAGTTTGGAACTATGGTGAATTGGATTTGTATGTGTGTACTTTTTCTGTTTGATTGGCATTTTTTTCCCCTTTTGTTTAGCTCTAATTACTTTTTTAGGTTACTTTCAAGTTGCAGATTTGCATTTACTAGGCATAATTATCTTTGCCATCATATATGAGAATATATCCATATCTCTAGTTGCTGGACTGTCAAGAACTGGCAAATAGAAAGAAAATACACAAGCTTATTAAAATACTATTAATTGTCCAAGAAGTCTATGATTGGAAGAAATCACTTTTCCTGCTTTTCCCCATTTTGAGGGAAAGTTCTTAGGTGTGGAGGGGTATGCCTTCTATCAAGCTGAGAATGGGAGTGAAACAACTTTCCTTGCTTTTGTAATACTTGATATAATGAGCTATTATGTCAAACATATATGAGAACATGGTTTTTAAATATGCATTTTCATCACTCTGTGGTAAACATACTTAAGCACTGCAGCAGAGATGTCAAGAATTTTAGGCATTGTAGCAGTAGGAGGGCAATTTCACTCAATGAGCTGTAGGTGTTGATTGAGGTAACTGTGTATGACTGAATCACTGTTGAATGGAAAAATGAATATCGCATCCTAGAGTAGACATCTGAAGTAGATTAAATAAACTGTTTCTACAGTTTCTAATTTTGTTCTTCAAGCAGAGGTTAACTAGCTTGGATAAAAAATCTACATGGTTAAACAAATAAACAGATTTGAGAACTGTCAACTTATTCTCAAATACAAAATACAAGTGTCACGCACAGATTTTTCCAAATACAGCTAAAATGTGGGTCTGTATTAAACCCATAATGCTAACTTCTGTGACTGAGTCATAGATTCATGCAATGGCAAGCATAGCAATGATAAAACATGGCATACAAAACATGAAAAATTCAATGGACTGAAATAAATAATAAATATAAGACACACCTACTACTTCTGAAAAAAAGTGATCCAATTCAATGTGAAAAAACCCAAACAAATGACAATTCAATCTGTAACAAAAAGACATAACATCAAATTGTTGGTGCAAACAGATCTGTGAGTACGGGTAGGAGCATTTATCATGGTAGATTGGGAAGCTTACAGTAAAACACTTTATATAGCACAGACATTTGCATTTTAGTGTGGTCACTTGCAGAAGTACAGAGAATTAAAGAAATAATTTACGCTAAGAAATGCAAAGAAACCAGTCTCAAAAAGAATTTTCAGATGTGACATGATTACAGTGTGTAAGTGTGGGTGAGAAAGTAGAATACTAAAGGACTCTCTAGTTTGACTAGAGAAAACAGCAATAGTTTCAGTAGATCATGCCAAAGAAATGGAAACTAAAAAAGAGCAAAGCTGATTAGCTCCTGGAACTATCAAAGTGAATGCTGACTTCAGTGTCTCTTGATGATTTCCATTCATGACTGTATTACTGGACTATAAGAAGAAATTTAAGAACCTCTGCTATTCATGGTAAATCAGATTATATGATCAAAAAAGTTTTTTCTAGCTTTATACTCAGTGAATCTATGAATTTAACTAAGCTGATCTAATGCAAAGGATAGGAATGTCCAGTTTGAATTAACTGCTTCTTACCTTGACGATTGTTCGTGTGACCTCCTTGAGTTCCTGGGGTTCAGCATGGATGCAATTTCTGTGATGATTTACACTAAGATAGTAACCTATATTCTCTAACATTTCTGGGGTATTTGTATAACTGCAGAGAATTTTAGCAGTTCTTCTGGTATTTGGAAAAAGCCAGCAGCGGTTGCACTTTTGCATTAATTTGTTGTGAATCTGTTTTGCATTCTCTAGGAACAATTTTACAATAAAACAATACACTCTTATTTTTCTAATTCCTGTGTGTATCTATTATCAGATCAACCTCACTTTTATTCCAATATATGATATATAGCTGAATATTAGGAATTGCTATGTTACTCATGTAACACTACAAAGAGTTAGCTACTCTACTCATATTGAGGAAAAAAAAAAAAAAAAAAGGCACTGTAGTCCTGAGAGGTATGGACCTAAATTTCAACTCAGTATTTCATCTCACTACTGACTTAATCCTTCACAAAAGGTGAGACAAGCAGTCTTTATAATTTTGTGACTGGAAAACCTTCATAATGGAGAATGATGTGTTTTAGAGTTCACTGGCCTCTTAGAGGAAACTTCATAGCTTCTGACTGTGCCATTGTATCATGAGAGGAAAAGGTAACTTGTCAAAAAAGTTATTTCTTATACTGAATTCTACAATTTGATCTTCTGGAGACTGAGTGAGAGAATGTGATAGGCTGAGGGAGGTTTATGCTATTAAGAGTGCCCATCTTTCAAAACTTCACTAGCTAAATTTGACACCTATCAGCTGGAGTCCTTTCATCTATTTTCGTATAAAACGGGATAGAAGCAGTTCAGAGATAACTGGATCCCAAAAGAGCAGATTGAATACTCGTACTGTAGTTGAAACAAATGGGAGACCTGGGAGAGTACAGCGAGCAAGGAGAACATGTTTTCAGAAGGCTTATATATTTCCAGTTTTGAAACAAAATGCTCAACAAACACACAGATGGTGACATTTTTTAGACACAGTTCAAAAGATGGAGTTAAATGAGTGAGTTTGGAGTGGTGGCTTGTGGGATGTTTCCTTCCAGCCACAAGCTCATTGTCCAGGCTGTAGTATGCGGCATCTGCATTGGATTGCTTTTGGGAGAAAATGCTTCTACATGCAGTCTTGGAATAAATAGAAACCATCCCAATTTCATAATGCTAGTGATTAGTTGGCATAATGTCAGAGGAAGTAACAAAGAATAATGCTTTCTATGTTTATCTGCTGTGCTTGCTGTTTCACTTATTTTAATTTTATTTGCCTTGAAATAAGACTGCAGTCCTCGCTATAACATGCAGGTTGCTTTTAAAGTAATGTGTCCTACTTATTTCTACTGAAATTACAAGAGATACAAAGAACATAATAACATTATTTGATAGAGGAAGTTATTGGCTACAAAACTTTTTCAGCGTTGTCACCACCATTTTCAACAGAGATGAACAAGAGCCTGCATGCCGCACTTGTAAGAATTTGCATCACTGGAGGCAACCACTGTTGCTACTGCTAAAATGCACCACCACCCACTGCTTCATAGTACTCACATTCACTGTTTGGTCTCCATAAACATTCACAAGTGTTAGTGATTGCCAGTGGGAGCAATTTTTTCCACATGGAGGAATTCAGCAACACACCTTTTCTTCATTGTCACTTCCATGTCAGATGCCACTTTGTCAGACTGCCCCTCTGCTGCCATCTGTCACACAGCAACAAAATGTAATGGAATATTGGCAGGAAGGTTCAACCTCTACTACCATACTACCACCATCTACCTCTGATGTTGTGGGCCAACATAATAAAACAAGAGGCATTACTTTTGGAGCAACCATCATATGTATGAATGATTTCATGACCACTGTGTTTGTACAAGGCATATAACAGCAGGCTATGCTGATCTCAATTCCAGATAGAATGATTTTGAGGAACTGGTAGAATTACCTGCAAAGAATCTTTAAATTGTCCAGTTTAGCCATGTATGTTTAATTGCATATATATGTGTGTAAAATACATATACATATGCACATGGAGCATTTTTCTACATACTTTGTTTCTTTTTTCATTTTTTCAATAGAAACCAAAACAGTTTCAACTGTATGGAATAATATGTAGGAATAGCAGATAACTGTATAAAATTTGCATGTATAGCATCTGCTAGTAGAAAATGTCCAAGTCCAATTACGTGTGACTGTTACTTATTTGAAAAAGTGGTTGGCATATTTTTTATTGAAGCTGTCACTAAATTATATTTAAAAACTTAGCACACATAAATATTTTAATAGAGCTCCTAAGGTCTCCTTATCTTTGTCATGAAGAAATATCAGTTCCTAAATTGGTGCAAAAAAAAATCCATAAAGAACTTATTTAATGAATCCAAAAGTACATATTGTTTCAGGGAAGGCAAACATCAGTACTAATTATTTTTTGCACTATTTTGCTGATAGGATTGTACGGTAGTCCTTGAAACAGGAAAAGATGAATTTTTTAGTTACTCCTTGTTGATTTCTTTTATAACTCCAACCTTACTTGCGGCCTTGTAGGTTCTTTTCTCTAATACAATCTATCTACATCCCATCACAGATGCAGTTTTAAAAAAATATACATTTAATTTAACAGATATAAGGAAATTATTTGAAAAGATAAATTCTGTCTCCATTAAAATTCTTCCCTCTGGAAAACAGGAAAGCTAGACAGAGAACAAACAAGAAAGAAAAGCAACAAAAGAGCTATTCCTTCATCACTACAGTAAGGTACAAAGGAATTCAGGGAGATATAGGTAGATCATATTCTAAAGCAAACGCAGGCCTAGTGTCTGGTAAAATCTTTAAAGATAAGCTTACATATGCTTGTGAAATAGATTTTTTAAATTGCATTTTGAAAATCATTCTACAAAAGTATTTTGATACCAATCAATTCCATAAAGAGTCTTGAACAGAATGTGTGATTCATCAATGACTTTTAGTCTGACTTGTAACATTGATTAGAAGACACATTTAAAATCTGCATAGGAACTTTAAATTCAACTGTAGTATTGTCAGTAGACTAAGGAAACTCTGAATATATTTCACAACTTCTATTCTTAAATAGCAATGAAGCAGAGTATATTTGTGCATTTACGGGAGTAGTGGACTTTGCAGTGCACATCCTTCTGTTAGTCGCATGAAGTACATGTACATATGAATTTGTAACTTACGATTCTTAAGGCAAAAAATACTCAGTTTAAATATTGATGTCATTATTATGTTGTGGTAATTCACCATTAAAATACAGTATTTCCTTTCCTTTGGTCTTATTCATAACTTTCTAAAATAACTCACCACTTAGTCTCAAATGTGTTGATGTTGACAGAGGGGAGAGGGAGGAACCAAAGAGGCAGAAGGCAGTGAAGGAAAGCTGTATCACAGCATGTTGGATATAGATGACATTAGGAGAAGATGGAATTACACGCTTAATTTCCTGTACTTGATAGAACTCATCTCTGATTCCAGGTCAACACACAGGATATGAAGGCAATTTACTATATCAAAGTGTAGATAATAGATAACAATGAGTTTTATAGTTTTTATCTACTGTACAGTTCTTTTTCATTCTTTTAGGAAGAGAAATATTTGCAGCATTAGAAGCAGCTTTTAGCCCTGTGCATCTGTTAGCTGAGGAACAGGGGAGAGGAAGATAATTGTTTATTTATTTTTTTTACCTCTTATGTGGCTTCATATTTTTGTGTTGAAAAGAATCAGACTCAGCCAGATGTTTAAAGGCCTGGACTGAATACTTCACATCTCATAAATCACTTCTCCAATGTGGAATAATTATATACAGATTTCTTTAAAAAGAGTAGCTTCAATAGTCTGCTGGATATGGGACCACGTATAGAAGATAATTGGAGGATCTTAATATAACTTGATAAAGAGTAATTAACAAAGTTCCTCTGCACTCTCTGCTTATTCATGAATAAAGAAATGACCTGAATACTAATATTACATAATTCTAATTATTTTCATTTTGGACAGTTGAAGTAGGTGACATAATTTTAAAATTTCTTCTCTCTATCAGGGGCAGCTGACTAGTACATTACCAGTACAACATCAATTTATTTTGTAAAGCTAATAATACGAGGCAAATCAGTTCAGTAGAATAAAGTAAGTCCTTGTTTTTCAGTTTCAGAGAATCATACACCATCCAGATACAATGTATAATTAGATCAGAGATTTTCAAGCAGCAAAAAGAGATAAAATTGTCTGCTTCTGAATAAGTGAATCTTCCCAAGGAGTAACTGAGTCTTTTGTTCTTATTTTACCATTCCAATTGTAAAATATTCTTTTTTTTTTTTCTTTTTCTTTTTTATATATAAAAGGATAGACAGTAGTACTGGCAGCATTTAATTTTCAGGGAAGGAATGTATAAAAATCCTTTTGTTTATTTTTCTTGAACTTACAACACATGACCATCTGGATAACTGTTGAGCGTGGTGCCAAAAAAAGCTGTTAACCACTAAAATAAATAAATAAATAAATAAAATTAAAATGCAAAGCTACCAAGAGTGTATGATCACAAGACTCAGATTCAGATTTATAGTCACAGGTCAAATATTGATCATCAAGGAGTTTATCTCAAATAAATGTCTTGTGCCAGAAGAGAGAACACCCCCACTGCTTGGTGCTCCTCAGTTATATACACATTTAACATTCAATTCTGATTTCTACCTAACTTGGAAGTGAGGCAGGTCCTTTTCTGTCTATAATTATGGGTAGATAAACATTCTCAAGGAGAGAGTTTAATTCTCATGATGTTTGTTGGAATTGCAGTCATCTAAAACCACTGAAAAACAGGCTGTAATCACTCTGAACCTTGTTTGCTTATCTGAATGAATATTGTAAGGTAAAATAAATGAAGTAGGTTCAGTTACAACTTTTCAAAGCTCCAAAGAATCCCCTGGATGATGTGCTTGGAAACTGTAAAATGAAGTGTATTTTGGTTTCTTCCATTAGCAATCTTATTTGTAGTGTCCAGATTTTTCTACTCACCATTTGCAGTTTGGATGTTTGGCTGGCAATTGCAGATTTTCAGTTATAAAACACAAAATATAAGCATGGGCAGTTCTATGATTTATTAATATAGGGCTCTAAAAATTAAAAATTATAACATATAGGAAAAAACCTGATATTTAATTTTAATATATGATAAAATTTTCTGTATCTCTATTAACATAAGGGGAAAAACTCGAGATTAATCTTAAAATAATTTTGAAGTGTTATTTACAAATAAAGTAAGTAGAAAAAAAAATATTATACGAGTTTTCTTCCCTTACACAACAGTATACTGACTATAGACCAAACATTTGTTTGTGGAAGTATGGTGAGATTTTGGAAAGTAATCTGGTTTCTCAGGATGGGAACACTGAATTTTCTTAAAATCATGTTACTTTACAAAGTCAAACTAATATATAGTGAGGTAGTGAAAATACATAGTCATCTTGAAAAAGGAAATAACTGAATAGTTCAATCAAACTTTACCTCTAATTTTGATCCTGGTGTTTTTGTTGCTTCTATCACTGATACAAGAACAAAGGCTTTCATCTGAACTATACTAGTTTTTAAACTCCCTTACTCAACTGCTAGAACATGTTTAATGTCAACTTATCCAATTTTTCATTCCAACTTTTTGTCATGTGAAAGCTGCTTTGAAAAAGAGCAGTGAAACTTGTGCAGTCCAGTTTTGACCACTTGCCCCAGACTGATAGTTGAGCCTAATTCTCTGAGTCCTTCCAGATTAGACAATAAAGTTGCTTCAAAGTGAACGGACAGTTCTCTGCAGCTTTGCCAGATAGATACTGCATAACAAAACTGTGAGACTTTTGAAATATATGCGCAGACCATTGCAAAAAATAAAAGAAAATTTGGATAATGAAAAATAAGACATTTATTATAGGAGTCTGTATATATTTGCTCTTTGACACCATAAGGACAATTGCAACTATTTCAGAGTCTGTAGGGAGAGGATTATCTTTATAACTGAACCCCTACTGCTACATGCATTCAATGATTTTTAATTTTGTCTTCTAAAAAATAAAGTTTTAGTATAGAAAAATTGTGTTTCATATGTATGTTCAGCAGACATTGTGTTTCCACTGTGGGAACAATTTCTGCAAAGCCCTTCAGTCTGATTGTTTTTCCTCCTAGAGGAATGAGTTCTGTTATTTTGTATATTTTTCTTTCTGCACTGCAGAATCTCTGTTAATATAAACTCCATATCTGGGGAATGGCAACAGTGCATCTTGGCAAGATTAAAGATGAAAACTACAGACAGTAGAGGGGTGCATAAAAGATTTCTCTGGTTCTTTTTTATTTGTGAGAGAAAATAATCTCATCCTTTTTAAATGTCTTCTGCATCGTCGCAGAGAGAATACTCTCACTGCTAATTATTTTTCCCTCTCATAAATCCTCCTTTCAGATTTCCTTTGAGAGACGAAATAAAATGAAATAAAATAGTAAACATGTAGATTTGCCACAAAACTCTAACGAAATGTTGTGTGCACCAGAAAAGTAGCTAGGTAGGTTGGTTGCTTGCATCAAGTTCTGGAAAGTTCAGATATATTAACCTAATGATATGAAGCCCCAGTGAAAGCTCCAGTGTTGTTTCTTGGTGCAGAGTGGGATCTAAAATAACCTTCTTGGTCTCTTATCGAGAAAAATAAACTCTACTTGCCTGAATCTCCTCTGTATGTGCCAAAGAGAAACAGGATACAAGCACAGTTTGAACATTTTCTGAATGTCACAACATGAGCTTTCTTTGTCAGAGAGGTTTTGAAATGCATCCTAGGGAATAATTAATCTACAGCAAATTATGAATTTGCAAAATCTAAGATTTGTTTAGCATCTAAAACTCTCAATCTGTCTTGATCTGTCTGCAGTTTGCTTAGTGCCCGAATTATTCTCAATAACACTCAGCACTTCTCTAAACAAGTCTAATGAGCCTGTGATGCAGTAAAAACACATATGCAACTAGTAAGTCAGTTTTTATTGAACTTTTGTTTCGGTTTATTCAAACCACAGAAAATTAATACTGAAGCGGTGCAGTGATACAAACTATACATGTCTGCACTCAGTATAGCAAATCCCATGAAAATTCTATTGCCAAGTATTTTTGTATCTATTTAAAAGTTTCTTTTTAATATTTCAGTATCTATTATAATCAGAAATGTGCTAAACCCAAGTAATTCTCTTATTTGAACTTTTGCAGACTTTTCATTCTAGTTGCTTGAGATATACTAATAGCTCTACCAAGAAAGCTCTTCCGTTTTTGTAATGAACAAAGGGAACCAGCTCTAAACGATTCCACTTCACTGACAAAAATAAATAGGTTCCTTAGTCCGTTTACATTTTGATGAATATTTAGAAAAGAAGACTGCAGGGTTTGAAGCTCATTAAAAAAATTGCAGCAAAATTACATATTTCATATATTGTTTTTGTAGAGTTACACGCTGTTCTAATTTACCATTATACTTTCTATTTTGAAACATTTTAAATCGTATTTCGGAAGTGTAATATAGTGTTCTGGAAGCAAAAAAAAAGGACTTGTCAGTTGAACAGAATAGAGATTACTAATGTTTTGGAAGTCTAAGGGCATATCCTCCAGTCTGTGATACCCACTATACGGAGAGGAAAGTAGCTTGACTGAAAGAGAGGACTTTAAAAGTGAAAGCTAGACCTGAGCTCAGGAAACTATGGAGATGGCACAGGGCTCCAAATTATATGACAGTGGTAAACTTCTGTTCTAGACATCTTTCTATAGATCACAATGATAAATGTTGCCATTTGATAGTAAATATACTTGTAATTTGTCTGGTAGTATCTTTACAATTAGTGAGATATTAATACTGTCCTCTGAGAGTTGTAATGGAAGAAGGATCTCATACACTGTATTAAAATTCTGAGCACTTTTCACACAGGAATCACTTAGCAGTAAGGAGAAATTGCAACAGGGAGGAACAAAAGGAAGGTAAACAGATAGTTAGTACCTGATGCTCTGAGCAAATACAGCATATAACCAGCAGCTTGGCTCTGCAGTGGTACAGCTGAGGATGCAGGAAAGCATTGCTGAGCTTTCTGCCAGGAGCCAGACCACAGCACTTTGTTATGCTCCTCACGATTACCTCAGGTGAAGTAAGCTGAGAGGAGCAGGTGCAGCAGGGTGATGGGCCAAGCAAAGAGGCTGTGCTGTGAATACATCATGAGGCAACAAGCAGCAGTTTTTGGGAAGCAGTGTTTTCAACAGAGACCTTGAAAGCACTTCTTTTGGAGACTGCTTTGCATAACTGCCCTTACTTCCATTTTCTTCAGCATAAACAAGATCACCTCTTCCTATGGTGAGAATAGAAATAGCTGAAAACCCTAAAAATAGTCCGTGTACATACACATTCCCTGTAAGCCCTTTAAGTATACATACTCCAGATTGTATCCATCCCTCTGCCATACAGATTTTTCTTCGCCAGTCTCATTCACTTTGCAGCTTTATTTGTATGACTTAGCACTATCCTAGTTCTTCTCAGTTTATTGAAGCTTCATACCCCACCAAATTACTAAGCAGTAAAGATCAAACTGTGCATCTACTTTTGCTAAGATTTATATTTTCTTATGGGTCTCAGTCTAGTGAAATCCTGTTGGGCATCTTTAGGCTTCACTGATTTCAACCTGAATGCATGCACAAATGTTTTTTCCCAAATAGGAGCTACATTAGCTTTACTACGTCATGTAATTTCTTACTGGCATGACAAGATGTTTCACAGTCTGTCCCAAGTGTTCAAAGTTACTTATTTGACTTTCTGTATTGCTTATAAAAAGGCTTAAACAGCTTGCCCCTATAGTTAAAGCATTCACAACACTGTCTCTCACAGAAAACAGGGAAGCCTGCTTTAAGGAGACTTTGAAAAGTAGAACTGCAATGAGGTATCTCTTTATATGATTATATGTTTTTCTTCCTAATCTCTTATTACCGTAAAAATTGAAAATAAAATAGAGATATAATTTGATTTGTTTAACTGTTCATTACTGAAAGGGAAATGTTTTATTTGAAGGTATTATTTTAGCTGATTTAATAGTTTTGGTTTAATGGGGCTGCATCTCTGTCTTTTATAAATGAGAAACATCTCTTTTTATTACAGCTGCAACTTATTCTGAATATTATACATACTAACTTTTGGGAGGAAAATTTTATTTTCTTTCCTCATTTTGCAAATTAATATAAGGTTAATAAAGATGTTCACAAATTCCCATTTCTAATTATTTAGTTAACCGTACCATTAATTTCCTGTGAGACTAGCAAGCTAAGAATGCATAGAGGTTTCTTTCTGTTAAATATTTTTGTTGTTGTTTCTGTAAACTGAGTAAATTCTATTTGGCTCTGTTCAAAATAGCTTTATGCTGAAGTCTAAAATATATAGTGTCTTATTTTATTTTTTAAGGCTAATTTTTATTTTCCATTTTGCTCCTAACCCAATCTGATTTGTAGAAGATTAATGAAATTTATCTGTACAGTTTTAACACCATGCATTCATTATTGATGGTTATCACCTAAGAATCTCTATACCTAGGCAAACTCCATGAATGAATCTTCTTCTTTTGAACTTACTGATGGATTTTCTTCAATTTTTAACAGGGTGTTTAAGGAGTCAAAGATAATTATGTTGTTAATCATTTTTTATCATTGTTGGAAATATGTGTCGAATGAGATTAGGTAGATCATGTCGTTTCGGTGTCTGAAGAAAAATTTTCTGACGCCCTGGAATAGATAGCACTGTAGTAATTAAAAAAAACTGCAGTAAGACTTTGTATTTAAAATTCCAAGTTTTGTCAAAGTCAAGATGGTAATCCAAGGGAAATACAATGTCATTAGTTCTAGATCTCTCAGAACTGTTGGGTCTCTTTTTCCTTCTTTGTTTTTCTGTCAAGAGGATATACTATACAAGAGTAAACTTTACAAATATCTTTCCTCCTCAGCTGTAATTGAAGTCATTGTGGCACGAAGGAATAACTGAAAGAGCAGAACTGAAAATGGTCCTCATGAGCAAACAAACAAGCAAAAAGGATGACCCTTCACAAGTAAGCCCTCACTGTTTATGGATTCACAACATATCCAAACACTATTTGTTGATTTTGTCAAACTTTCCATAGGTTCAGAATGGCATTACACTGACTAATTATCTTTAATCAGTACTCCAGCTTTAGTTCTGTCATTTGGCATGTAAATATCATTAATCTTGTCATCAACTTAACACTTTTTTATTCAGCTGGAGAAGGTCACAACTTCAGTGAAAATTGAATCTAACCTTGATTTGAAAGTCTAATATTTAATGTGTATAGAAAAGATGTTAGACAAAAAGTTCTCTAGACTGCTGCTTTTACTTCACACCACTTTGACATTTTGACTTTAAAATCCCAATGCTAACATTTCACCTAAATTTTATTAAAGGAGTTTTAGGATATGTTTTAGCACGATAGCTGGTTAGGCTCCATCCAAACTGCTGTGACAACTACAACTTCCTCTCAATATATAATGGAGAAGTCGATAATTGCCCCTACATCTTTTCTGCTGTCAGACAGTAATGATGGCTCTTACCTGGAAAGTGGAAAAATTTCCCTATTCTGCTGGAGGTACTTTTAATATCAGCCACTCGAGAAAGCACCCTAACACCCAGAAAATTCAGCAAGGAGATAGTGAAACGAAAATAATCTGTGACTGTCTCCTTGTGTACAACACAGGTCAGGTTTCAGCAGGAAAATGAGACAGAAAATCAACACTGAGTATCTCATTCAGTGGTTAACGATCTTGAAGAAAGTTTCTTGAAAGCTTATCTGCATTTCCAAGAACATTTTTTTTTAATGTAGAAATACTCTTTGAAGAAAAGTGAGGTGCTTTCTCTGCTCCTCTGCTCAGAATTTCTGGCTTGTAACTTAGTTGATATTGGTAGCTATACGAAATGCTGTGGCCATTTCAGTTGTTATATTAAAACTTACAGTTTTTCTCATCCATATATAGAAAGTCCAGACACTTAATGGATTTCATTCTGAAGGCCTTGGACAGAAAAATAGTGCATATGTTTTTCATAATTAGCCCTAGGGCTGGAAGATCCATGACATACAAGGCAATGGTAATATGTTTGTTTTGTAATATCTATCAAAGGCTTAAATTACACTTCTATATGTCACTTTCTCATCACATTTTCTTGATTTTACTGCAAAAAGTAATTGTAGTATTTGAGGAAAGAACAGCCCAATCAAATTGTTGTTCCAGCCTTGCCAAAGTAGAAAGTAAATTGAATTCAGTGTCACATTTAATATTAACCTGACATTTTGTTGTTTAGTTTTTTGCTAAGTGGCCAAAAAAATATGATGATTGCTGAGAAATTTAAATGAAAGAAACATATTATTTTCAATTTAATAAAATTCATTTCTTTTATTCCTACTGTCTCTAGGTAATATGACATATATATGCAACAGTAAGCACAACAGCAGCTAATATTTGTATGACCTTCAGGATTATGGTAATTTATTTAAATGTTCTTTGATAATTAAGAGTATTTCACATAAAAGGCAACTAAATTACTTTTACCAATTAATTATATCTTTTAAATTATTGAAGTGATCAATTATCATAATCAACAAACTTTACGGAAATAAAATAACGAATGAACCTGAAATGCTAACTGGTCTGTTTCAGGCTTGTTTTTCATTTCTCCTTGAATAGAATAACTATTTTTAATGCAAACTGATTTATGTGTTGTTCAGTTCTACATAAACCAGTAATGGAATTTTCATTAACATGAAAATTTCTATTTCCAAAAGTCTTGTTCATTCAAAATTTCAGAGAGCACGTGGGATACCTATCTCAGATTTTGGAAGAAATTTACCTGTATGACCGTGAAATAAGAATTCTTCAAGATTACTGTAACCTAATTCAAATACGTGTCCTTCCTTCCATCTTTCTCTTCCTCTTTCCCACTCTCATTCTTGCCTTCTCAACTTCTTTCTCTCTCCCCTGTTCTCTCTCTCTAACTCCCCAACACAATTATAGTTCTTATCATCACAAAAAGCTTACAACAGAGATTGTCTCCCTGTCTTTATTTTTCAATTTTATACAGCCAGCCACTGGTGTTATTTCTGAGCAAAAAAAAATTATAGGCAAAAATGACAGTCCAAACATACTCCTTCTGGGGAACTAGTACTATGAAGTAGGAAATGTATGGAAAGTCTTGCCTTCGTTCTCAGAAGCCATAGATTAAGAAGATTGCAAACTTATGTAAATTGCTCTGAGTTTGCTTTTCAGAAACATGGAATTACGCAGTTAATGATAAAGTATGTGAAACTAAATCTTCTCAGTGTTTTAATCAATTTTAATAGCAAAATTAATCTTTTTTTTTTTCTGAATGATTTTCTTTCTGAAAAGTTGTAACATTAAATTTATAATTTAGAATTGAATGGCCATGTAGGTCGCACAGATATACAGACTTTCCTTATATAGTTACATGATTGCAAAGAGTCAGAGTCTGACACAACTACAGCTGACAAAATCAATCATGTTTCTCATCCTTCTGCAAAAGTTTTAAATCCTTTTAGTGGGCAAGAAACATAAAGATGATTGTAAACTGCAGACAATGAGCAGAAGGCACTGTACTTACTTTACAGTCTAGAGGTTTTAGACTTCATTTACATAACTTTCTTGAAGGGGTAAATGACATACTAGCATGGGCTTTCATTTCTGGTAACAGTTTAGTTAATTTGTTTTTGGGGCATTCAGAGTTTGGATTCTCACCAGCGCTGCTGCTGCTATCATGCATAACACATTCTGCTATTTTTTTAGCTCATGCCATTTTTAAAGCAGCTCTTCTTTTTACAGGTTTCATCCTGTAAAAATGAGACAAATTGCTCTTTCATTGGTTCAAATAATAAAATCTGTTTTCCTTCTAGGCTTTTTTTGGGATGAAAAGAAAAAGTTTGGGCCATGATGCATCTTAAGGGGTGCTTTATGTTAGAATGAAAAGATCCCAGATCTTGGGAATAGATTTGGAAATAAGAAATACAATCAAGGGTTCCTATATTCCTTCAGTGGAACTGCAAAAAGCAAATGCTGTTTCATTAAGAGGAAAGAAAAAAAAAAAAAAAAATTTAAAAGGGTAGAGAGAAGGGAGAAAAGTGGTTACCTAAACAGTTATTAATATTTTTAATTGATGGCTTCTACCTTAAAAGTGTTGATGAGTCTGAGAAGATCACTGCCCCTCTCTGCAGTGTTAGTCATTTTAACTGCACCTGAGATAGTGAATAGAATTTTCTCTCAGTGATGTAAATATTCTGTGGAAGGGTCTAATTTTGTGGAGGGAGTCTATGTAATTAAATCAAGTGCTGTAACTAAGCTTTTACAAACTTTTGCATGCTGAAGAAGTGAATGTCACAAGGTCCGCTCAAATATAGGATATATCCTTTTCATCTCCTTCTTTTGACTTTTTTATCATGGGATATAGAAACTTCTGTGCTCTCTCTTTTCTGATCTATTCCACAAATCTTACAGTCAGGATAAAACTTTTTAACTTTGATCTAAAATCAATAGGTTAAAATAATGAAAATATATGAAAAAACATCTCTGAAATTGAATGTAGTTTCGAACAGATTGTCCAATCTGTAAAATGTCTTCCGACTAATTTATAGGATACAAAGAAAAGAAAGAGAAATATTGAGAAAGAAGTCCCTATGTATAAATGAGACTTGTAGATTTCTAGCCATCTCAACCTGGCTAAAAATAAACACAAGCATTGAAAATCAGTAGAATTATGGTTTATATGTAATAGTCTTACTATCTTGTGCAGCTGGAGATTAATTTGAACATATAAGCACAGTCATTTCTTGTCCTGTAAAGCACTGAGACAGCTGAGAAAATTAAATGTTTATTCCTTTTAAGCATGCGTTTGTACTTGTCTTCCCCTTCTTAGATCCTGCTGACCTTGGGCCTAAATCCATGGTTTGTTTCACCTAATATTCACTCACTACAAATATACTGTGAGATTAATTTCACACAGAGATAGCTTCCCTGAAATAACTGACAGAAATTAAAGTGAAAAACATTTGAGCGAATGTGGCTCCTTCTTTCTGCCACAGTTTATTGCACTCTCTATGGCAAATTATAGACATTCATGATAACATTATTTAATGTTGCATAATGCTGGGAGGTTACAGAACCAAGACAGCCAACCCAAACTGGCCAAAGAGACATTATGTGAAAAAATAAAAAATCAGGGGAGTAGGCTGGGGGTGCAGGCACTGCCTGGGGACTGGCTAGACATCAGTTAGTGGGTGGTGAGCAATTGCATTTTGTATCTCTTGTTTTGTAAATATGTTTATCTCTATATATTTACAAGTACACACACATATATATAATCACTATTATTTCTCTGTTACTTTTATGTTTTAGTAAATAGTTTTTATCTCAACCTATGAGGTCTACCTTTTTTTTTTTTTTTTTCCCAATTCTTTGCCCTATCCCACTGGGAGAGGTGGGGGGAGTGAGTGAAAGGCTTAGCTCCCTACCAGTTAAACTGCAGCAAGTACATAAATTATTATCTTCCACTAAGAGTAGAAGGCAAATTTCTATTAAAACATCCACAAGCTGACATTTTCAAGATGTAGTGTAAAGACTGCGTTTAGAGTTCTTCTGTATAGGTTTGGATAAAGTATCGTGTGGAGGGAAACAATAGAGTTAAGTCTGTGTTATTCTCAAGAGACTTTATAAAGATGCCAGTGAAATAATTAAAAGTGAACAAACAAACAGGAACCTAGAGCTGGTAAACTACAAGAATTTCTTCAGATCTGATTCTAGTTATACTGAGCTTTTATTTCCCACTGACCTAATTGGTCTCTGACTGACTCTTTTATACACAAAGTTTTTTTGTCTATCATTGCATTCCAAGCTGATTACTATTTTAATGTAACTTAATATTCACTTCAGAATCAGCTTTTGATTGATCTAAAAAATATTGTTATCTTTATCCACTGATTTTTTTTAATAACTTTTTTTTTTCTATAAGTAACAATGTCTAATGTAGTGCTGTGAGAGCAAAGATTACCAATTAGTGAATCCAGAATAATATGTGCCCCACTGGGATATAAATGCTATACAACCTCCGAAGTCCCATAGAGTTAGATGTACTACAATTATGCCTTCCACTTCTTAGATACAGAGACTTGTAAAACCCATGTTGCCTAAAATTTAAACTCTGAAATACAATACAGAGATAATGAAAAGTAAACCTTAAAACATCTGTGTGAATCACCAACAAGTACATTCTTTTTTCAATCTCCCACAGTTACTAGATTCTGTTTGGAAAATTATGTTAGGTTTTCTGTTTGTTACAGCATTCTTATTCTTGCTTGTCTCCTGCTAAGCTGATGTCTTCCTGGCGTACTTATCACTGTGATATATATTTTTTTCACAGTGAGCCCTTCAAATAAGCATCTCAAATGAATGTGACCAAGAAATGATCAAATACACAGCTCTTTGTGTTTGTTTAGCACTAAGTACTTTGTGGATAAGGACTTTAGCAAAAACAAATAACAAGTAGTAACAATGCTGAACATTCTGCTTATCTCTACTACACCCCACATAATACTCAATAATGAAGTGATTCATTCTGTTTATTAGGCCCATTTTCTGCACAAACACTGAATTAAAAAAACAATTGTAAAGGTTAGTTGTCAACTTGGTAAAAAGCATTTCATTTTACAATGTATAATGGTGTACAACATAACTACTGTCTTTGTCTTAAAGCAAGAAATAAATCAGATGAAGAGAAAAGAGAAAGAATGCTACAGTTGTAGTGAAATGGGAGGCTTTTGACAAGGAAGCTTGTTTGGTAATCAACTGTCCCACATCTGATTGGTATCAGAATTCCCTGCAGCTACCCACTGAAACAGTGGTAACCCACATTACAATATTTTTCATAGAGTAATAGAACCTACAACACTTTTGAGTTGTGGACAGTAAGTCAGAAATGCCATTTCTGCTGCCTTTTTCTTGCTGGTAGACTGCTAGCCTACACCTAAGTCAGCTGTTGTCTAATTTTCTGTCACAATGGAACTCTTTCATAAATTTCTAGGAAAATATATAAAATATATTAAAAATACATTTTTTTTTCCCTTCCTGTGGCTGAGTGTGTTTTTGTGTTTTTGTGAAAGTTTTGTGAAACACATCTCCAAGCACTTCTCAAGCAATCAGCAGCACTACATATATTGTTGAGCCTTTCTTAGCTATAACTATACAAAGCTACATGCAAATTCTGTCTTCCTGTATTCCAGAAGTCTGTGTTATTCATCTCATGTAGGCATACACAGAATAGGACGTAAAGTCTAAGAAAAGTCAGTTAATGGTGGGGATACTTATGCAGACTGCACAAATTGTGAGACAGTATTGAATGGACATTCATGCAATGTCAATAGCACATGTCCATGATACTTTCACAATTGGCCTATGAAATTATATTTTATAGCACAACATATGTTTTGCTATATGTCTTAGGTAGCACTCTTACAGGGTGAGTACCTAAAAAAGTATTCTTCCAGAATGAGTCTGTATGTTCTGTTACAGCTGTAAAAGTAGACACTGCCTAAAGGCAGGATTGTCTTTGAACAGGTATGTTGGGATCAGTGTTGAAGAGCAATTATCTTAGGAGAAAGATGCAAGAAAAACATAATTAGATCTTATGAATATTTTATTTTCCTGAAACACCTATTGACTAAGCTTTAAGCAGTGCTTCCTTCTGAAGTGTATAATTTTATTTCCACATTGTGTTTTCATCATTCTGTCACCTGTCACAATTTAAAAAAATGTAGACTATGAAGCTTAGAATCTCGAGAATCAGGTACTTGTTGCTTTAAAATGCTTTCAAAATACTCCTAATAATAGCAAATCAAAGTAAAACAGTATTAGTAATAGTCCCCATGTAGCTTTTTCGATAGTATGTCCAATATTTCTATAAGCTAGTTATTCTTATAAAGAATTCTTATAGGTATTTAAAGATGTTTGGTTTGCCTTCAGTATTATTAATTCTCCAGAAAATGGAGTTACAAACAAGGCACAATGAATAGTAATTTACAATATCACATAAAAGAGTTTGACAATACTTTAAGTCTTTAAACCTATGTAATTATATCCTTCCTAATGTAGGAATGGCTAAATTTGATATCATGTATTGTCCTTCCATGCTGTTTTTTTCCTCCTCCTTGTACTAATTGTGGGTGGTACTCAGGTTACGGTGGGTGGTTCTGGGTGGTCCTTAACGGGTCATGGGTTCACGAGGCGGGCGTGCGTTATGGTATATAAGCAGTTGTTGCATAATAATAAATTAGCACTTGAGCTACATCCTATGCATGCGTCTCTTGTGCTCCTGTGCTGGGGTTTAGTGCAGACGGTAAGGGCACTGATGTGGTGTTGCTAGCTGGGCTGGATTGCATGGAGGTTAGCGACACTAATGAATAAAACATTTTTGTCAAATGTTTAATGTTTCCTTTGTGAATGCAGTCAGTTTCAAATGTAACATGAACAATGACACACACCAGTCCAATAGCATCTTTTCACATTCCTGGGTCTCTCCATGTTGAACCAGTTACTCAGAGGCTAAAAAAGTTTGTAGAGGCATTCAGCGCCGACATTAAGATTGTAAGAGACAGTCATAATATATGGTAACAAGCAGATAACAAATGTTGAGCTTAATTAATGTTACTTTCCTTAAAACAGTGTATTTGGAGGTTATGTGTCTGGTGACTAATTTTGTAATTTTTATGGACAATAGGAAATTCTCTCCTTTTGTTTTCAGTGTATTTCAATTCATTGCTGACTAACAGCTATGCAAATTTGAAAACCTGAAATTCCATTAGCAATGGTTTGTTTGTTGCTTATTTGTATAGAAGAGTTTATTTATCTTTACCTCAGGAAAATATTTAAATAAGTGTGAGCACATTCTATTTACCTTCGAGGCATTCAGGAAGACAATGAATGCATAGAGAATGTTAGAGAAATGCTATATTGCTTAATGACAGTGTTTATGAGGGCAGACAGATGTGATGGACAGATGGGTGGACTAACAGAACTAAATGTATTATTAGCTGCTCAGACATTTGTTGAATGTCAGCCAGAACTACTGAAACATGGCAATTGACCATTGTTGAACATATTCCATAGAGAGAACAACAACATATATAACAAAAAAATTGTATTATTTTTGTTGAAGTTTCAGAGACAGAAAAATAACTGCACAAACACTAATCCCATTTTGAAAACAACTGAAAAATCTCATACACTTTTAAAGTGGCTGTTTGAATTAAAATTATCAGTAGATCATCTTCCTACTTTATTTAATACTGTTTTAAAAATATTTATATCATTTTCTCTGTTCTGCACATCAAGAAAAATAATAGGTATTTTTGTAATGCCTCTCATTCAAATAGTTAAGAAGCATTTAAAATAAGCCACTTGTCCCCTCTAAAATTTATTTTACTCCTCACTAAAATGCAGCCACTGCAGATGGAATGCTGCAGCTGGCTGACTGTATTTACTGTAGGATTACTTGTAAATAAATCATCCTTAGGTTGACTTATTTGTTCTCTGATTTCTGTTATTGCAGCTGATGAAAAAATTAAACCAGTAACTAGATTGACAAAGAAATAGAAATATTATTTTGGTCCTGATTTCTTTTACATGAAACTGCACCTCACTAATACACTGAGGCTAATTGGAAATGGATAGTATCACCTCTGAAGGAGGTTGTGGTGTGAGGCACAGCATAACAGTGAGTAATACTAGGGGAAAAAAATGATCTGCTTTCTAACGTGACAAGAATGATTTGCAGTTAATAATAGAAGGGGTAAAGGCCAGTCTTTTCGGTTACCCTTGGCTTCACCTAGGACAAAATAAAAAATGACTTCAGTTGCTGTGAGCTACTTATCTTTTTTCCCAGTCATTATTACTTAGTTATATCTTAGTGATAAAATCTGTCATTACTGACTTTATTGACATTAAAGTTGATTTATTTGCATGCCTGGTGAATAAGAACTACATTATATTAACTTTCAGATTGCTTGCATACTCAAGACAGTAAGTGCACCACTGATTTAATTGTTTTTGCTGGTTTACTTGCTCTCTAATCTGAGTTTGAAAACGATATGGGGTCAAATTCACCCTTGGCATAAGTCCACTGACTTTAATAGTAGTGGACTTAAATGTAATGGCAAACTCTGCCCTCAGCTATGCAACAGAAAAACTCTGAACTAATTTTGATATCTTTACTTAAAAATATGCTCCTGAATTATTACTCTTCCTGTTTGTTAGTAACATAATAGAAACTGAAGAGACTGAAGCCAAGTACTTTTTGTATATGTTGGGGTAACATCCTGCAAGTTGCTTAAAACCTAGCAACTTTGGAAGTAATTTTCTCCTTCTGATTTTAGTAGAAGATGAGTAGTATCCCAAGGAAAGAACTGCAAACTTTAGCCTCCAGACTTCCAAGCAAATCCATGAGAGTGCACCTTAGTGTGTTCACTCTGAACCACCCTCGTCTTTGTGGTTCTCTGAATACGTCACTCACTGAATCAGGAATCTAGATTTTTACAGCTAAAAATCTCTAGGATTAGCATTGAGAAACTCAGAAGATGTTCTGATTGTTCAAGTTCTAGCACTTAAATGTAGAATTTGAGCCCACACCAGATACAACTCTTCTCATGTATTATTATTGGGAGCAAAGGGTGAGGGAAGATGGAGTAAAAGGGAGGGCTAAGCTTGAAATATACTTTCTTCACATTTATTTCCTGGCCTAGGTTGCTATTCATGATGCTGAGCTGCCAGATACTGCTACATTCTCTGTTCCTAGTGCAAAAATGGTAACTTGTATTGCACTGCATTGAAATTAGCATCAACCCAGAAGGATGGTAGATTTTAGAAATAGTTACTAAATGAATAAACTTTTAAAGGGATTAGGGAGTAGATCCATCTAAAAGTAATAACAATAGAAAATACTGAAAAGATGAATCATATAATTCAGAATTGGTGCATAGAATAATGATAATACAAAACTAGCTACCAACAAGGAAATAAGTGGATATAATTTTTTTTTTTCGTCTTTGAAAATCAAGTCCTCTATTCAGTTTGTAAAATATAGACTCATTTGAATTTGTATTAGATACCCTAGATTAAAAATTTTAGCTTTTGCTCATTGTGGGAAAAAAGTATAAACGGGGACCAAGGAAGTACAGGTTTGCTGAAAAATAAATATATTAAAGCCCCCTAAGATTTCATGTTTTTCATAACCAATTATTTCTGCAATGAAATATTACAGAATGAAAAAGTTAATTTTCTTTTTATTATTTTTTTCAGCAGAATTTCCTTACAATTTCTGAAGTGTTCTTTAAAAAAGAGGTATGTTGATTCATAGTAGTCTGTTCAATTACTTAATAAATTGGCTAGGAAAAATTATTTTCTTTCCAAGATCTAGTTTGTTCTCCTACTCTTGCATCAACCAGATACTCTAAGATGAAATATTCAAACTACTCACATTCAGTTGGACTTTTAGTGTTAAAGTGCAGCGTTGAGCATCAGTAATTGAGAAGACTGAACTTTCCTCAATTCAGACAAACAAAACCTAGGAATCATCTGTATCAATGGTACTCAGAAGGCCACTGAAAAAATATGCAAATAGAGATTCAAGCTGAATCATAACAGCTTTTTGAAAATTAGTTGAAATTTCAGATCTCAAAATGTATTATTCTGGTGGAAACAGCAACATTTTAACCTTAATTAAAAATAGAATTTCTTAAGTATCTGTAAAGAGCAAATGCAAAATTTCATACAGAAATGCTTGAGTTAGAACAGCATTGATTGTACTTGAACACTAGTGTTCAAAATTTTCAGTATTAAAAAACAAACACAGAAAACAGATAGAAAACAAAAGTACCTCTGCATTGCAGGGACAGATACTGAATTTCAGTGCAGAACAAATTCTCACTGAACTTCACTGCAGTTTTTCCTCTTTGTAAGAACATTTCTTTACTCTTTAGTCAGTGTGATTAGATGAAATTTGTTGAGATAGTAAAAAATGTCCTAAAAAATTCCCTTTGTTAATCCATCAATAAACATGCAAACTGACTTCTCTCCTGAAGTAGCTTTCTTTTTCCCATATTTCCCTCTTAACCATATTTATCTCCTTACACTATTCCCCTCCAATTTTAATCCTACTTGATAAGTTTTAATAAAACTTATTTACGATTGTTTTAAAAGTGCAGTCTGTGTATGTGTGCTCTACTAGACTAAAGGAATCTGCAGTCGTTGAGTCTAAGCTTCTTATTTTTATTTATTCATTTTAGTGCCAAATAGCAGACCAAATTTGTAAAACTGGAGGAAAAAGGAGTATGTTATTTAATCCTTGCACACCTGAAGGAAGGAAAGATGTTTTATTTTTTCATAAACGTTTGTATAGCCTATTTGTGAGACCCGTGGTGATTCAGGGTCTGTAGTCATTCTCAGCAACGTTTTCCATGGAATCATTATTCTTAGTGTTAGACTTTCTTAGTGTATAGTGACTATATTTCTGCCTGCAAATGCAGCAGTTTATCTATATGTTTTTCTGGCCTAATACCAATAGTAACTGCAATGTGAAACAAGTTCCACGGGTCATGTGGAGGTCATATAAAGAAACAAGGAATTTCTTGATATGACTTAAAATAGTTGCCTTTTAGCATTATTGGGTGAAATTGTCACTCTGAAAGTAATGTTTCCCGTTCATTTCCATGTAAACAGATAAAAGGGCACAATAACACTATTTCACTGAGCAAATTTTTAGCTAGAAAACACTCTTTTTTGGCATAGTCACCACCATTAGCTGTGCATTTTTGCCAGCAATGAACAAGAGCCTGGATGCCACACTTCTAAAATTCTGCATGGCTTCCTAGTACATGGCTTCTACTTCATATTGCTGTTCCCACTGCTGAAACACAACTCCCACAACTTCACAGTGCTCACATGCACTGTTTGTTCTCCAAAAATGTTCAGCAAGTTTTGATGAATGTCAGTGGGTGCCATTTTTTCCATGTGGAAAAATTCAGTGCCACACCTTTGCTTCACATGCACTTCTGTGTCAGATACTGTTTTGTCAGACTGTCCTTCTGCTACCATCTGTCACATAGCAACAAAATGCAACAGAATATTGATGGGAAAGTTCAACATCTACTGCTGTTCCACCACCATCTGCCTCTGATGTTGTGGGCCAACAGAATAAAAAAGGAGGCATTACTTTCAGAGCAGCCCTCATAGATTATTATTAGTCACTTAACTTTTCCAATGTTTACAATGATTTTAAAGTACTCCTTCTCTTTCTTTTACATCTTAAAATTATGGTCTTAATCTTTTAAATCTTCCCTTTTATCTTCCTTCATATTCCTTTGTGTCTTGTATTAAAACTTGTAATGGCACACTAAGAATCCATAAAAATGTGTACCTTTTCAATGCTCTGTTTCTTCAATGGAAATTAAGATCTTATTTGTTTGCAGTTCTTTTGTTTTCCTTTTCCTACCTTCATTGAAAAATTATATTAAATAAATAGTCCTTCATAGCATTTTTTTTTTCTTACTGATTTCTATTGATTTGTGAGGTATCAATTTGCATAAACTAATGTAAACTGACTGTATATGATATCTGTCTTTGCTTCTGCCATAGGAATTTCCTTGGTGTTAACCAGCTAATTGCCTAGCCTTTTTATGCATGGAATTCTTTGCTTCTTTTCTTATTCTTAAGCTATATAATTTTCCGTAAAATAATTTAGTCTGTTTTTTGGCTTATCCTTTTCTTTGGGATATTAAGTGTATAATGTATGTATCAAGTACCATGACTTGATAGGAATCAAGGGGCATGTCATGATTAAATCTTCTTTCATGGTGAAAATTGACACTTACATTTAGTCTTTATTTTCTTACGTAAGTCATTTTCTAAAGCAGAACTTTTATCAGTCATTCTGTGGCTTCTGATTCCTTATCCTCCTCTGAAAGATTTTATCAAAGGCATCTTTAAAGTCCAAGGAAGTCATATTTATTTAGTGGATATTTTGCTACTCATCCTGTGCTATGACTTCTATGTCAATATCCACTTGAGTATATCCCAGTGCAAAGTGAGTGAAAGAGTGAGCAAACAAGCAAGTGCTTTCTTAACTATTTTCAGTTTTAATAGTCTCTGATAAGTCAGGTGGAAAGTTTTGTTCTGTTAGTACTATCCTTTATAATCCTAAGGAAGACTGTTTTTTGAAGCATTTTTATCCTGCAAGTCATTCTCTTGAGCAGTAAAAGATCTTTTCTCAATATTAGATGAAAATATAATAGAAGGTGGTCTATTCCCCAGGAAATTTTTGTCATTTCTCACACATGCACACTTTTGAAATGAAATACAATGTTGAAAAATTTATTTGTATCTGTAGTGGAAATGGTAAATCATGGCTTGAAACAGTGATTGAGCGCCTGATGGGAAGGCAGGGCCAGCCCAGGGGAGCTCAGATGCATACAATACTCCTGAGAGACCAGAAGGGGTGGAGCCAGGATCCATCCTTCACTTAAGGGTTGGCAGTGGCAGTGAGGGTATCTCTTGCTGGAGATCACTGCGTACCTGTGGCTATCCAAAGGTAAGCAGCTCTTTTCCTTCATTTCTGTGGCTGCTTCTTTTGGGCTTGTTCTTATTTGCAGTAGCTAAAGACTTTACCATCCTGCTCTTGTTGTGATACTTTACATTCAATTTTAGCATTACAATATCCATCTTAATCAATGCAATAAAACTTAATGACCGTTCTTTTTATTATTAGTCAAACTGATGCCTTTGAAAATTCTGTTTTAGTTCAATGGTCCAGTCTAGTATGTTATAAATGTTCTTAGCTTTATAGGCCAGAAACATTAAGGTAAGATTCAACTTATCTTAAGCTGTCTAGGCGGTATAGCCCTTTTCTGAAACAGGACAAGAAGCTTTCTGGAGAATGAGAAGAAAGAAGTACTTATATGAGGAGATAAATTTAAAAATAGCTGGGATCAGTCATCTTTTGTAAAGTCTCTTTCTTCTCTGTTTGTAGAGACAATTTAAAAGGCTAGTTTGGACATAATCAGTTTTTATCAGCTTTTAGTAGAACATAGGTTGTCTGTTGAGATAAATTTCACAATGAACCTTGCTACAGCTGGAAGGAAATGGCAGTGTTTGCCATGAAAATAAAAGTTTAAATCTCTCCTCTGGGTCTGTAACAGGAATTGTTACATCTGTGGTGAATTAAGTAATCAAATCTGAGTGGTTGAGCTCAAATTCTTCCTACTTTTTCTAGCCTACCTAAGCAGGAGAAATGAATTTAGAAAGACAAGTAGAAGTCCTTCTACAGATAAGAAGAAAGAATAATTATAATTCATCATGTCTTCAGAAGTATTTACTGTGAACAAGAATTATTCTGCACTGTTGTGCTTTAAGAGTTTTTGAATGAAAGGTACTTAAATGTACTTAAATGTATAAGTACTTAAATGAATAAGTAACTTGCTAAGTAGTCTGCTTTTAAGAAACAGTGAGCACAAACAGCATGCCTTGATGTTAGATGAAGTTATAGCCTCATAGTAAAGGCAGGAACCTATCATTTATGTGAGATATTAAGGTGTGTCTAAGGAAAGAGTTTAGCAGAATATGGCTTTCAATGCTTTCTTCAGAACTTTAAGACATTGCTTTCAAACATGTTAAATGAAAATGTGTATTGCAATTGGTGTTATCAGTTATTTTAAGAGTAATGTGGTAAAGAGGGCATACTTTAGAAATGATCTCTACTCAGGGACAAAATTGTACAAAATATGTTAAGTTTTGTATCTGTACAGATATATACCAATTTCTGTTTGTTCTATAATATGGTAGGATTATAGAAGTTAATTATTTACTCTAAGTACAAAAAAAAATGTAAAACAAAAAGTAGTCTGTTCTGAAAAAAATAATTCTGCAAAATAGAAACCTTTAAAAATTAACATATATGTATTTAACACATACTAGCAAAATGATATTTATTGCATCAGCTACTAAAACTCCAAGCGTAGTTCTGATTATGGTAGGTAACTAAAAACAGAATTATCGCTCAGTCTGAATAGTTAATTTTAAAAACAGTGGCAAATAGAAGTGTTTCTGTTGGAGATTGTTATATCTAATATACACTGTAAACAAACACATTTCTTTCCATCTTTGTCACTTACCAGTACTTCATCTATTCACAAAATCACTGAATCACAGACTTGTAGGAGCTGGAAGGTACCTCTGGAGATGGAGTTCAACACCTCCACTAAAGCAGGCTCCCAGAAAAGTGCCCTGGCAGGTTGTGAGTATTTCCATAGGAGAGCTCACCACCTCTCTCAGCAGTTCTTCTGGTGTTGCAGGATGTTCAAACAAATAGAATTCTGGGAATTTGATTTCCTTATAGCTCCTTCACTACTCTTCTGTTCTCTTATCTCAGGTAATTAAAATTAAGTCAGTTTCATTTTGGTTAAAGTCAGATTTACTTTTACGTATGGTCTAGTCCTAACAACTGGAGCACAATTAAAAACAAAACATGTTTTACTGTGAAGTTGTAACAGTCTCTTAATAAATCTCCTAAGCTTAACAAGATCAATTTTCTGAAATTGAAATTTCCTTGAAAGTACTTTTAACTTCTGCCTGATTAAATTTCTATCATGGCTCACAAATACACGCACAACCAGCAGCCAACAAACAAATAAATGGACAATCCTCACCCCACCCATGTACTTCTAGATAGCAAGAATGACTGGAAAAAAGCATACATAGTGATGGGAGGTTTAGCTTTTCCCTTTGTCTTTCAGTTCAAAACAACTGTGTGCATGCAATTATCCTACTGAAATAACAGTTTAATACTGCTTTGCCTGAGAAATGTGATGGAAGGGGAAAAATTACCTCAAGTTTTATTTATCTTGCTATTAACATATATACAGCAGAAAAAGGCAACAGCTAGAATGATTGTCATTTAATTTAGTTAAAAACTACAGATAAAGTACTTCCACACTAAGACTAGCTAAGATGCTTTTTCTAGGACTGAATTAATCAACATCTGTACAGAACATTGCAAAATAGGAACTTTGCTACTTTAGCAAAAGTATTGGCTAATGTTTTTTTGTAAGCAACTGGAAAACAATATGCATAGTGTGAGAAAGTAAACAAATCAAGAGTGGTATGCGTGAGAATTCATAATGGTTAAGATTTTTTTTAATGGGCTTCTTATTTTTACAAAGATATAAAACACATTTTTATTTGTAATTCCATACAGTAAGATAGCATTTTCATAACTCATTCATCCACCAGAGGCTGCAATTCTACTTTCACAGCTGAAAGGTGCCACATAAATATGAGCTATTTATATGAATACAATGGCTTGAGGCATATTGATGTTTCAGATATACACATGATAAAAACTACAATGTATAGAAAGAAATTTGGTATAGAAAGTACATTAGACAGATTTTAAGTTAAAATTTTGTATGAAAGATACTGACAAATGTAATCAGTTTCTTGCTGTACTCTTCCTTGAAGACATTATATTCACCAGAATTTCATGTAATTCGTTCTGGAACAGAAGATGGCTTGGCTACTGGGAATGTTGTTAAATGTGGTTTGCAACACTATTCTGAAAGTTGAAAACATGCTGGTAGAATAGGAAACAAATACATAGCAGCTGTTGAATCACTATTTCTCTTTGATCAGGCTTCTCTCCAATTCACTTGCAAGAGAAAATAACTGTAACATTATTTCATTTATTACATGAATCAAAATTCAACCATCCAGCTCTACTAGAAATTTTTGTGGCTTCATATGCAAGAATTTTCACACGTTATGCTGTCTCTCACAACAGGAACTGGTTTCATAAATGATGTGAAGTTGAATATTGCAATGTTCTTCAACTCCTGATACTTGAATTATCAGATTACAAAGCTATAAACATTTCATATATATTACTGAAGTAGGAGATACTTGCTCTTATAATCCAGTAAATACTGATGAAAGATAGCAGCAAGATACATAAACTACATCTAAGCTATTTCAGTAGTGTGTGAGTCAAAGTTAAGAATTTTAATGCCCACATAGTGCAAATATATCTAATTCAGCACACAAAGCTAAAAGATCCATTGCTTGGAAACTAAAGCTAGATAGTTTTAAACCAGAAATAAATTTTACTTCAGTTCAATTGCACACCAAATATATGGTATTGAATTAGATGAAATTCTCTGATTTGTACTCTTTAAGAGTTGGTCTGGATAACAATTGTGCCTTGTTGTTTATGTAGTGTGCTTAGTAATTTTAGGCTTGGGAATATTTAACAAATAAACAATCAACATACCCAGAAATTCCAGGAGTTAGGATAACAGTTCTCCATGACTTTCATGTAATAGAGACACTTGACAATTTTAGGTCCAAAGGTATATAATTTTGTCAGTTTGTTTCCTAATATTAACTGAAATTTATTTAGTCAATTCTCTTAACAATGTTCTTTGTATTTCTTTTGATTTTTGGCTTGGGATTTTTGTTAAAACGCTCATATGATTTCATTTCGTAATATTTCACTATATATTGTGAGTTTTAAAGGACCACATGTAGTTATATAGTAATGCAGTGTTAAGTCCCCTGTAGATGGTAATCTATATGAGATTATGAAATACTAGTGAAAGGTACATGGAATGTTCAGCTGCAGCTGGCTTTAATCAATTCAATTCTGCTATAGACTTATTTTGGTAATCTTTGTATAATTATTGCAGAACTAACAACAGAATCAAATATCAGTATTTGCTGTTTTACCCAAGAGCACTTAAGATAATGAACAAAAGAACATTTATGCTATACAAGTAAATTGTCCTTCCAAGATCTTTGAACAACTCTCTAAGCCAAAAAAATTTCCCCCTTTGCAAGAAATCATCCATGAAATTCAGACTTAGCAAGATTGGAATATGAATCTGATGGATCCAAAAGTTTCATTGAATCCTCTCTCAGAATAATGTGTTCTGCCAGTCTCGCATCAAAGTTCATTGAATACATAACTAAAGCAGAGTTGATATGATGTACAGCTTCAGTTATGTTGCTGCAGAAAGAGTTGGCTGCAGTCTGAGTTAAAATTTATGAAAATCTACAACGCTTACTAAACTAGGAGGAGCTGTTTTGAATCAAGTGATCTATCAGGTTTGGATGGATCTTCAGTGATGACTAGCAGTAAACTAACTAGAAAATTCAGTACTATTAACTTTTTAACTTTGCACTTTTTCCCTTGCTAGAGATAAGCTTTAACCAAGTAGAGCTCATCTCTTTGTTTTCCCTGTTCAGGCATAAGAAGGGAGGCTTAAAATTCTAAATTACCAATATCTGGCAGATGATTTTGCAGTTGGCTAGGTTTCATTTAACTTTAAAAAATCAAATCAGTGTGGAGCTAGGTTAGGTATTACACATAGTTATAGATGGGGGACAAAAACCCTATTTTTTTCAATTTTGACACCTGTGTTGAGCAGTAGCTGCAGAGCACACACACAGTGAAAACTGCTAATAGTCAGTTACCACTATCCTGCAAATCAGTAGTAATTCTGCCTATGTTTATTCTTTCAAATAAATCACTGCATTGTTTGCTTACATGGTACAATCAGCAAGAAAGCAAACTTGTAATCAGTTTAGGGGCTATTTTGTATTTGAAATACAGATAATTTATTTCAGAATTAAGAAATTCTGCAGTGTTTTGCCTCATCATACTTCCATCGTAGGGTGGTAGACCCCAAATCTCCTACAATGCAGTAGCGGCTGGTCTGAATTTAGTTTAAATTATTTTATTTTAAAGATGTTTCACATTTGATGTGATTATGTGTGTCCTCCCACACAAATTCTTGGTTAATTTTTGCTGCTTCTCACACGTTATCATCTAAATTGCTGCCCAGATGAGTTTTCTGATGTGAGAATCACAGAATTGCAGGGGTTAGAAGGGATCTCTAGGGATTATTGAATCCAACCCCCCTGCCAAAGCAGCTTCCCTATAGCAGATGACGCAGGAAGACATCTGGATAAGTCTGGAATATCCCCAGGAATGGAGACTCCACAATCTTTTTGGTCAGCCTGTTCCAGTGCTCCAACACTCAGACAGTAAACAAGTTCTTCCTTGTGTTAATACGGAATTTCCCATGCTCCACTTTCTGCCTATTGCTACTTGTTCTACTGTGGCGCCAAAACGGTCATATACTGGCTGTTGTTCAGCGGTATATCCTATTTGACTAAGGGCCTTAAAAGTAATAATGTTTTCATAGTCAGTGTATCTGAGTAGTAAGCAGTGAAACAAAAATGTAAAGTAAGTTTGTGCTGCAGTAATGAATAACTGCAGAGACTGATCAATAACATAATGGGATAAGAAGTGATGAAACAGTGAATTATAGTTCATGTTGATGTGGCACCATACATGCAAATGGCTCCCAGAGGTGTTTTTCTCAAAAAAGTAGCCAAGATTGAAGTGGCATGGGTCCAATCCCTTGTGTCATCTTAAAGAAACCACAACTGTTCAGAAGCAGTAAAGCAGATGTTCAAAAGAATCATTAACAATCTAAATGTATGTATGAGCAGATGTACTATTTCTACTACACCTAAATAAAATCAGTAACAAGTAGATCCATGTATGAATTACTCATATAATTATATTCAAAAGGTAGAGCAAGGTTCTTTGCTTCAGTGACTGTGATTGAGATAAGAAGGACAAATTATAAGAGGAGGTATTAGAGCAACCATGCACAACTGACTTGGGACATATATACTAGATCAATGAGAGGCAAAGTAACTGTCAGGATAGGAGAAACTTGTTCCAAAACCTTAGTCCTGCTCTTCTTGGTGCATTTCACTAGAGCCACAGGAAATGTAGTGTGTTTGAATTTAAAGGAGTAAGTAAAATAACTAGACAGGCATAAAAGAGTGGGAAAATCTGTTCTATTAAGTAATGAGTATAGTGACAGGAATGGTATAATTTCTTTAATCCTCTCAAGGTCTTTGCTGGTGTTGCCTGAGTATATGCTCCCTGTGAAAAATGATCTTGTTGGAAACTGAAAGTATCTTTGTCATGTTGTTATGCTGACTGCAAGATAGAGAGCCATAGCTTGGTGAGGAATATTTTTTGGCTCAGACCACCTCTAAAATTGGCACTGAGGGTGTGTAGAGGACCTCTTTCCCTTCCCACTCCACCCCCCCCCAAGAATGTGCCCGCAAAAAAAAAAATTTACATTCTCCTTTTACTTTCCTGATTTAATTTTTTTCATATAACATGGGAATAGTAGTCATTAAGCAGTAACTTAGAAAAAAGCAAGGAACTGTGGGAAAGAGTTTTAAGTATTAGTACTAGAATTCTGAAAGCCTTGTAACTTTCTGACCTATATCTTCTTACAAACCATCATATCCTACATGGAGTAGTAATGGGCAATGAAGGACTAAGTAAAAATGTGGAACCAGTTAAATGACTCTATTTATTATAACTCCCAAATACCAAAAAAATCTTCAAATCACAGAAAACAGTAAGGAAAGTATGATTATTTAGCTAGCTATCTTTAAAAATTACTTGAAACCTGATATCTCAGAAGGTGTGACAAAAATTTTTACTACTTTTTCAAGATAGGCCTTTGTACTAATAGTACTAGTTCCATGGTCTCATTCTCTCATCTATCTCTGCTTTTTGCTATATGTGTATGCAGCAAAAACATGGATGTTTTGGCAGAATTACTGAGAGCTCTCAAATTTCTGGAAGCATTTTTATGATTCTCTTTTACTTCACTCTGCTGCTTTTTCCAGCTTACCTGTAGTTACTGGGAAATTGAAAAACAAAGAGCTTCCCATTGAAAACATGACCACTATGGAGATGACACCACTATCCACTCATTTTTAAGTGCCTGAGATTTGCTAGCCCTCTCTTCTACTCTGCACTGACTCACACAGCAATTCATCTCCAACTCACTAAGAAGAATATGCGTCTTCTGTCTCTCCTTCCTGCTACTACTGCATCAGATGAATTAAGCAAGTTATATCACAGTGCTTTTGAATCAAACCACAGAGAATAAAAGATGCATCAGGGCTAGGTGATGTAAAGCCCGCAAAGATGAGGCAGAACGGAACACAGAGCTTCATCAGACAGTGTGAAACCTCCTGCACGTGTAATCATCCATGTTATGCAGCTCTACAATTAGTTCAGTGCAACACTTAATGTCATTATGTACATCTAAGACCATAGTCTTGCAGTTAAGTTTTACTGGTGCAATGCATAATAACTTATATCTGGACACATCCAGATAATATAAACTCTCTCTTCCCCTCTCTGTCTCTAGCTTTCACTAGTTCAATATACCTTACAGAAACTTTTACATAAACAGAGGCTGAAAACATGTTTTCCAACAGTGACTGTTATTTTCCATCTAGAAAAAGGAGATGTAATTTTCACCTTCATTGCTTAGAGCTGGTCATCATATTTCTACTTTAGGAAGTGCATCTGCTCACTAAATCAATGCAATCAGTGCACTAAACAATGTAGTCCTGTATCTGATATATTGTGAGGTAAAACAGGGAACAAAACGAGACCAAAATAAAGCATCTCTGTGAGGTGCAGGGGACAATCAATTAGATTCATTATCTGTTTTACATTCTAGTCACTGCTTTTAAAGGAGTACATAATACCATGGCAACAGTTGGAGCTGCAGTTCTTTGTGGTATATAGTCATTACGGATTCTTCAGCATTCCCTGAAAATTGATATAAAGAAGTTGCAGGAGTATACTGCCTACTATGCTGATTAAATGACAAGTTTGTAATTTACAAGTGCTGTATTGTCATGGGAAGGCAATCACACAACTCAGTTTTCAAACTCAGGGGTTTTTGATACATGCTGCATGATCTCTAGCTGGGCTGCAAACTAAGATTAAATTGAAAGGATAGCATGTAGATTTTAGAACATGGTGTTGACATTTACTAGCCAATCAAATTTTGCAATTTTCTGGTATGACAGCAGATGTTGACCTTTCAAGCTTTCCCTATCTGCTTTCATGCATTACCTGCAGAAATTAACATTAACTCTCTTCTTGCTCCTTGCTGCTATTATGTCAGCTGGGAATTCAGAATCATGAATTCATTTACTGAACAGAGTGGAGACCATTTCATACTCCAAGACCAAACAACTGCTCCTGGGAGCTGATATTTTTGGAAGCTGCTTCAACTACCTTTGTGGTTGAGGGATAGCTGGGAGCTATGGTGTAGAAAATGTCACTGGGAACAAATACAGAAAAAGACAGTGGAGGACAGATTCAAGGAGCATCCCATTGGCCAAATACTTGCAAATGATATTGGATACAGGGAGTTTAAAGTCTAAGCTAAAACACTTAAAGCTATTCTGATGGTGTGCAAAACTAGATGTGAGGTAGTAATGTCTCTTTGCCTTATAAAGAGATCTATGAAAATGTAAGCCTATGTAATACAGAGCTTGGTAACAAGAAGCTTCGGGGGATTGCAGAGTATTGCCTAGGATTCTCTGATATTATACTTTGAGGGAAGTATTAACTTTCATAGAGATGTCTCCAGCAGTCTAAGATTTTTGATATACAAAGGCCAGCCTGAAAGTAATGCCTCTTATTTGTTTCCATAGAAGCTACAACAGATACGAAGAGCACAGTAATGCTATTTGATAGTCTCAGCAACAAAACGCTATTTTTCATCATAGTCACAACCATTAGCTATGCATTTTCAACAACAATGAACAAGCGCCTGTTTACTGCACTCATAAGACTGTGCAACAATGGAGGTTATCCACTGTCATTGTTGCCATTGCTGAAATGCACCACCTCATTGTGCTTACATCCACTGTGCAGTCTCCATCAACATTCAGCAAGCATCAGTGATGCTTGCCATTTTTTCTGCATGGAGGAATTCAATTCCACACCTTTGCTTCATATGTCTGATACTGTTTTGTCAGATTGCCCTTCCACTGCCATCTGTCACGCAGCAATGAAATGTAGCAGAATACTGGGAAGGTTGTGCTTCTACAGCAGTACCACCACTATCAGCCTATGACATCGTGGGCCAACAGAATAAAGAAAGGAGACATTAGTTTCACAGCATCCCTCTGAACATTAGCAAGTCATTGACTGTTGTATGTAAAAAGCAACTGAAAAACAAGAATATTTTCTGACTTGTCCTTTCATTTATGTCAAGAGGAAATGCTTAAGTGTCTACAGACATATTATTATCAGACAGAAAATCTAATGTTTATAACTAGAAGTGTTTCTGCAAGTATCAAGAAGCATATATATTACTTCTGAAGATAACTTTGCAGTGCAGTGAGTTGTTGTACTATGGTGCAAGCATATTTCTAATCATATAGTAATATAGTTCAGATAAATGTTTCACTCAATACCAAACTTTTGGAAGTTACATATACTCCATACATTTTCCATGTAAACAAGGAAAAGCTGCAGTTATTATTTCTCTACTATGTAATTGAAAACATGTTATAGATATTAATGAGAAGAAAATATGACATTTTCATAGAAGAGGACATTTTTATTACTGTTTCATTCCAGATTTCCAGAAGTAAGACATGTAAAATAGTCTGAAAATTCAGCCAAGAAGAGAGTTTTTCTGCTATAGATAATTTATACTCATTCACGGATAAACAATACACTTCTCAAAATACATAAAGCTAAAAATCTATCCACAAAATCTTGAGCTACTGTCTTTATCTGAGGCAAAACTATCCTTGCCAAGAGGTGGACCAAACCTGTGAGAAGATCTTTTATCTAGGAAAGATAGGGAACAGCCCACAATCAAGAGATTAAATTGATATGCTGGTTTGGTAAGGTGTGGGCACATGTGGATGAAAGAGTCCCTGAAACCAAATAAAAAGCATTTAATGGTCCCATCTCAAGTGTATGGATCTTCTTACAGTAGATAGCCCTGTGAGAGAAGATCTTGTATTTTCTGGGAAAATGATATAATTGGGTATCTCCCTCGATCAGAGGTCTGTTTACAGTTGCAGGGCTGTAATTTCATTGAGATCAGAGAATCACAGTTGGATAAGATTGTATATCTGCAGCGCACACTTCAGTTGAAGGGCAGTGTCAACGGTTTAGTTTAGTTGATCAGTTCCACACTGTTGGCCCCATTCTCCACCAAAAAATGTCAACGGTTTACGGGCCGGTTCGGCCCGGTTCCGTGACTTGTGGGGCGGAGGGATCCA
>JAOWBP010002559.1:27812433-27847124 GCA_028571105.1 Tragopan temminckii | reverse complement strand
AACAGTCAAACCCCCAGTACATTATATGATGTTATGATGTGGAATACTGATCACCAAAAGTCATAAAACCATGACAGGCAGTCACTAGTGGCTTGCCTTGGACTGATCCTTGAGCCAATACTATTTAACATTTTCATTAGTGACCTATATGATTGGACAGAGCAAATCCTCAGCGTGCTTACAAGCAATGGAAAACTGAGAGGATTGTCTTAGGCAGATGATGATTCTGCTGTTCAGAGGGACCTCAGCAGGCTGGAGGATGGACCAGCATGAACCTCATGAAGACTGAAGGGGAATGCAAAGTCCTACATCTGGGGAGGAACATTTCCATGCACTAGTACACATTGTACTGAAAGCGCGGAAAGTAGCTTTGCAAAAAAGGAACTGGTGTTTCTGCTAGACAAAAAAGTCCAATGGTGTTCTGACTTGCATTAAGAAGAGCAGTACCAGCAGTAATGCTCATAATTGGTTCCAGGCCACACCTGGAATGCCATGTCCAGTGTGTGTGCCTCCCCAGTACAAGTCAGCCGTTGATATACTGGAACAAGTTCAGTAAAGGGCCACTAAGATGATAAGGGTTTGGACCACGTTGAACTAGAAGGGACTGACTTGTCGATGGTACCAAAGACAAGTGGCAGTGGAAACTGATATGCAAGAAATTCTATATAAACATAACTAAATATTTTTTTACTACGAATGTGATCAAAGTGGAAAAGTTGCTACAGAAATTGGTGAGTCTACATTCCTGGAGATACCTAAAACTTAATTGGATATGATCTTTCTGCTGCTCTGAGAAGGAAGAGTGAACTAAATCATCTTCAGAGGTCTCTAATCCTATTCTAATATTCTGTGAAAAAAATGAATGGTCAAACTTTGATCAACTGAACTGAAAATCTAAAGTTTCTCATCAGAGTAGGCTCACAGTGGACTCACAGTTGGCTTCCGAAAGTTGTCTGATAACCAAATAAACTTAGGGCACAAAAACCAAGACGACACTGATCCTAGACATAAGAAGCCATTAACGAGCTACTGCTGTGTCCAGCCCTGCTTTCCTTTGGTGCCATTTGTCCCTGCTAGCACTAAATATGCTCACCACATCAAAAGAGAATGCATACTGCTGCTAAAAATGCTTAAAGAAATGTTACAGGCACAAGTGTACCACAGCATTAGCTTCTTTTCACTGCTAGCTCAAGAATTTGTGAAAAAGTAATTGTTTCTAATACTAGATCTGGTAGAAAAAGATCAGTTTGGAAGTTGCTATTTCCCTAAAGCCATCCTGATAGTTAACTGTCAAACTCCAATAGGATTCCTAAGACTTACTTAGCCCTACTGTCGTATCAGAGCAATAATGTGTTGAGAAATTACTGGAGCCTGATCTGCAGCTTAGTTTGCTGAAGTCTGTTTAACAGTAATTGAGTTCTTATTTCCTACAGATGCTATTGGTGAGGACAGGATAGAATTTAAGAAAGAGGCAGTTATATTGATGATTAATTGGAACATTTATTCCTGTATCAAAGACAAATTTTTATGGATGTGATGTAAATGTGCTTGCTTCAGAACAAAGGACAACTAAATAAATGAAACAGGAATAAGCTGACTTTTTGTGTCAGGTTTTCCCACTTTGTTCTTCTGCAACTTTATTTCTGAAACAACTGGGAGGGTTTGTCGGACAATGTATAACTGTCATGGTTTTATGATTTTTGATTATCGGTATTCCACATCATAAGATCATGCAGCGCACTGGGAATTAAGGAGTTAATGCTCAATTAGCTAGGGAGATAATGGTTTTCTACAAATCCTTGGATGAATAATTTAATTTATATACTATAATAATGTTTTAAAAAGTTCATGTGAAAATAACTTTTAAAAATTTAAACTGATTATATTATTACACACCAGTTATTTCTGGGAAGTACAAAGCTGGACTATATTACTGGTCAAAAACAACGATTCATTTATGAGCACTGAGAAACACCAATCTACATTTCATTAATGATTAACAGCTAATTTCTCTCAGCATTAAAGAGAGAGATCTAATATGGTTTGATTTTAGTCGGCTGCCTGTCCATCCTCAAACAGAATTAGTGCTTGTTTTCCAATTTTTAAGTGAGAGTGAATATACTGAGTAGTTTGAACTGCTAACACTATGGGCAGAAAGACAAATAGATGTTTATTAGATGCAACTACTGTCTATGTGACTAATCTAAGCAGGCTCTACAGCACTTCCCGAACATACGTTCTCCTGCTTATATCCTATATCATGAAAGACCATACCTGAGGCACACATTGCCACATTGTCCTCCTACAAACTGGATTATGTAGGACTCCGCAGATACTTTCTTGTGTGCTGGATTCCGAACATCAGCCGTGATTGCTGTAGATTTTTAACAAGCTGAGTCAGATTGCTGACTTATTCCTACGTTTAAAATGAAATGTTAGAATAGTTTCTAAATAAATATATTTAGTAGGTGGGAATACTCATATATTGCCTATGGTTGTTTGGTCTTTTAAGATCTGATGGACCTTTATCACGTGGCAGCTGCCTAATACAGTAGCTAAAGAAACGGCAGGATGTACAAGGCCTCAGATGTCTTCTTTACTGTATCCTATCCTTTCCATGTAATCCTTAAAATGACAGACTGTGTGGGCAACTAATATGGGCATCTATCCAGTGCAGTTGAAATTAAAGGTTTTCTTAATGTAGGAGGAACAGAAAGATATTTCTCTTGCTGTACCATTCACATCTGTCAAATCACCTTGCAATGGGTTCCTCTAAGGAGCTGGCAATCTCTACTAGGAGAAATAAATGCAAGCTGCAGAATGTTGTGTGTGAGAAGAAGCACTAGAACATTTAAAAGACTCTTAGCAACTGTGCAAAAAGGATTTATTTTCAACAATAATTAGAGTTCTACTCTCTATGTTTATGATTCTAACTAGTAGCACACCACTAAAAAAATACACCACTGTATCCTTACTATTCCAGTACGGGAGATTAAAGATAAAATCACATTCTAAAACTCTGATTTAAAAATATGAGGGACCTACAGGATTTTCTAATAGTTTTTGTTAAACTGCCATCCCTCCTTTATAACACAAAATATAGCATATACATACCATTTGGTATTTGTTATACTTTTAATAATATTATTTCTTAACATATGCTATTGCATGATGAAGCTGGCAATGTCTTGACTTTCTGAACTCATTACAGCAAAAATTTAAGTCAGCCAAATTTTAAAACATATTTGATTATACTTATTTTCTCTCACCAGAAACAAAATACTATCTTCGTTTCTATGATCACTCTTTATTTTATACTAATGATAAAAATTTCACTGAGCTATTTTTTAAAGTTTTATGTGTGTTAGATCTCATTTTTTGGATTTACTTTTTAGAGGCTAAGGCAGTATTAAGAGGAAATATTAATTTGTTATTGATGATTTGCTTTTGAGAATGAATTTTAGATTATATACTTGTTTTATCAATTCATTTATCAATTATCAATAAGTAGTCATGGCTGTTGAGTGGGCCACAGTATATACCCTCTTCTAATTTGTACTTTGTTATTTCCAAGTTGGTAAATATCTATTTTGCTAAATATTTTGGATAATGACATTATTGCTTATCAATGCATTTACTTTCAAACACTTGTTTTAATGTAAAATAAAATTTGTTTAAAATGTTAAGGTTTTTTTATATATAGTGCAGTTTATCTTATAATAGATTTTTTATGTATTAAAAAATCTTAACAATATCATGCAAAAACTGTAAAGGTAAAGAGCTAGTTATAGAGTGGCTATGAGCTGTTTTTGAGTATATTGCTGTTATGATTATGTAAGGTAGTAATAGACACCTCTTGATACTTTAAGGTTAAATTGTATCTTTATTCCACTGTTTAGTGGAAAGCTGCCAATATTCAAGTTCATAAACCTTTGTCAGGACTGATATAACTTACACAGGAGATATCTATTTAAAGACATAACCATCAGCTGCCATTTCTTTCCTTTATGACTACTTTGTCTCTCTCTTTTTGTTTAAAGAATGAAGATTCAAGACTGAGAAAAAGAAGTTAAACACCAGTAAAGGTAAAGCTTATTAAAATTATCATTCAGTAATTGGCTCTCTGTATCTCACAATATTTAATAAAACAACATTTTAACTAAACAGGAGTATCTATTAAGTATATTTACAATTTACTTATCAAAACATTAAGTCATTCCAGTGTTTAAGTTGATATGTTATGTAGTAAAAATAAAAGTTAGAACTACACTAACAAGACTTTTTGGAAGCACTCGCTGTATGCAACAAACAATTTCACTTTCTCCCATGATAACAATAACTTTATGACCGCACACTAAAAAAAGGAAATAATTGCATTCCTGTCTAAAACTAAGTAAAACCAGAACACTTCTGCTCCATGAGTCATTGATCTCATCAATAGATTTACAGAGATTTAGAGAGACACATTCTATTCACAATCTAGGAAAATTTTATTTATAAGTTAATTGTTGGGTTTGTTATACTTTCTATTCTATCTCTTGCTAAGAAGGTATTTATTTTAGAAAAAAAACAGTGATAATGCTTAAACATAGCTTTACGTTACAGCAATATTTATTTCTCAAATAAAACAAACATTGTATTTATTTTTTCTCCCCACTCAAGTTCATTTTCCTTTCTTTGAATAAAATAGCTTCCCTTTGATTATAAAGACACAGACTAAGATTAAATTGTGTAATTGAAACATTTGCACTTCTATATCACTTTGATGGAATTCAGTAGAATTCTTTTATCCATGTTGCTCTTCTGTCTTTCTCTCACATTTCTATTTTAAGAAATAGAAATAGAAATGTTATTTCTGTGTCTTCAGGAGTTAAAGCATCTAACTCTCATGTACGCAAAATTTTCTTCAAAGGAAGTGTAATACTTAGATTTTTTTTCCAGAAAAAAAGAAAATAAACTGGACATCACTTGAAACAAGACTCTGGTACTCTATCTTTTTTCATGTTTATGAAAATGACTATTGACAAAATTTTCATAGATCTCTTTGTGATCTTGATTTAGAAAGTGCTACATTAGAAAATATTTATTGCTTAAATTTAATGATGGAAAGTAGTCGTACTTCATATTATTCTACAGTTATATCACGCATTGAATAGGTTTCGTGTCAAAATCAGGTTTCCGCATATATCACTTGATGCCAACTGTGGACTTAGAGATGTAGGAAAAGAAGAGCATTGTGATACTAGGAAAAGTGTTCTGAAGCCTTTCTCCAGAATGGAAATATTAGTTCTGGCTAAAAAGGGGAAGAGATCTAAAGCAAGTTGCCCTGGGCTCCAAAATGTCCCTGAATGTCTTCAGTTTCCTGTGTTATTTCTAAATATGATCATATACCTCAATTATGTAAAAGTATAGCAGGAGAGTTGTTTGCTCATAAATTTCAAATCGCTCACTTTTCTAGTTAAAAATAAAAACATAATTTCAAACTATTTTGAAAGAAATATATATTATTTATTACTCTGGATATTAAATCATTTTATTTTCTTTCTCACTGATGTTCCATCTTATTTGGACACTCAATACCATACAACAGAAGGATTTGCTGGTATATTTCACTCAACGAAGAGCACTGTTCCTAAAATGCCTGATGCATTAAATGCATTAATAACTTTTTCATGGCCTTTTCTACACCCTTTTACATAATGTGTATTTCTTTCTTTATTATGCTTTTGAAATATATTATTCTAAAATGAAGAATACTAATAATTTTTTTAAAAAAATACTAAATTTTGTGTCCAGTATTTTTGATTAAAACGTTCTTAAGTGCTTAGATGGATTCTGTAGTAAAACCTATGGCATTTCTAGTCCAATAAATTTTGGACAGTCTTTCAGTCTCTTGAAAGTAAAACAAACTTATAATTGAAGTTACAATCAGAAGTACTGTAGAAACTAAAATCCACGATCCTAAAGGGGTCACAACAGATATTCTTGATTTTCTCATGGGCATAGAGAGCTAATTAAACATTAGAGTCTGAAGCTGTGATTTGTATCTATGTCAGTATTCTTACAGTAAGAAGGCGCTTCTTCCTATTATGGTTGTTTGTTTTTTTTTTTTTCATTTGACATTAGATTTCTACAGAGAGAAATATTTCCAAATCATGAAGTCAGAACTCAGATTTTCTCTCTGGACACAAGTGATATTATAGAAGACAACTGGACATAAGTAAACTTTTACAGAATGGATGACAATTACCCTAACTGCTATAATTTGATGTGATAAAAGTTGTGGGGCTGTAATCCCTCAGGCAAATTCAGACTCTCAGTGGTTGGAACACTATTGTAATTGCTGCCTTGTGATTTAAGAGCCAAGTGATATCTCTTTCAGATTTGCCTGCTTCTTTACTTATTTACTTTGAAGTGAAGAGCCCTGCTCTAATTTCTATTCTTACAGGTGTGTACTCTTCATCAGTTTTGACAACTAGCATCTACAAGATTCATTGCACATCACTGAGGTGCTTAAGATAATGACCCTAGATTTGGGCACCCTAAATTTCCTAGACAGTCAGTGGAATGAAGATTTCCCTCAAAAGCGTGTCTTCCTAATCTGCTTTCTTTCTCTATTGAGTATACAAGAAGATTATATTAGATACTTCATTAACAAAAGTGTGGAATGTATAAGAACTTTGATGTGTGCTTCAAATCAGTTTTCCTGTTAGAAGTTTATTCATGCCCCTGGGTTTGATGTTCCCCATTAACTGGTGTTTGCTTGTGTGATTATTCTGTTACAGCTATGTTTAGAACTGCTCGACTTGGAAGTTACCAGTGAAACACAATATGTGGTCTAGCAAACTCTTTGTCTACAGAGAATGAAAGTCAAGGCAACTGAACAACTAGAAACTATTAGTAATTACCATGGATTGGGATAAGGAGCAGTCTAATTACAAGAAAGAAGAAAAAAGGGAAGGCCGCATAAAAAAAACAAGAACAGGAAATAATTATTCTCTGCTTCCCGTCAACAAGTGATGTTCAGCCACCACTTGCTAAGCAGTGCCTCAATATGCATATAGAAGGGGATGCATGGGAAGACAAACATTTTCATAGCGAGAGTCCTCCTTTCCTCTTCCCCATCTTTTTTTAAGAGACTGCTTTGGCAGGGGGTTGGACCCGATGGTCTCTGCAGGTTCCTTCCAACCCCTACAATTCTGTGATTCTATGATCTTTTCTTCCTGTATGTGATGTCATATGACATGGAATATTCTTTTGGTTGGCCTAGATCAACTGTTTTGGCAACGTCAACTCCTCAACTCTTTTTCACTGCCAGCCTACTGGCTTTGTAGAGGATTAGAGAAACAGCATTAGTGCTGCTCTAGCTATAAGTGCACAGCTCTATATAGATTCCTGCGGGGAAACTCAATTCCATCCTCGCCAGATCTGGTACACCAATATAGTGAGAGGTTTTACAAAATTGTGATTTCAGAGACATAAACAATGGACTAAACAGCAGATTTAAATCCTAGAATGGAAGAAAAGAGGGAGTATTTTAAGGGTTTTATCCTGAAAAATATCAGAGAACCATAGAATGACATATGGATATAGACAGGATATCACAGAGGCAAATCACACATTGTAAGAAGGTTGTAAATATTTTGCAGTTGTCAGTGATTTAATTACTGTTTTATTTTTTTGGTGTCTAAAGGAGATAAGGAGTATTTGAGAGTATTTGAAAAGATTTCAGAATGCAATTCTTGGATTTTATTTCACTCTCAATTTCTGACCTTCTCTGACACATTTTTAATGATCATCAAACTCATTTTAAAAAAAAGTCATTAAACTATAGGTTATGTATTATGAGATTATATTACTGTTGCCCAGTACTGCAAGAGAGAGGTCCAACAACAACAAAAAATTCAGAGCACTTTCAATAGAGCTTGAACAGGGACTAAGAAGACCAACATATTTGTTGGCAGGAAGCCAACAAATTTTTACAGAACTGAAGATGGAACAAGATGAAAAATTCCTTCCAACACAAACCATTCTATGATTCCCTAATCTTTCAGTTCTACTAAAACTAGTAACTCTGTTTTGAGATTACTGTCATTCATTTCTTGAATTTGGTGATAATTAACTGTGCCCATGTTGAAGAACAGCAGAAATTGTTTTACTTGCTCTGTTTCCATGCTCATGGAAGGATGAGAAAATGCATGTTCATCAGTGTAAATTTAGCGAATTATCAGGAGATCAAATGGTTAATGATACTATAGGGTTGCTATTTAACACTTAGCAAAAGTAAAATTGTTTCTGTTCTAAAGGCAGTCTAATTCACTATAATTGACATTGAAATATTATTTCCCACTAATTTGATATAAACTGTTTAACTTCTGAGTTTCATATTCAAAGCCAAACTCTTCATTTACATTTGTATGCTGGGACATAGTTCGATTTATCATTTCTCCTGTTTTCCACAAAATGTGCTAATGACATGTATAAAATTTATGAACACATATTCAAAAAGCCAAAGAACAGATCTGAAGAATCTCTGTTTGGCTGAACTAAGCAGGGCATATCTATCTCTGTTGGAAAGATGTCATTTCCTATATGAGCTGTGCTAATGTAGTACTTGTCATCCTAAGCTTCTTTTTGCTGTGCAGTTGGTCAGCCTACTGCACCTGCAAACTTTTTCTATAACCATCAAAAGACCAGCCTATATCATGGCATTTTCAAGGCTCTCATCATCCAATCAAGTTAAAAACACAATAAATAAATAACGAAATAATAATAATAAAAAAAAAATCACAAAAAAAACCCACAAGATTTTCTTACATTGCAACACTCTTGCTTCTACCCCAGATGGAGACGAAACGAAAGTGTTATTTCAAAAATGGCAAAGAAAATGCGTGACAGACAGAAATGACAAGGCTTTGTCTACAGTCAGTGATACAATAAAGTGAAATGACTTCCCATTGTCCCTGAATAATACGTGCAGGGCAAGCTATATTAAATTACTTGAACATATTCATTGAGCTCAATTAGACCATAAGCAGAGAAGACTCATATCATCTGCACTTGTCATAGTCTCTCAGTCTGTGAGCCAACCGCATGCATGCTTTTATGTGTGTGTGTGTGTGTGTGTGTGTATGTATATTTTTTCCCCATGGTTCTGACATCTGTGAATCCAGGAAGCCAAATGTAGTGGTACAAAAATGGCTCAGTCATCCAGACTGCAATGGCACTACCCTAGGCAAGTGTTACCCCTTTCAAAGTTTTCAGTTCAGAACAGAAGATATCATAAAAAAGTCTTAGTTTTACATAAGTAAACTTCTTAAGTTGATGGAAGATATGACAATGTTAAGTTAGGAAATATGGGATTTTGATTACACACTTGTTGCAGTTCTTGGGAAATACGGCAAATTTTGATCTGAAAGAAGTTATACAAACTTTAGTCTGTTAAGCCATGGAAATAGAGTGCATGAAGATGCTTATGTATTTGTTTTTGTTTGTTGACTAAAGATATTAGATGATGTCTTCTAAAATTTTAGCATCCGTAAGAAAGAACAGATCCTTCTGATTGTATTTTTGTAACGAATTTGCCACTCTCTCTCTTAATAACCTCTTAAATTTTGGTTTACACAGAGATCAATACCTGCACAGTTATAATACAACTAGTAGTTGGAAGTATCTCCTGTGAAGTTATTTTCTTACTCTTTGTAGTATGTTGACCTTGAAATATAGTGTCATTTTCTTTTAGTTATGGCAAAGTAAAATAGGAATCGTACAAAAGTAAATCAAATGACACTTATAAATGACACTTATAAAACAAGATGACAAAGACACATGAATATTTGTTTTAGTTTGTATATCTTGAAGGCCTGTAGATGTAAATGCAAATATTGTTACTTTCTGGCCTGAACTTGCTGAATAGCACGTAGCTAGGAGCGTGTGGCTCTCTTTCCTGTGTAGTTATGCAATGAAATAGAAAGTTATTAAAAAGCAGCTTGGTTCTGAGACCATAAACGTTACTTAAACATTCAAATTGCATAGATATAAGTGAGTAAAGAATTACTGATAATAATACCAGACAAGACATTTAGAAAACATTTCTTGAACTTACTTTGCCAGGTAGATAACTCATTCTGTTTCAGGGAATATTTGTCTGTAGTTGTCTCAGATCCAAAAGAGACAAAAGGTTTCAATGAGTAAATCTAAAGATGGCATCTATTTGTAAATATGGCAGTGTGAAAATGCCTGCAAACTCCGCTAGTTCTTCTACTGAACCACTGCCTTTTAATTTATCCCCCGGAAAAAAAAAAAAAAAAAAAAAAAAAAAAATAGTTTGTAGAAATTTTCTTAGCTGACAGCACAACCAATTCCCTCCAAGTCACTTTCATCTTTCAGTGTTCAACTTACCATCTGTTCACTCCTACCTACAGCCACCTAAACAAATGAAAGACATGAAGCCAGTTGCTTTTTGCTGTTCTAAACATTTATATATACATACAACAAACCTTTCAAACAAATCTCAGAAAATGAAATGAAATAAATTATATAGAATTTTGTGGGGAAATGTAATATTATATTAATCCAGTTCACAGTGCTGATTTGTGTAGTTTTTGCCATTTTAATTTTACTATTTTTTTTTTTTTTTACTATTTTTAAGTTTTACTATTTTAATGTAGGATAGCAGGATGAGTATAGAAAGGAAAGAAGAGGCGATGCCACCTGCAAGTAACTTTTTGACTATACAGTGCTCCAGCACACAGCCAAAGACATGGCTGTCAAAACTCTGGAAAGAACACTGGTGTTGTGCTCCTGATGGTTTGTTACCAACCACCTCATCAACAGGATGCAGAAGATGAGGGCTGGCAGCCAGAGAACTTCTAGTAAAGGTTGAAAACATTAAGACTGAAACACTTGGTGCCTTTTTGCCTCACGTTTCAGTAGCAAAATCTTGCAGATTCCCATGCATGTGGGGCTGTTTTGGGAAGGAGAACTGTAACCAGTAGTAAGGACTATAACCATTTGAAGATCTCCCAGTAAACTTGGATGTGTTGAAATCCAGGATGATGTTGGATGATGCTCAACCTGGATGGTGCTAGACTGTCATATTGAGGTAATTGTTATGAGGAGCGATTTCTGATAGTGGCAAAGTCTAACATATTCATTCTCCCACAGCACAAATCTGGATTATTCCAGATATTCTATAAGTATACACTGAGGACTTAAACTAGATCACATTATTGCCACTGTGGAAATCTTAATCATAGAAATATTGTAGAACCGTAGAATGATTCTGTGACCTCGAAGATCATCTACTTTCAATCCCCCTGCTATGTGCAGGGTTGCCAACCACTAGACCAGGCTGCCCACAGTCACACCCAGCCTTGTCCTGAATGCCTCCAGGGATGGGACATCCACAACCTCCTTAGGCAACCTGTTCCAGTGCATCACCACCCTCTGTGTGAAAAACGTCCTCCTAGTATCTAACCTAAATCTCCCCTGTCTTAGTTTAAAATCGTTTGCCCTTGTTCTATCACTATCAACCCATGTAAACAGGTATTCCCCCTCCTGTTTATATGCTCCCTTCAAGAACTGGAAGGCCACAATGAGGTCTCCTTCTCTTCTCGAAGCTAAAAAGCCCAGTTCCCTCAACCTTTCTTCGTAAGAGAGGTGCTCCAGCCCTCTGATCATCTTAGTGGCCCCCCTCTGGATACGTTCCAAGAGCGCTATATCTTTCTTGTGCTGGGGCCCCAGGCCTGGACTCAGTACTCCAGATGGGGCCTCACAAGAGCCGAGTAGAGGGGGACAATCACCTCCTTCTCCCTGCTGGCCACCCCTTTTTTTTTAACATGGCCCAGGATATAGTTGACCTTCTGTACTGCAAGCACACACTGGTGGCTTGCATCCAGCTTCTCGCCCACCAGGGCCCCCAGGTCCTTCTCCGCAGGACTGCTCTCAAGGAGTTCTTCCCCCAGTCTGTATAAATACACTACCACAAATTATGCAGTTGAGTTTCCCACATCTGGGGAAATCACAGGGGTCATCACACCTGGAGTGCAGGAGATGAGCCTCACCCTGGGAAAACCACCTTCCTGATCATGGCGTCTCCTCCGCCAGGCAAGTATCTTACCTTATCACAATGGCGATATCACAATGGGTTAAATGTTCTCGTAACTATAGTAGTTGTATGAGAAGTTATTTCTGTATGGATGTATTACAGTGGGAAATAGCATGCACTTAGACATTTGAAATGAACATGACAGGAAATGAGGAAACAACATGATGTCAACTAAATTCTTCTTACTTCTCTGAAATGATAACTAACACATATACAAAAGCAAGAATGGAAAATTAGCATTTTCTGAAATCTTCCTTTGGGATTATGTGCTATCTCATACAAATGAGGTATATAAGCACGACAGAGCACAGTGACATCAACTGGGAGCAAGCTATGAAAAGGAAATATTTCTTTGATAGAGTAAATCATTTTGCTCCTGTTGCTGTTTTCTCTATGAGAATTTAGTGTCTCAACCAAAGTGTAGCATAAATACGAAGTTATAGCTTGAAAAAGTGATTGAACACCTGGTGGAAAGGCAGGGCCAACCCGGGGGAGTTCAGGTGCATGCAAAGCACCTGAGTGACTGGAAGGAGTGGAGTCAGAATCCACCCCTTCCCAGACCTCATGGGTTTGCAATAGAGGCAAGAGTATCTTGTTGGTATTCTTGTGTGCTTGTGGCCTTCCAAAGGTAAGTAGATTCTTTCCTTTGTTTTATTGCCTGTGGCTGCTGCGTTTGAATGTGTCTTCAGTTGCTGCAGCCTGGGACCTTGCTGCTCTGCTGTTATTGCTGTGCTTTCCATTGTGTTACAGTGCTACACAAAGCAATGATGTTTCCAGTAGAAATTATCTGTGCATCGCTTAGAGTTGGCAAATATATTTCTAATGCTTTCAAGCAAACTTACTTACACATTATGTAACATTCTTTTGTAATTGTGAAATCACTTCCCAAAGGAGGTTAGGATTATCTTCACTCAAAGATAAGGCTAATTTGTGTATTGAGATTATGTAATTTATTTCTGCTTATATGGTAAGGTAGTAGCAGTAGCCTGAGCTTTCACATAACTATTTTATGGTGAATATAGATATTTATCTGAGGTTGTAAAAATCTGTTCTGTAAAACGTGGGGTCTACTTTTGCATCTTAGAAATAGAATTAACTTCGAATAGACATCAAAATAACTGCATATGTGAATTTGTTAACTTTCAAACTCATTTCCTTCCATTTTAATTTATTTTGTGAAACCTTATAAAATTATCCCTTTACACAGTCAAGCTCAGATGTTCTGTGTCCTCTGCCAGCTCCTAGTGTACCCCTATCCTACTCCCTGGGGAGGGCAGTGTGAGAAGCAGAAAAGGAATTGATGTTGTGTGAACACTACTTGGGAATAGGTGTGTTATTAACACTGTTGTCATCGCAAATACATTGTGTGAGCTACTGTGAAGAAAACTAACTCAATCCTAGCCAAAACCAGAATAGGAATCAGCTAGATTGTACAAAATAAGAGAGGTTGTTTTTTTTTTTTTTTTTTTTTTTTGGGGGGGGCGGGGGAATATTCCTCCCAGGAAAAAAATCCTTGGAGTCATTAAAAAAAAATAAATTGATATCCCTGCTAAAAATTGGACTATTCCAGTTCAATAATTTTCTTTATCTTAATTGAGAACAAATACAAATGTTACAATAGTACCTTGTTTTCTACTTCTTGCATAATAAATGTAATAATAAAGCAGTATCACTTAATCACTATATACATATAAACATACATGTACACATACTCGCTCTTTCTGGGCTTTCATACATTTTGAAACGTAGAAGGCATTGAGATCTACCAGTATGTTTATGACTATTTTATACAGCTATGAATTATTTCAAAATATATCAACAAGTTTAGTCATCCTTGTGAATGAATTGAAAAGTGAAAACTTCTGTAGTGCTTCACTGAGGTTTGGACTAGGCTTTCTTTATTCATTTAATTTAATTAATAATGGAGTATCTATTTTTATTATTCCGTTCTTATTTTTAAAGATGAGTAAAAGACTTACATTTTTATTTGTGTTTTTTTGTTGTTGTTGTTGTTTGTTTGTTTTTTTAATTAGTATTCTGCTTTGTATTTCCACTAGAGTGTTTGGTATAAACAAATATTTTTCAGTTCCCTTTTTTCTGGGAGAGATTTTCTATTTTGCAAGTAACATTATTTTTTGCTCAATATATTGGCTTTAAGGCCAAATGAACAGTGCAGGGAAATAAATGCACATCATTTGTCTTTCTCTGTGACAAACAGTTAATATGAAAAATTACCTTTTTTTCTTGGACAAGACAAATTTTGCATTTATTTTACTTCCCTAAGCATGTTATTTTAAATTGAAAACAGTTGTATCGCAGTGTAGTGACAGATGCCTTCCATTGGGTCATATGACCCCTGAGTGCAAGCAATCTGTACATGCACTACATTTTCCTAAGGACTCTATATTATTGTTTCTTCATTGCTGAGAACAGTATGTGTCCTGGCAGCAGTTTTGTATGCAGTATTCATTCAGATGAAACATCAGAACATTATACCTCTGTCAGTTTTGTACTGGATGAACACATTTCACAAATCTACAGTGTTTGACTGTGTAGTCTTTTCAAATAAATTTACCTGGCATTTCACTTCTCTGAATTATACCAGACTAAGGGCAAAGGACTGACTTAGAACCTCTTCTGTTTGTGCTTCTTAGTAAATGCAGAGAGGCTATGTTATATTATATTTCATCAGAGACTCTGCTCCATCCAGTTTATGCTTTATGCCTTGGTGTATAAGACTTATAAGGAATGCGGAGGAAATCTGTGAATGTTAGTCCTCAAACTTCCCAGATTAACAAACTACTGGAATTCCAGATTGTTTCAACCTTTACAGGGTAGCGTCCTGCCATTCCTGCACTGAACTCTGCATAGTTTAAACAGTGAGCTTACAAAATTAAGTTATATCCCAGTTGTTAATAAAAACAAGTAGTTTCATAACTCATGTTATTGAAAGTGATTTTGAGCAAATGACTTATTTAGATTTTTTTGGATTAGCTGATACATTCAATTTTAGATCTGTGTTGGAGCTTATATTTGAAAATGAATGCTCCTTGTTCTGTCTCATTTTATAAAATGAAGAAGAATTAATATCATTAGTTCCTATGTACCTAGAATACACCTGGCAAAGCTCAGCCATGAGACACTCATGTTTCTTTCAGTGTGTTACTCTGTTGCTGTATGTTCTTAATGAATAATTAAAAACAAAAAATAAAAAACCTCAAAGCAAGTCATAAATACGCACAATCCAAAGAGTTTCTTCACAGCAGTCCTCCTCAGTTCCCAATTCCTAACCTTTTTTTTTTTTTTTTTCCCCCTCACACAGTTCCTTCTGCACTTTCTTTTCCTTTCAGTGCATGTGACATACAGTAATATAAGCATGCATGCAGAGAGATCTAAAGGGAAAGGATAATGCCTTTGGTTATTTTTTTTGAAATGTACAACTAGAACAATTGCGGAGTGATTGATGCATGAGTTTCTTTCCAGGACAAAAAGACTGTATGCTTGCTAGAGAATCATCTGTATCTTGCCCAGAAACATTTGAGAAAAGGAGATATCTGTGACAAGTTTGTATCCAGACTTTGTAGGTTCCAGAGATCTGAAACTATAAAGTCTCACAGAATTACATTAGCAGCCTAAACATTATACAAGGAGATGCATGGGAAATATCTTCTAAAATTGCCATACCTCTTGACTGCTCTTAAACTCTGTTCTGGTTTCAAGGAGCTGCAATGTTTGCCAGCACTAATTTTATCTCTTAGTGTGAAAAGAAGAAACTGTTGTAAGAACAAATTTGAAGAAAAAATGGAAAATCTCCTGGCTAGTTACAAAAACAGTCTTAGAAACCAAATAATAATAATTTCCCTATCTGAGAGACATTTTCAAACACTTGGTGTACCTCTATATTTAAAGAGAGAAAAATTTCTTTGTTACTAAATTTTCTCTAATATTATGATCATTCCTCTCAAAAATTAATAAAATGTTTTGTTTTGTTTGTGGAAGACATCATTAGAGATGCGTTTTAGAAATGTTGGTTTATTACTGTGTATCTTTCCATTTCTCCATCTGAGATGGAGAGGAAGAGATTACCCTGTCCACTACTTCTGTCTGCATAGTTTGTAGACATCAAAGACTTTGACTCATATATAGAATAAATTGATTTGGGACAGTCTAACTGGTTTCCGTTCCTGCAATGTGTGTTTCTTCCTCCTGCCAAGCACGTTGTATATTAAAGTTAGTGCCAATTTATGTTTGCATAGCAGTCTATAAACTATGATGGTTCATCAGCATCCATGCCTCTCACAGTCGGCTCAGACATGCCTGCTGTGGAAGTGTAAATTTATGACAGAGAAGTGGGATGCAGAACTGGGGATGGTAACCACTGCAGCTAGAAAAAAATCAAGCCAAAGTTGTAAATGAGTCAACATTCATAGCTAGAACAGAACACCTCCTAAACTTCACTGTAACTGGCATGTTCAGAAAACAGATGATGCCTGGTAGAGGTTTTTTTTTGGTTTTTTTTTTTGTTTTTTTTTTTTTCCTGTAGATGTAACAGGGACAGATAGCTATATTCAGCAATAGTGCAGTGCATGCATTGCTTTATATTCTTGAACTTCAGTGCATGTAAGTTTAGCTGACTTGCCACTGACTTGCTTATGTCATGTTTTTCTTTTTCTTCTGCTAATTCTTGAATTTAATTTCAGTTCCTGTCTAGGCACCCAATAGATATATAAGTGAAGGAAAAGTAGAACTTCATAGACTGCTAACAGAAAATTCTTAAAAGATGAAATAAGGATGATGAACCAGTAAGTAAGAATATAATAAAAACAAATAAATGTTTAAATTGAGTTCTCTATTGTGAATTGCTTCTTCCTCAGAACAAAGCTGAGACACTGCTTCCAACATAAGAACAAGAAAATGGAATTTGTTTCATCTGATTTCTCAGTAAAAGTTTAAAGAATTAAAAACAAAATATCTGTGTTAGAAAAAGTTAAGAAATATATTCATTAATTCCGAAGATTATAATAAATGGGGCATGAAATACACTTACCAAACTAATATGTCACTATTTTTGATTCACAAAACAAGATAGAGATTTGGAGATACTAATGTATTTTAAGAAAATTTAAATCCAATCAAAATGAACTTTCTGCTGTTTTATCAAATCTAAAGTAAAATGACCTGACTAAAACATGCCTATGTTCTATGACTAACATACAACTCTACTGACACCATTAGAAAATATAAGTACACGTGTAAGGTACTGATCTGCTGACTTTCAGGAGGTACTGAAGACCATAAGACCTCTTGAAGTAGAAGTGACTTCTCTATGACATGGTGAGTTAGTAAGAAAGAAATTTTTCTAGTCTTATGATAGGAATGATAGATTTAGTGTCCATATCTGGTCTGAACTTTGAAAATCTTGTTTGAATTCCATCTGAAATGGCAGTGAAAATAAGAGATTTTTTTTCTTTGAAATAATTTCCTTTCATTTTCTTATTCATAAAACAAAATGCATGCTACTGCACAAATAGAAGTAACTAAAACAAAGATCTGTTTTTTCTTATTTAAAAAATTAAAATAGAAAACATTTGATATCTAGCTGTAAAATTCCACTACTGCAAATGTGTGCATACTTCTGGGGGATATAAAATCTGTAGAGACATCTAATAGCTAAATACACTTCCAGTCAAATAGACTATCGGAATGCTGTTAGAGAGATAGAAGAGTTGTTTCGTTAAATCTCCTGACAGGACTCTCATAGCTGTATTCACTATATATATATAGATGTATATTCAATACATTTATTGAATATTATTATTATTCCAAAGCTATATGTAAAATACATATGAAATTAACTGGTATTACACTGAAGACATAGTCTGGACGTGTAAAGATCTTCAGGACAGTGTAATGATCAGTATGCTTAGTCTCTGATAGTTTAGGTTAACTTCACTCTGAATAATTCCTTTCAAACTTTAATGCAATATGAAGGCACTAAATGGATTTTACTGAATAAGAACTTGATAATATATCCTGCTGAAGGGATTTCCTGCTCCAGTCTGCAGCTCCTTGCCTTAAATGACATTAGTTTTTCCTCAGATTTGCTAGGAGATCTGTTTAAATGACCTGTTTCAGTTAAAAATTGCCAAGTTAGTCTAATGAATTGTTTTGCTAAAAGTATTCATTTTGACAGAAAAAAATAAGTATTTTCAGTACAGCTTAGGAGATAGATTGGGAGGGATGGAAGCCTCCCAGTGGACACAGTGATAAGCAGCTGGCATGGTGAAAGTTTCCACTGACACAGCTGCAGCGGGAAGATGATGTGTGATCTAGCCTTGAGTGTAAGAAAGTCACAAGTCAGAGTGGCAAAACAGACAAAACTGAAACTGCTTTGTTCTTTCTGAAAGAGACCACCTTCATTTAGTATCTAATGAAGATATTATGCAAAAATGAAATTTGTCACCGTAAACTGGGAGTTCAGGATTTTATTTAAGCAACAACTTTTTTTGTAAAGGTAGAAGACAGCTTAAACATCATTGAGTCTCATTTCCTGTAGGCAATATGTCTTTTAACAGAAATTATTTGAGGGAAACAGCTCTGCCAAGTCCACATATCATTTGGGAATCTGACTTGCAGACTGTTGAAAATGCTCACTTGATTTTATGTGAAGTCTGGGACACATAGCTGAAAAAATTACCATAAATTGTTTCTTTTTATTAAGGATTTACTTTAGCATTTTCTGAATTCAGATTTCCTTTGAAAAAGTTTCTGCAGAAAGTTCAAAATGTGCAAATACTTTCAATGTTCATATATAAAAAGAGCTTTCAGCTTCACAGTTGATATTTCGTCATTGAAACATAGAGGTTAAAGCTGAAGAATGAACCTGATTAATTGTGCATATTTTATTTCTTATACTGAACAAGACAGTGTTAAACTATCCTGCTGTTTTAAGACCTCCGTAGTATCATTGCACGGTAAGGTATGTTACTGACTCTAGGATTTCCTGGCATTTGCCAAAGTAAAATAGACCTTTAAAGAGGTGTTCATGCAGGTTTTGTTGTGTGACAGATGATGGTGTGAGAATTAGGTCTGAGTAAAAGAATTAACGTTTCTTAGCTTTGTGGAAGTGCCAGAAAGTATCTGGGATAATAGCAAAAATAGAAAGTGTTACTTTGTGCACAAAACAGACCAGAACTGGCACGCTGACCTCTCCTGGTGTTTAGCATTGAGTCCATTTCTAACTGCGAGATGAACCCCTGGATTTGAACAGCCGTTCTGGAAAACTTTGCAGTTGTTCCACTTCACTTGATCAGAGCTTGACAGTTCAAAGCAGTGCAGAAAATAATTGGCTGGTCATCAGCTTCAAGGTTTTGACAATGACTTTTTTTTTGTTTGTTTCCAGTAAATCTGACTTCAGCAAAACAAATTTAACAAGAATAGCCTAGCCACTGTTTTCAGTTCTTGAAGTTAGTGTAGAGGCCTAGACATATGCAAGCTGTTCTGTCTGAAGCATATGGCCTGGTGTGTCACTTTTACAGATTCAGCATATTTTGCATTTTTTTACAGCATGACATATGGGCTCTGTTTCAGATTTTTGAAGATGTGTTCTAAGGAAATCTCTGCCTCTGTTGTCACCCCCAGCTATGGCCTGGGAGCCTGGCTGAGCCAAACAAATCAGAAACTCTTATGGCTCCTTGGAAAAAAAGAAACTGTCACACCACTACTAAGCAATCAACAGGCACTGTCCTGGACTCTTATTGTATCAGAGGGCTAAATATCACCCCTTCATGTTGTCTGCCACAGCCAGTACTGCTTCTCCTTTGCTTTCCTTGGTGTAAACAGTGGCATATAGTGAAGATGAAATAGTCTTCAGGTGACCGAAAAGCAGCATTTTGTATGGCTAATGCAAATAGAGTCTGAGCTCGTGAATATTTCTGGCTACTGCTGTGACAGCAGATATCTAAGCCAATCCACCTTCCCATGGGTTTTCATATTGTTCTCTAAACAGTACTGATCTTTATGGCCTGCATGCTATAAATCTGAATAAAAGGTGAAGAAGAGTAATAAATCCAGCAAATGCTGACATTGTTCTAATAAAACTATGCATGAAAACATATAGTGGATCGCTTTTGGTATTATCATGACTTTGTATACAAAGTTTGGCAACTAAACTTTGCTATAACCTAACTGCTAAATGTGAGCTACTTGGATTTCAGTGCTTGACAAAACAATTTTACGTTTCTCAAAAGCTAGAATTCAAGAAGTAAAGTCAATATGTAGTCATCATATTCAAGTAAAAAATCTCAAAGGAACTCTTGTAAGACAGCTGGATAGATTAGCCAATTGCTCACAAGGTTTGAAATGGAGTTAAGATAGATATGTAGGATTCAGCCCATTTGAGATCAGCCAAGTGGTGCTCACCTCTCAGAAGCTTGGATAGAGTTAGCAGGATATTTCTGCCTCTTCTTGAAAAGAATAATTTTAAATATGGAGGGGAAGACTCGTATAAGAAGTTACGGTCATCAAATCAGTACCTGGATTTATTTGAAAAACTTTCAACTCCAGTGAGGGCCAGTAGTACATATTTCAAAGTTTAAGTAGGAGTCATTTTGTAACTTTATTGCACAGTCCTGTTTGTATATCTCAGAATTAGCTGCTGTGGTCAAGAATGACAATTTTAATATTAATCAATGGAATAATTTCCATATTGCTCTGCTTGTCAGATGTAATGCTTTGCACGTCCTTGAGGTGTGAGAACTGAAAAGATATGTCCTCAGTGTGGCAAAACTTCTTAACATAAAAGACAGCATTTTTAACAAAAAATGTAATGTGAATACTTTTATTAATATGTTGCTACATTGGGAACTTTCAACTTTAGATTACTGATAGAAGTGTGCTTAAAATAAAGAAAAATCTGATTAAAAAAAAAAAAAAAGCAAATACTGTCTTAATATCACACTTTCTCCAGGCTCTATATCCTGTTTTCCTGCTTTATGCTACTTTTGATAAATTGCACAGTGGAGAGCAACTGAGAAATGACTGGCAAAATCTTATGTATCATGATATTGCATGACAAATATGCTTTTCATGTTTTTAACCAGCTTGCTTCACAGAGTGAGCTTGAAACCTTTTTATAGAGTTTGATTGGTCAAAGGGCATTTACTTATCCTTTCAATTCAAGCTAACGAGGGGTTTAATGTGCCCTGTAATATAGACTTGTTCTAGAGTTACTCAAGAGTCATGCTTGAAAAGAACATTTGTTATTGTGTTGTGTTAAATTAGAGAGAATTTACTGTCTGCCTGAAAGTCTGTATATCTAAACGTATAAGGGATGACTCTCAAGCAGTATCACTTAAAATATCACATCAGTTTAGATTTTATGCCGCATTTTTGAATACTACAGATTGCAAAGATTGAAATGGAGAGGGTAAGGAAATATGTCAGTTCTTGCACTCCCAGGGCATGTGTTCAGTCTTTACTTACATAGTTCTGTTTCCGTTGTTCTCAGCAGATATTCTGTAGACTCGCTAAGGAAAAAAAATAATAATATTCTCCCTGAATACCATAAAGACATGCGGTTACAGAAAGAAGGGAATTCAGGAGTATTTATTCCTACAGTACAGTATCCTGGAGCACAAAAGACCCTGAGGAATTCTTCCAGAATGCAGTACTGTACAGACTTGCATAGTTATTTATTCATACATCTACTTCTAGAGTAAAACCTAGCAGTTATTCTGCTTCAGCACACTGCATGATAGTATGAGAAAGTGTAAAAGAACCGTACAAAAAAAAAAAAAAAAAGAAAAAAAAAAAGTTGTAGCCCTTATATTAAAAAAAAATCGTATTGAATTTCCTATTACTTTTGAGCTTTACCACTCTTTATAAGTCTGCCCTTATCACCAGAGATCTGGCTGAGATTTTATTCAGGAACAGATTTGGTGTTTCTTATCAACAATTGTAAAATTGTGAGAATTTGTCCCTTTGCAGATATGAAATCTAGGGAAGAGATGCAGTGTTGTGGGCTGTATTACAGAGGCATCAGGATATTGGAGAGGCTCTCTAAAAGTGAGCAGACATACTGAAGAAAGCTCACACTTGCCTTCTTTTTAATGATTTCTAAGACTCTGTTAAGGGCCATTATCTAAGGCAAGCTTATATAAAAGTGCATTAACCGCATTTAACAGTTTTAAAAGCCATTTTTACTCAGTTAGGATTCAGAAGGTATTGTCGTTAGAAGTATTTCTATCAGCATTTTCCATACAAACATGGAGTTTTGAAAGAGATTCTTGGACTACCTAAAAAATACCTGAGAAAGGCAGGAAAAAAATAAGACTGAAATAAGTCTAACAAAGTAATGAATGTAGTAGTTGTACTAAATCCATCGCTAAAATAACAGTGATTCTTATATTTTTATAGCTCTGAAATCCTCACACAATAATAGCTCTACTAAGCATCTCACATGTCCCATTCTGAAGTTGGCAGATGATTCCTGTATCTCCTTGTCTTTCTGCTATTATATTTCAGTAGCTTAAAACTGTGATCAGAGTTAGAAATATGACATAGAGTTCAAAAGTTTTTTTACAGTGAAGAAATACAGAATTTGAGGGAAAATTATATAGATTAGGTTGAAGTAAACTAAATTCAGCCAAAGATGGCTAGTAACGAAAATTTTCTAGTTATTTAAAAAATTGAAGGTTTAATGTCTATCCACATTATTTTGACATTTTCTAAAATTTTTGAAATGTTACTTTAAATGTCATTTTTAAATGACATTTTCCCCAACAAAACACAGGTAGCTAGAAGAAGGGAAAAGGAAAAGAAAAATTTCAATCTTCAAGTCAAGTGCGCTTTAAGTTGATGCAAAGTTTATTACTTAACTTTGTTGAGTTTTTCTTATTCTTATCCCCAAATTTCTCTATCTGTGAAATTTCAATAGATTTTTCCAATTTTTGTTCCAGCCAGCAATTTGAAGACTCTGTTACTGCAGAGTACAATTTCCCAGTTTGTTGTTTTCTGTGCATGTCTCTCTGTTCTTTGTTGATAGTAAGTAAGCTTTTTGGAAGTAGAAGCAATCCTATCTGCTTATTTCACAGTGTTGTTAAGTTTTAAACAGTCTGTATTTCCTCAGGATTTTTCATTGGGAGTCCAAAAGTATTAATTATTCAATGGGTATTCACTCATTGACTTAAGGTAAAACATTGGTTACTACTTGGGCTATGAAAGCAATCAATTTCTGCATGAATTCTGAGGTTGGTCTCTGCCAGGCTCAGACTCAGTTTTTGCTGACTTCTGGAGTTTTTTTCCATAAGTACAAATACTATGCATATAGACGTAAGTTGTTTTTTGTTGAAGCCATCTGGTGCAGACATAAAATAATGCTAAAAATAATGAAGAGGATAAAGAAGTATAAGATTTACTTTTATCTTTATATTTTGATTTTTAATATTAATATTTTAATTTTTAATTTTAAGATTGATTGGCTTGCAGTTAAAATAGACATGAGCATTAATACTCATGAGAAATTAGCTGCTCTCTCTTTTTTTGCTGGTCCTCAAAATTCAGAAACAGGTTCTCAAAACTGCTGAGAACCATTTATATTCTACTAATATCAGTGCTGTCTCCTGCTTATTTTGTAGAAGTTGGAGTCAAGATGAATGATGTTAAAGTTTCTAAGTATGTGAAAAAAGGTTCTCACACATAAGTAAATATAATCCTATTTGTGTGTCAGAAAAAGCTTAAGAAAGTCCTTTGTATGGAAAACAACAAAAAAATGACACAAACAATGTAACAGAGTAGAAAAAGTATTAAATTTTCAGTATTACTTCTTTGTGTAGACTTTTCTAGGCAAACCATTCAAATTTAGCTTTGTCCCCAAATTATTTGTAAGGAAGGATGCACTATCAGTTATGCAGAAAATAGTGAAACTTTGAAATTAAACCCTTAGACTGGTTTGTAGTCATACCTAGCATAGGTGTAGCAGAGTGCTAAGCAGGCTGCAATTGGCACCACCTGCTCTTGTCTCCAGGTGCTTCCCTCTCCTTTTCCAGCTAAAATTTTGTCTTTCATACAAAGTGGGACAGTATCAACAAGAAAAACTGAAAACAGCTTCTAGAGAATGTCTCTTGGCATAGTGGTTAGAATGCTCTATTAATTGGCCTGAATCAAGCAAAATATAAGTTTTAATTTAAACCTTGATTGTCTGCATATCAAATGTTACTGTCGTAATTGTTGTTTCTATTCTTCATTAAAAGCATTCCAGACTTAAAGAAATTTCATTATTTCCGTCCACTAACAACCCTGGGAGTAGTGCATCTGTCTCAGACTTTGCTTCTTGATTCTTTGGCAATTTCTTGCTTCTCTGTGCTATCCATGGTTGGCAGTTTGGGCACTGAAAGCATGGGACAGCTGTTTTCATTCCTCTTCTTGGCACTATAGACAAGATCTATACTCATAAATTAAACATGCTCAGGACTGCTCTTGGCACTGACGCCAGCTGGAATGCATACCCATGCTATTATGCTATTTCTCCCTCCTACAATGGTGACATCATCCAAACTGCCTACAACAGCCCTTGGCCTGTTGTAGCTCCCAGCTGTGCACAGCAATTGTCTGGGAGAGTCATAGCTGACCCTGAGCTAGAAGTGCACCAGAGACTTTTTAACAATGTATATGATGATTATGTTCCAGTTGCTGGGAATATCCCCTGCATGATTCTACTACAAATGCAGTTACATCATTCTTTACCAGAAAGAAAAAGCAATTGCAAGGAATGTCTTCTGACAAACCACTATTCCATTAATAGACATCCTACAGAATTGTACATCTGCATATACTGAACATCATTTTTCTGAAAATCCACCAGCAAAATGTACATTTGTATTTTTCATACCTGCAACTTGTATCATCAAATGTATGTCTGGATATTTGTGTCTCTGATGAGATCATTGTGAAAATTGATGAGACTTACAAGTACTAAATGTTGTTGCTACACTTGATCTTAGCCAAAAGGCCAAGAAGCTAAGTTCTTCACAGAGAGAGTGGTGAGGTGCTGGAACAGGCTGCCCAGAGAGGTTGTGGATGCCCCATTCCTGGAGGTATTCAAGGCCAGGTTGGATAGGGCCCTGGGCAACCTGATTTAGTACTAAATGGGGAGGTTGGTGGCCCTGCCTGTGGCAGGGGGTTGGAGATTCATTATCCTTGAGGTCTCTTCCAACCCGGGCCGTTCTGTGATTCCGCTGCATTTCACTCCCCTCAAGATTGAGAGCTTCTGTTTCGTTAGTTTCAGCTAGTTATGCAATTTCACAGCTTATGCACAAAAATGGGAAATATTAATTAGCAATTTTCTTTTGTTTTAGAAAAAGCATTGCAAACTACTGAAAGCTGCTGCCAGGTTACTCCAGTGTGCAGAGGAAAATTGCTAATAGTATTAGAAAGTATTGAAAAGATAAAGTATCTAGCCTCGGGGAACATAAGTTAGTATGTTTTTAATTGATTATTAAATTTGGGGAAACATTTTTCAAAGAAAATTAATTTTAGAGCAGAATATTTCAAAAAGAATGTGTCAATTAAAAAAATCTGTGATAAACTTAAAATAGGTTTATACTGTTTCAAACAGTATAAGGAATTAACACTGTCTTAAAAGCATGTTTTCTACAGAATTGATTCACACAGTGTATAGAAATCCCTTAAACCTTTCAACCTTTTTTGTTGAATTGAGAGTAGCAAATTTTAATCTCAGTTACACTGGTCTGAACAGAAAGAAATTTCTTGGAAGACAGCAGAGTTACACCTAATACATATTAGTGTAATTGAGGGCAAAATTGAGCATACACAGTCATGATCTGGAAGAAAAAGCCAGTTGGCCTTCATCTGGGAACACTAAAACACTGCTTGCTAGGCAGTCTAATCAATGGCACCTCAAGCACTGACTGGAATTTTTATGTGTTCATTACTATTATGTTGCTTTTTCATTCTCTGTTCTGTTTGTATTTTGGAAGTTTCTCCTCTAATTGGTTTAAGTGTATTACCACTGGTTTTTTTGTATGATTATATTAATCTCTCATATAGAGAGGGGATGGTGCAAATGAGCCAACTGTTGCTTGACAAATGTACTAACACATTTTGGCCTACTTTCATAAAAAATTTCCTAGAATGTATTCATTAGCACATAAGAGCAGATGTCATATTTTATTTCTGAAGGAGTAAAGGCTTAAAAATAAGTGATGTGGTGCATCTCATAGAACACTGGTAGCTTCTGTTCCTGTGCAATCTGAAATTAGGTATCTATGCTCCAGTAAATGCTACTTTGTTTACCATTTAATGCTAAATAGGGTCTGTTTCATCCTCTTTGTTGGCTTATTTTATTTGTAGTAATCTTTCCCTGGCTTGGTACTTGGGAGAAAAGACATGCTATCTCAAATTTCTTGCCTAAGTACCTGAAAATGTAAGGTAAGGTTTTTGAGTGTTTGCAGTCAAAGAAAAGTACCATAGAATCATAGAATGACTTGGGTTGAAAGGGATCCTAAGGATCATGAAGTTCCAATCCCCTGCCACAGGCAAGGCCACCAACCTCCAGATCTGGTACTAGACTAGGCTGCCCAGGGCCCTGTTCACAGAATCACACAGAATGGCCCGGGTTGGAAGGGACCTCAAGGATCACGAATCTCCAATCCCCCTGCCACAGGCAGGGCCGCCAACCTCCTCATTTAATACTAGACCAGGCTGCCCAGGGCCCTATCCAATCTGGCCTTGAACATCTCCAGGAATGGGGCATCCACAACCTCTCTGGGCAGCCTGTTCCAGCACCTCACCACTCCCTCTGTAAAGAACTTCCTCCTGACATCCAACCTAAATCTTCCCTCCCTCAACTTAAAACCATTTCCCCTTGTCCTGCTGTTATCTGCCCTTTCAAAGAGTTGACTCCCCTCCTCTTTGTAGGCTCCCTTTAGGTACTGAAATGCTGCAATTAGGTCAGCCCCCATTCAACCTGGTCCTAAACACCTCCAGGGATGGGGCATCCACAACCTCTCTGGGCAGCCTGTTCCAGTACCTCACCACACTCATTGTGAAGAATTTATCTCTGACATCTAATCAAAACCTTCCCTCCTTGAGCTTAAAACCATTTCCCCTTTCCTATCACTATCTACCGGAGTAAAAAGTTGATTCCCCTCCTGTTTATAATACCCTTTTAAAATTACAATGATGTCTCTTCACAGCCTTTTCTTCTCCAGATTGAACAAGCCCAGCTCCCTTAGCCTGTCTTTGTACAGGAGGTGCTCCAGCCCTCTAATAATCTTTGAGGTCCTCTTCTGGATCCTCTCCAGCAGCTTCACATCTTTCCTGTATTGGGGACCTCAGACTTGGATGCAGTACTCCAGATGGGGCCTCGTGAAGGCAGAGTAGGGAGGGACAATCACTTCCCTTGTCTCCACTGACCACCTCTCTTCTGATGGAGCCCAGGATACCATTGGCATAGTATAAGCAAAATCGGTGCCAATATTGTTTCTTGAAGTATAAGTCCAAAAAAGTCCAATAAATTAACTTATCCCTCTGTCTTGGACCTTGAAAGATGTGGTGTATGAGTATGAATTCTCACAAGAACAAACACAGAAGCAGCTATCATTTCATAGTAAAATATACTCTCAGTCTAGTTTAAATGGAATCTCATTTCATCTAACATCATATTCTGGATGTTCATTCAAATAATGTGACTTGATTCAAGTTTCTTCAATATGCCCTAAATCTTCCTGGGTAGAATTTCACTCAATGCAGCTACTGTGTTTTCTATTTTCCAAGTGGAAATCGGTGGATTTACACCATAGGTGTTACTAACTTCGTTATGTTTATATTGTAAAACAGATATATGAAGAATAAATCTACAAATTCTTTACTTGCATGATCCCTTAAAAATCCTCTACCAGTTTTCCTCCACAGTAAACAGGTAACAGATACATGCTAATTTACAAAACAAATAAAGAACAGAGAGTTGCATAAATAATACATAGCATAGATGGATTTTATCATTTTGCTCAATGAACATTATGTATTTGCTAAGAAACAAGCATGTTCATGGCACTGATGATTTCATCTTTTCTCCTTCTTTGCTAATATTCAGTCTTGACAGATACAGAGGAAAAAAGATGCACTGAGAAGTCAAAGGGCATGTGTAGAACTCGTTTAAGCAATGAAGGACAGAATAAAGAAATGGAGAAAGGTCAGCGTGGGTTAGAGATCTGTGATAAGGGACTTGGAAAGCTGAGCTTGTTACTCTTTGCTATGCATGAGAATGACAGCTGCTATATGATGATTACAGACTTGAGAGATTGGTGGTTTGGGCTGATCATGGTGTTGGAAAAGCCAATTCCAATTTCTAGCAACACCAGAAAAGTAGTCTGATGCCCCTCAGCAGTACGAAATCTAAGTGCTTGTTTAGTTGCCTTATATCTAAAGCTCTTCTTAGGTATAAATCAAATGTTTTTTGATAATACAAAGCACAGTATGCTTACAAATAAAAGATGTGACCTTTTTCTACTGGTTTGTTACTTGCCATTTCTTAACCAGGATCCATATCAAACAGTGGTATTTTGTGAGTGGCAGGGAATATGGTGGCAAGATGATTTGGATACATAGATCCTGGATTTCCAAACTATGTTAAGTCTAGGTGGTTTGGGCCAGTGCAGCATGAGAAAAAGAATGTTAAAAACTACTCGCCTACATCAAGGTTGCTGTAACCATAGCTAGTTACTGGTAGAACTGGGAGTTGTACTTATGTGTACTTAGAGTTGAGGAGTCAAGTAGAGTGTTAAGCTTTAGAAGCTAACACAAATGAAACAAAAACTTCGCTACTTATAATTTCTGCAGAAAGCAAAATATTTGAGAACACAGATGAAACGAAAAATCAGAAATCATCAAAATGTTTGCAAGTAATTGCTTGCTATTAATCCTGATGTAGTCGATATTCTAGTCAACTATTCAATTTTATCAGCCTACTTTTTTAATCCAGCAGGATCAAAGAAAATTTAGCAAGAAATATGCAATAAAAGGCATTTTAACCTAGCACCTCAAAGCAACATTTTATAAAAAATAACAATGTGTTTTCTGATTAATATACTCTTATAGTAAATAATACATAAATTACATTTTGAGTTACAAAAGAACAATCTGTGCTCATTTGAAACTCAGAAAACACACAGATTATGCTTTCAGGTGGCAAAAGCTCCAGGGTTTCCTGGCTGTCTTTTGTGTTACACAGTCTTGAAGAGTGCTAAGGGCTGGCAGATGCTTATCAAACATTCATGTAAACATTGCTATTAAAGCTATGTTTTCTGCTACTGGCTCCTTGCAAGAGGTCAACATGGAACATAATTAAAGGAAAGCCATAGACAGGCTCATCATGCCATCAGCTTTTGTAAGATTAGAGGACTTGCTGTTCTCTTCAGTAAACAATGAGAGTGCTAGTAAAGAAAAAGATTCAGAAATTAAGCATTAAGGGTGGAATTTTTAAAAGCGCTTGCGCTCTTTTTAGAACACATCTGATTAAAACACAATTTCTCCCACGCTACTTAAATACTATATATCTCCCTCAAAATATCACAATAAATGTTTAAATTTAAAAAAATCACCTTACACTCCAAAATCTGACTGTAGGCACGTGGATCATACTTATTAATACACTATTATTACAGATGGTAATACCAAATTTTAATTTTTTATTTATTTTTTATTTTTGTATGTCAAAATATAGGAGATGAAGACTAAAGGAAGGGATAATTCCTAAGGCATTGTAAAGCCCATTTAAGTACTTTAGATTTAGAAACACAAAAGGATTCTTTCACTGCATAGGAAAGCACTGCAATGTTCTCTGTTTAGTAGCAGAAATAGTGCCACTGGTAAGTAAGCTCAAGGAAAAGCAACTTCTGCTCTCAGATGAAAACTGGATGAGATGTCCACTGGCAAACCAGGCATTTGAAATCATCTAGAAGAAGCATTTGCCTCAAAATTCGCAGAGTCCAGTATCCTGTGTGTCTTTCTGTGTTGAGAATTTTGCAATTCCAGAATTTTCATGTGAAATAGGAAGATATATGACTGAAAGAATTGTACGGTGTACCGCAATATTATACAGAATGTCCACATGACCCTAGTGGTATTTCCATCGATTCTTTACTAAATTTTCCAGTTCTCAGGTTTTAGAATATCCTTGTAGTTAAAGTCATTCTGAATTTAACTGACATCACTTTTAATAAATGGACTAGCCAGTTAGTTAGAAAATAACTCAGGAGTGGATTTAATGTAAAACACATTTTTTAAATAGGCACCTGAACTCTCTCTTTGACTTCAGTGATTTTTGAATAAAATCACTTTCATGTTTCTGAGAATATATGTAAACAGATATAGGTGGAGTTCAGAATCAGGCCAAGGAGAAAACAATGGCAGTCTCTGTAGATTCATTTTATCCTTTTACTTTTTTCTGCAATGCATTATTTGAAATTCTTTATTTTTGCTTCTTCAATGTGTTTACTGATCATTAAATGATGGTATTTTTCTTTGACTATTAAATCTGTGTGGTAATATATTTATAAATTATATATAGCCATCCTATAAATATAACATCCATAGGCAAGGACTGCTCACATATATTGAGGTTATAGTAATTTCATTTGTGTCTGACCCAATGTTGCTCAAAGCTGAAAAAGCAATTTTTTCTGTATTTCAACAGTTCTGTGTTATAGCCTTCACCCTTCACTGCACAAACATTTATCCTATCCTCTGAAACTACAAACTTTGTTGGGCATAGTGGTAAACTAAACAATATATCCCCACATTACTACTCTTATAATAAAAAACCTTTTTCTTATATCCAATCTAAATCTCCCCCCTGTTTGTTTGAAACCATTTCCCCTTGTCCCGTCACAACAGGTCCAGCTGAAGAATCTGTCCCCTTCTTTCTTATAGTCCCCCTCCAGATACTGAAAGACTACTACTGGGTCTTCCTGGAGCCTTCTCTCCTCCAGGCTGAACAGCTTCAGGTCTCAGCCTTTCCTCATAGGGGAGGTGTTCTATTGCTTCGATCGTTTTTTGTAGCTCTTCTCTTAACGTGCCGGTACAGGTCTATATCTCTCCTGTACTGAGGACTCCACATCTGGATGCAGCACTCCAGGATTAAGATACTTGTAAATAGGTACCTGTAAAATTGGATCTGTGTTACTATAGAAGATCTAACAGTGGATGGCAGACAGCCAGGCAGCAATATGTAAATGAACACGTCTCATATGATGAACAGTAGTACTCCTAAAAATACACAGCTATTGTTATATTCCCCATCACTGCTGCTCAGAGTCACACTCCTGTGACTTGTAATAATTCCATCATTTAGGAGAAGTTGTTTTCGAAGCTACTGTAAAGTGCAAGTTAAAAGACTAACTTGCAAAAAAAGATTTTTATTTTTGAAGTCCTTTTCAATTTTTTGGTAATAGCACAATAACTACTGTTTATATGTATAGATGAACTATATCCTCCCAAATTCTCACTTTTCTTCATGGATTTTTCACTGCATATTTGCTGCCACGGCTACATTTTTCATATTGAAACTGTATGAAAATCTACAATACATTAAATAGTTGTCACTCAGAAGTTTGAAGATGATACTAGTCTTTAATTTATCTGCTTCAGACCATACCGTGAATGCTTTTTATTCACTTTCTGAATAATAGAAAATTCCAAATTTTCTTATGTCTCCGTAAGTACTGACAGAACTATCAATAACAATAGTCACTGATCAGTCTGAGGTGGATCTGAGCACTTGATGTATCTTTAAAAACTTTTAGATGTAGAATTTGTGCTTCTAATTAATCATAGCAAGTATTTCATGCTTTTTCTTATATTTATGCCAGTGATTTAATAATTTAGGAATAATATTATCAAGTAATATTAGTTCTTGTGTAATTGTACTTTTTGAAAATTCTTTTTAATTGGAAAACACTGCTTACCTACTAAAAATTGCAAACGTGTTTCTTGCAAATTGCTAATTTACTAAAGCTAGACGTGCAGATTTTCATTTGTGAGGTAAAGTGAAAAGGAAATTAAATCATATGAAATTAAATCAAACGACAATTGGATTAGCAGAACTCCATAAAATGCAATGAGTGTTGCCTCTTTGGTAGATATTTCCCGTCAAACTATCATTTTGAATTCTTCAGAACAAATCCTGGGTGTTATACTAGTTTATAGCTTATACATAAGTAAAGAGTAATACTCAGGTGTGAAAAAGCAAAGATTATATTGTAACATACATAAACAGGATTTTCATTTACATGCCATATAAGGTAGGCTTTCTGCTCTATTTAATATTCATATAACATTTCATTGTCTTATTATGGAACACCAGAACTCAATAAAATACATATAAATATGTTAAGACAGTCAAGAGAAGAAAGGTCAGATAAGTTACAAAGGAAGATGAAATTCTGGAACTGTTTAAAGAGTAAAAGGATAAGATGGAGATAGGTTCATAAATTTTGGAAGGTAAAAAAGTCAACATTTTATTCCCAGTCAGGAAGATCTAATTCCAGTTCACCGCTTTCTCCAAGAAACTTACAACAGAGGATTACGCAAAGTTACAAATTCCGTCAAGGATAAGTGGATATTAGATTCCCAAGAAGTTTCTTCTCTGATATCTCATTTGCTTTTTCTCAGTCACTTTTTTGGCAGTTCAATCAAAGTCAACATGTGAACATACCAATAAGTGATACTGCATGGATTGAAAAAGAGAAAAAATGACTGCGAATAATACACAGTTTTAAGTATTTGAAATGAATGAACTGATTATTATATATTTCAGTAGTGAATTTATTCCTTGTTTAGGTCTTTTTGAGAAAAGGAGTCAAGCAGTGAAATGGTATTCCTGAATTAAAAAACATAATTCCCTCTGTTCTTATTTTAATGAACACTTCTGTTCAATTAGAATTGTTCTGAATTTATACAATCGGTTCACCACAGCAAAAAATAGTTGAACACTGTAATTAGACACTAGAAACTTCAGGTGCCCCTTTTATAAGCTTAAGATGTCTTGATCTGGTAACCTAGATGAAACAGACTCATTACTCAGGGACTGAGTTTGCCTTCCCTTCAGGTTCTCAGCAGAATGTTTACAACATGACAGATCTTTCAGATCTTTTGGTTGTATTTTATGAGGCACATTCTGCTAGTTATGAATGTTCTTTCTTATTTTGAAAGCAAAGAAGCTAGCATAGTACATTTAACAGAGTCTGTTGTCAACTATTGATGAGATTTATGCAGAACTGCGGCAAAGCATTTTGATGACATTGAACGCGAATCATTTACAGCGAAGTCTAAATGTGAACAAAACACAGATGACAAGATGACAAGATACAAGAAGACACACATTTGCTGCGTGAGTGCTCACCAATAATTATAAATGAAAATGTACTGTCGATAATGGCTTATGCAAAATGGCATCGACTCTTATGAGCTAAGCAAATAGATATGCTGACAACTGTAACACTGCTGCACTGCTTTTCTTTGCTCCATACAGATAATTCCAAAAGCATTGTTCTTTCTTAACCATTTTTTCTTGTAAAATAGCATCTCATTACATTGATTAGAGAATGTAGCTGTTTTCTACATATGTTTCACTTTTAACATCCAATGAGGCTGCCACTAAGGAAGAATTCATTTGAGAGGAAAATACTCATTTTTCAAGCAAGACAATCTTGTTGAAGAAGCAGTATCTCTTCGTAAAAAGCTTAAATCAGAAGAAAGACTGTGAATCTGATTCTTTCTTGGGATGCAAGACATAACAGCCCCAAGTGATTTTTTCCTTTTTAAGTGATCGCTTATCCTATAGATAATGGGACAGAGAAATGAGTTCTGAAGACTGAGAATTTTAGTAAAGATCTTAAAATCAATCAGAGGTTCAGGCCGTGATTCAGCAATTCCCATACACTTGCTGAGAGAAGCAAAACAAGAACTAGTACTGAAATCTGAGAAATTAAAAACAGATTAGGCAGACCTGCATAGCTGGGTTTTTTTGTCATTGTTTTTTTAAAACGAGTCAGTAACCACTGGAACAAGCTACCCAAGAGGGATGTCAGCTTCTTCCTTTCTTACTAAATCCAGATTAGGCCTGGTTGCCTTTTCAGCTTGTTCAAAAAGTGATCTAGTCAAGTAGTAGTCACTGAGTTCAATGTACAAGTAATGGGATAAAATACTATGGTGTACTATATTGTGATGGTGTTTTTGTATTTTAAATCTATTGAACTGTAAAAAAAGCACATTATAACTAGCTTGCACTAAGATACATGACATAACTATTATAAAGAGTTTTTCACTCTATTTTTTCCATCCTGCAAATTTCTTTAGATAACACTATTTTTCAAAGAAACCTACCTATCAAAGATCTTCCAAGTGAATATGCTATTGACAAAAAAAGTTTGTTTTCAGTTGCAGATATCTGCACTAAGTTGAAGAAAAGCATTCTGTGATGGGCTACTGTATGGGAATTGCTGAATCACGGCCTGAACCTCTGATTGATCACCTGGGGCGAGCAGTGAGTCAGCCATGGGAG
>JAOWBP010002559.1:27795600-27812333 GCA_028571105.1 Tragopan temminckii | reverse complement strand
TGGGTGAGCTCTATATCTTTTCTTTGCTCTGGTTTAACAACTGAGCCAAGCTTTTGGGTATTTATAATATCTGTATATCCATTGACTGTACAGCTACTTCAAAACTGAACATTGCAAGATTCTGATGTTAAAAACTAGTTTATCTAAACAAGATATGAGTCCTTAGGACTCATGATGTCCATACACTGTGAATGACCAGTGGTACAGTTTTCTTGCACAGAAATGCCAGACGTTAGAATGATTAATCAATATTATTTAGTGCAGCATGTAAATATTTAAACTGATTTACCAGGAGGTAACATGCATGACAGTCAGCAATCTGTGAACTGGTTACTAGGGTGACCTTATACTCATTCATACATAGCACTGTCCTGAATTTCTGCCTATTTATTTACTACTAAGTTCCTTTCTGATCTTATCCTCCAGTAAGAGACAGTTGAAAGACTGTAACATTAAATCCTAGAAATATAAAAATAAAATTAAATATGACAGGAAAAATGACAGGAAAAGAGCCCACAACACTTATTATTTTAGTTGTTAACAGCTATTGTTTTAATTGTTGTTTTATGTGAGTTTAGTCCTCCTTTCAAATTTCTATAGCTTCTAAGAACAAAATTTAAACTTCCATTAAATAGTATTGTCACTGACCACCTTTTCCTTTTTCAGATGCTGAGTAGCCACATTTTCCTCATGTAACGCACAGCAAACAAGTTTTCATCTTGTACTCCTTTTCTTATTTGTAAGGGGTGTGACCATTTTAGCCCAACTATTCACAACCATGTTCTCTGTTCTGCTGTGTGCTATAGCACTGTAAAACTGGCCATTAAAGTATAGAAATCAGTGAATTATTGGGTCTAGTCAATTACCTGGCATCAATATATTTGAAACAAATTGATTAGTTTTATCCTGTTAAATGCCTGTGTAGTCATTACCACACAAAGCTGGATTCTTAGGTCTTTCGTGTGTCAAATGGGACAGAAAGCTTAGATTTCTATGCATCCCTGTATGTATATTGCAGAGAGCTTTCCATCTATTATGAAAATTGCTGTCTATTTGAATATGCGCTGTGCTGAATGTCATCATGACTGCCTGCATCTAAATTACTTCACTGAGATATTCCACTCAGAGCATTTTTAATGAAACATTACTCTTGTTGTTTTATAACTTTAGCTAGTTGTTTTATATTCAGAATATAGTGCAATATATCAGCCTCTCTTTTCAATATTCTCCATATAGTTTGGTGCATTTTTATGCAACGTATGTGAAATGGATTTATATTTTATTTCTGCTCTGTGTTATGCTGTTTAAGCCTGTCTGTACTATTCTTCAGTAGTATCTGTAAGGGACCTTAATATCTTCCATCTTGACCTGTATTATGGAGATTCTTTTATACTATAGGAATGTAATTTTTTCTAAGACACTATCCAATAATTTGTGGCTGGATACCACCATGCACTTTTCTAAAAGACTTGCAGTGCTGAGAGAAATTTATTGTGTGATTATGGGAAAATGTAACAGGCTGATTACTCCTGAAAAAAGAGAGCTCTTGCCTTTCAACTAGGCAGAAAGTTTGCAAGTTCAAACTTGCAGCAAGACAGTGTACCTCATACTCACTCCTTTCTGAACCATGAGAGTTTCAGTAGCTTTTCTTTTTTTTTTTTCTTTTTTTTCTTTTTTTTTTTCTTTATTTCTTTTAGATCTCTAATAGCACCTAGAAGATGGAAAGTATCTGCTCTTGAGTTGGAACTTGTATGTTTTCTCAGACCATACTATAGTGCAGGAAGGTGAGACTGTTGTGATGAGAATTCTCCATCTTTAGCTACTATGATCATTCTGGGACAAATTAATGACTATTTCTGTATCTTTCTATATTCTCAGCACAGTACAAATGTTAAAATGTTTAGAAATGTATTTTACTTTGGATGAAAAATCCACAATTTGATGTTTGTTGTACACATCCAGGAAGTGATGGTCCTGTAGGGACCTGTAGAGAATTAACTGTCACATTTGGACATCAAGTGCTACAGAACAATAATTTGTGAGAGCTGATAAGACAGGATTGAGGAAGCAGAAACTCTACTGCGGGGAGTTAATCTCTGGTCTGTCTGACAGTCGTGGTCCAGCTACCCCACAGAGCAGACATCAGGACTATGTGATAACATAGCCTAGTTAATAGGGTCTGTTGAGAAACAGAGAACATGATCACCTGGAGGAACTGCACTAATCATGATTCTACTGCTATTTTTTGGAAGCTGGCTCAGGAGTCTCTGCATAGTACTACACTACTGTGTACACATTCCCTAAGAGCAGTAAGGCAGATATAATAACATAGTTATGTAGCTTTAAGTATATGTATTTGAAACATGACCTAAAGTGTAGTATGCTTTGGGAAATGTTTTGACTGAATGTTATCCCACTGATAAATATCTATTGCTCAAACCCAAGCCTTTTCTGAATGAGGATTATTTTCAATATATTTTCAGTGAAAGACATTTTACTGTACATTTCATCTTCCCATTTTAGTACCTCTCAAAGAAAAAAAATCCATTAGCTAGCTTGTCAAAGCCCATATAGAATATCACTAAAAATAATTGAAAGCAGATTTATTTACCTGTACTGTAAAAACCTAACACTGTATTTCCATTTTCATTCTTTCTTCTAACTAATCTCTCTAATAGCTGTTGTGATAAAAATTGAAATCACAGATCTTGTTGGTAAAAGATTTACGTTATAATGTTCCTGAGTTCATTTTCACCCAAATTTATTGAATAAGTACCATAGAATCACAGAATCATAGAATCATTTGAATTGGAATGTAATTTAAAGGTCATCTACTCCAACTCCTCTGCAATTATCAGGGACACCTACAGCTAGATGAGGTTGCTCAGGGCCCCTTCTAGCCTGACCTTGAATGTCTCCAAGGGCGGGGCATCCACCACCTCTCTGGGCAATCTGTTCCAATGATTCACTGCCCATATCATAAGAAACTTTTTTCTTACATCAAGTCTAAATCTCCCCTTTCTTAATTTGAAACCATTTCCCATTGTCCTATCACAACAGATCCAGATAAAATATCTGTTCCCCTCTTTCTTTCACCCTCCTTTAGATAGCCTTCTCTTCTCCAGGATGAACAGTACCATCTCTCTGCCTGTCTTTATAGGGCAGGTGTTCCATCCCTTGGATCACTTTTGTGGCCCTCCTCTGAATGAACTCTGACAGGTCCATGTCTCTTCTGTACTGAGAACTCCACATGTGGACACAGTACTCCAGGTGAGATCTCATCATCACAAAGAAGAGGAACAGGATCACCTCCCTCGACCTGCTGGCCATGTTTCTTTTGATGTAGCCGAAGATACAACTGGCTTTCTGGGCTGCGAAGGCACATTGCTGGCTCATGTACATCTTACCATCCAGCAGTACTCCCAAGTCTTTTTCAGTAGGGCTATCCTCAATCCTTTTGTCTCCCAGCTTGTATTGACAAGGGGGGTTGCCACACCCCAGGTGCAAGAACTTGCACTTGTCTTTGTTTAAGCTCATGATTTTCTCCTGTGCTCACTGCTCGAGCCTGTCTAGGTCTCTATCACAAGATTCTCTAGTGTAAATAGAAAATACAACATATACTCAAAGTAATATACTAATTCAAATTGAGATAAGTACATTAAATTCTCTCTCTCTCTCTCTCTTTTTTAGCATATTGATCAATATATATTTCTCACAAAGCGGTATATATTTTGATAAGCAATTATGATGGGAAGAAAAATCTTTCATCATAATATTACAATTGCATCCTGACCTCCATCCTCTTCATTCCTCAACTCCAATAATTATTTCAAACTGACAGTTTCACTAAAGACTGAAGGAAATACTAACTTTTTTTCTCAGAAGAAGAAATAGATTTGTTATAGGTTAAAGCTTTTTGAACTGGGGAAATTAAAATCCATGTGTGTAACAGCTGAATAACAAAAAAATCAATTTGGAATTACAGTAATTTAGTTTTTTTTAGAATGTTTGTTTACTCTTCACTGGAGACTATTTGCTCAATGAAGATGTTTGTTTGAAACAGTTATGAGAATAGGTATAATCGAGGCTATATTTATTTAAATTTCTTCACTTGCCTATAAAATTCTTGTTTAACTAACAGTATTCTTAAGGTGTTCCATATAGCACACGTAGATGTGAATGTTGGGTTTGAAAAGACCATCAGTACATTTGAGCAAGATCAGTAGGAGATTTCATTTATTTATTTCAGTGATAAGTCAGGTATAGCTCTGAAATTTGATCATGCATCACTTTGAAGTATATTGTGGCAAATCTTCAAGCTGTATAAATTGATGTCAGTGTTCACTTTCCCCTTTTTAAACCTTTGGAAATGTATTGAGGGAGAAATAGAATAAATTAGCGACAAGCTGTTGACACCTTTTATAATATCCTTTAAAAATTGCATTTACTTTTACAATTTAAATTCACAGAAAGATTATTCTTCCTATTGCTGTCGGTAGATTTGAAAGTGACAGTCTTAGCTGAACATCAAACAGTACTTTTAAATTTCAGCTAAAATAAAAATTCTTTGAAAAGGGGAAAAAAATGTTTTTGTTTTTATTTTACTAATCTTCACAAAACAAGTCTTGTTTTCTGCATCAAGAAACGTAGTATTTTCATAAATTATTTCACAAATATTTTCATAAAAGTATTTTAAATAAAATCTTGACGTTTTCAAGCTGGAAAAAATAGAAGAAAGGGTCAACATAGGGTCAGAGAACAGTTTTGTTTATCTGCGTGAAAGACACCTGCATTTGCATAACTTACAAACTCCTGGAAAAAATGCTGCTAACTTCTGCTAAATATGGGCTAGTGTGTGCCTGCCAATGCATTTTCTGAAGCGGCCATTTGTATTGAGCATGTGACAGTACAAGAAAACTCTTACTGGATTCCAGGGTCCGCTGAGGTTATGGGCACACAAACGACTAAGAAGACTCCCTCCTGAGCACTTAATAATGTGCTTGCTGTTTCTTGGTGATAGCTGAAGCAAAAGAAGATAAACATCTGCAAAAATCCAAATGTATGCATACCTGGGGACGCAACTTTAGGAGATAAATGCTTTTCTAATCGAAACTACTTCTACTCATGTACAAAAACATATTTAAGGCTTTCACTACAGCTGCGTTTCACAGTTCAGAACACTTTAAGGATGTTTTCACTTTTGTGCTACATGATCCTGATCCAAAAGTCATTGAGGTCTAATGAAGCACTTCTGTTAATGTCTTACAGGTCTTATGTCAAATTATAAACCAGGAGGACATCAGTGAATCTAGTAATTTTCATAAGTTTTTTGTAGTAATTCCAATAATGCATCAACTAAAGTATTTATTAAGGAGAATAACAGCATGTTTGCTAACTATGTAAATGCCAAAGGTACTGTATTCTCTAGTTCATTTTACCCCTCAGTTAAATGCTGTTATTTTTTTGAAATACGTTGTTACTTTCTTGGGGCAGAGAGTTAGTTTTCTCAGTGAGAATAGGTTCCATCTGTTACATGGGGCTGAAAAACTGTGTTTTGAGATTACATTTAAAAAGAAGCAATGGGAAAAGATAATATATTCATTTTATTCCATTTTCACTACACAGTAATTCATAAGAACTGGATTGTTATATACTGTGGCGTTGGTCTTTTAGCATTCTTATAGAATTTCTGTAGTAACATGAAGCTGATGGTGTTTGGCTGAATTACTATTAAACCAAAGCAAGGGCCCTTTCTTATAAAACACTGTATGCGCTCTGAGAAAACAACAGTCTTTGCCTAAATCTATGCCCCAACATTAACAAATAATGTTACACAAAATGTAACAATCAAGCAAACAAAACATGAAGTTAAACTAAACACTATGAAATAAACCAACTTTCCTAGAGTCATACATAAAACTAATGACAGAGCGGAAACTGAAGCCTAGTCTTCTGAAAACTATGTTGAACATTTTAAGTGGAAATCTCCTAGGGCTGCTCCAAAATAATGCCTCCTATTTTCTTATTTTGGCCCACATTAGAAAAAGATGTTGGTGACACAGCAGCAGAGGTTGAACCTTCCCATCAGTATTCTGTTACATTTTGTTTCTGTATGACAGATGGCAGCAGAGGGGTAATATGACAATATGGTATTCGACATGGAAGTGCAGAAGAAGCAAATGTGTATCACTGAATTCCTCCATGTTGAAAAAATGGCACCTGCTGACATTCATTGACACTTGCTGAACATTTATGGAGAGGCCGACCAGTGGATGGTGCATTTTAGCAGTAGTGACACTCGTCACTTCCAGTGGTGCAGGTTCTTACAAGAATGACATCACTGTTGAAAATGGTAGTGACTATGCTGAAAAAGATTGTTTTGTAGGTGAGAATTTGTTCTGTCAATTAGTGTTATTGCACTCTGTATATCTGTTGTATTTTCCACGGAAATGAATAGGAGGCATTACTTTCAGAGCAACCCATACATATTGTAACATGAGATGGCAATTAAAGAGATGCACTTTAGCCACCTTGATATTCATTACTTTTGTGGAATTGCAGTGTTTTTCAATGTGTTACCTTTATCACACCAAGCAGTGCATGAAAATGAAAATCAAACCCTAATACACTTCTAGTCAATCATATAGTTTATTTTCTTCTACCCTGATAGAGTTCTCTTGTCCTTTGTCTTTGCCTCAATTCTCTTTCAGCTTTCTTTTCAGCTTTCTTTCTCTCCTAACTTGCAATAAATGCTTAATCTTCCTATAACAATCATAATAGAAAGAGAAAAAATGGGTGATATTAGCTACTACTTAGAAATGCATATGGGTAATGCACTACTGAAAGGTTAGAGAAAAAACTCATTCACTGCTATCCTGCTGTATACAGTTTAACCTACTACCTCATTTAGTATCTGAACTAATTGGGCAATTTAAATTGAAAAGTTTATTATGATTCTTATTACTGCTCTTCATATTTTGCATGGAAAAATATAATTTATCCTCATTCAAAAATAATAGGATTATTTGGAAGAAACTGTTGATAACATCAGGATCATTTTTCATCTGATGACGCTTTGGCTTTTTAATTTTGTTTCTGTCACTATAATTAAGAATGACTCTAAAGGCCTCTACCTGATCTCTAAATGACACCTAGACTATCATTATTATATATTAGTTTCTTCCGTAAATGAGAATAAACAGAATTCACTAGAACCATGTAATATACCATGCCAAATAGGAGCTTCTGTGGAAATATAAGCAAGCTGTAAGAGCACAGTCCTCCTCCTTTGAAGTGCTGAGCAACATTAGAATGCAAAACAGCAGCTAGCTCCTTTACAGCTGAGAAGTCTCAGCTCAGATTATCACTAGGCAACATAATTTTGTACATGTAATGTTAATATAGGTTCAATCCAAAACCATTTTAAATTAATATATGTCTTTCTACTGATTTTCATAGTCTTGAAAAAAGAGAAATCTTGTATCTCTATGTAATTTTCAAGAAGGGTGTTTAGTGGAAGCAATGGGAAAAAAAATATTGGTAGTTACAGCCAGATGACATTCTGAGGACACAAGCAGAGCAAAAGATGAAGGTGAATCAAAGGACGCACTACTGCCTTAAACTCAAGGAAAACTCTAAAAAGAAAACTGACCTACAAGTAAGAATGGTATTTAGGCTGTTGAAAAAGTATACCAAGTTTTTGCAGTTGGAGTAGAAAGCAATGCCTTCTACAACAGATATAAAGTGCTCAATTACAATATTTATAATAGAGCAAACTGTCAGCTACAAAATACTCTTTTTCAAGACAGCCATTGTTATTAGCCAACTTACGCAGATGAGCTGGTTGAGAAGTTCATTTTGTTGTGTGGTAGCTGTGCATGGCTGTCCAGAATATGGCTTGTCTTTCACATTGCTGTCACCACTGCTGAAACGCACTTCCTGCTGCGCTGTGCTCATGTTCACTTTTTGGTCTCCATAAACTTTAAGTAAGCATCAATGAATGTCAATGTGTGCCATTTTTTCTGCTTGGAACAAGCACTGGGAACAAGCACAAGCACAACATTGTGGCCTATTAAATTAATGTTCATACTGAATACAACAACCTACATTTGGCCTCATATCTTGACTAAGACATATAAAAAGAATAAGAAACCACCTGTTTCCCAATACTTTTATTTCTGTGGTAGCTGCCTCTCTTCCTGCCTGGTTATTTTAATTTGTGTACCTTTTATCTATAGCCTCATGTTTTCTTAAACTGTTTCATAAACTCTAACACTCCAACATATGGCTGACACAGTTTTGATGTTCTTGTTTTCCAGTAATGATAGGTTAGTTGAAAGAAGTCTAATTCCGGACAACAGGTCTTACATGTTTCCCACTATGATGGGAAAGGTACTTATGCTTCAGCATAGAACATACGATCTGAGCTCTTCATGAAGCATCAACAGAGTGATGTGAGTAATGCGATGCAAAATGACTCATTCACCTGGATGATTCATATATATGATGCCATTTGTCATCTATTAAAAAAAAGATGATAGAGATTGTTTTTGTTTCTTTAGTTTTGCTGAAACTTTTTAAAATAAATGTCTAAAAATAACGGATAGAACTATGTGATAGTTACTGACTGCAGAAGACATGACATTTTACAAGTGGAATAGGTTATACAGAAAAACAGGTATTTCTTTTCACTGTTAGCACTCTTGAGAAGGTTAGTACAATATAGTCTATTTTTTAAGGTCTATATTCAGATACTTAGAATACAGCAGCAGGTGAAGAAAACCGTAACAACAAACACAATGAGTTTGGCATTTGTAAATCATTTGTAATTGTTCATAAAATCAGCTGAACTTTGCAACTCTGCTTACGTGTCACAAAAATTTAACTTGAAACACAATGGAAATAAAATTAAATTTACTATCTATAAAAACAATGCAACAAAGCTGCTAAAGTTACCTGAATTAATCCATAACAATGACTGGTATTTCAAGTGGATTATTCTGCTGGATTTAATTTTGTATAGTGAGACATAATTCAGACAGGCACTAGAGGTGTTTGCTTCTGATAGCTTGTGATAAAGCAGTCCCTGCGGACTTTTAACTGATCATATTATGTAAATATTTAGTATTTTATAATCTTTACAAATTAGCAGCAAGATTAATATGCTTGCATATTAATTATTGTTTATACACACATTTCCAAACTAAATTTTGACTTTATGTTGAAGTTTTCACTTAAATTGAGAAAATTTGAGTATTTCATTACATAATATTATGAAATTTGATTCCAAGTTTTAATTGAAGAACTGGTCTAAAATTTTTTGATGTTGCAGATAAAACATGTGTGCATTTCTCAGTTACAACCGTAATGTATAGCATTTGGTATGAACTTGCTTCCTAGACTTGCATCAGACACTTAATGATTTCTTAATTCAAAATTACAACTGGCTAAAAATTTTCTAGAGGAAAATGAGAATTCAATAAAACTAGATTTTCTTTTTTTTTTTTTTAATATTAAAAAAAATGTTTACACTTTTTCATGATGATAGTTTTAAAAGAAAATACAAATGCTGAAAATGTTTTTTACATCTGTTATACATAGACACATAGTTATATACAAGAATATTTATAACACGCTACAGTGAAAATGCTGAGTCACAGCTTGAAACAGTGATTGAGCACCTAGTGAGAAGGCAGAACCAACCCAGGGGAGCTCAGGTGCATGCAATGCGTTTGAGTGACCTGAAGGGCTGAGTCAGGATCCACCCCTTCCCAGACTTAATTTAAGGAGGATTGGTGGTAGGAGCTATGGCTATCTCTTTGGATATTTGCATCTACCTGAGGTCTTCTGAAGGTAAGCAGCTTCTTAGCTTCTTCTAGGCATGTTTTTTATTTTTTTTATTTATTTTCTCCTTTCTCTCCTCTCTTAGTGCCTTCTGCTGTCATGTTTGAATGAATCCCTCCCCCACTGCTGGCTGTCATCTTGCTGCTCTGCTGCTGTTGTTGTGCTCTCCATCACGTTATACGTGCTCACTAAATATAAGATATAAACTTTTTGTGGAAGTGGATGTTTATCTTACTGTAGGAAGGAATTACATTTTAAAATCTCAGCATTTCAGTCAAAGCTGAAAATCCACATTTGCAGTCAGCTATATTATAGTATTCTTATTTACCTGAAAATATTTGCTTGAAAGCATAGAAGCAAGAAGTACAGGTGAGATGTCCTTGTAGTAGTTGGACATATAAGTCAAAGTTAGAGAAAACCTAACCTAAGTTTGCAAGTGGTTCAGCTGCTAGGAATAATCTTGTGCAGTGGATAAAAGCATGGATGGAGAAATCTGATGCTGTTAGGTTGTGCATGATGAGGTAAGTCAGATAATATCTGATGTTTTGGTTATACATGTATTTTTTCCTTTTCCATTTTTATCAGGGTACTTTGCAGTGTAATAAGTTATGCTCAAAAGAAAAACTTTTTCTCAAAAAACATAAATTTTTGGAACAAGAGTGAAGGAGAAGAAACCTGTAATGGAGACTTGAAAAAAGATGTGAAATTAATACTAGAAGACAATAGTATCTAGACACACAAAAAAACCAGAACTAAACAGGAACTTATATGCGGAGTGAAAAAGTTTGTCTTAATTTTCTTCACTTTCAATTTTTCCTCATCTCCTATAATTATTATTTTTTTTTACTTAAAAAAAGTGATTTACTTAAGGAATTAGGGTTATACAAGATAGCATTTTGTTTAATTTCTATGTTTGAAATATTCAAGATAAATTCACTTTCATTTTTAGAATCTGGGTTTTGTGTTTTAAGAAAGGAGAAGGATGAATCATAATAGGAGAGAAGAAGAGAAGCGGGAACAACAAATGGCATAAAATGACTATCTTTCAAAACAAAGCTTGATCAATTTGTTTTGTGATGTGTTTATCTGCTCTAGTACTGGCAAGGGAATGGTCTCAATAACCAACTTAGTCCCTTTACGATCTTGTGTTCTACATTACCTATCCTTTCAAGTTTCTTCAGGGATCACTCCTGTTTTAAAATGATAGGTGTAACTGAACACATAGGTGATAAAATATATTCAATTACAACAGGAAATTGAACTTACGGAGCCCAAATAGTTCCCAAACTGATGAGGTTAGAAATTTGCATTCTAAGCGATTGATTCTGTTGCATGATGATGATTAATCTTTTATTTGTATAGCTGCTTTCCAAAGCTCTAAATAGTTTTTACTAACTGCAAGAAAACCAAGAGTATTTCAGTCATTGGCCTGAACCTTAAAAAGGTTGCTTTCTTTGAGCTTATTTATACGTGAAGGTCATAGTCTGCTTCAGGGTATGCTTCACAGCTTTTCAAGTTATTTCATGATTGTGAACTCAACATTGACAGGGTTTGATGCAACTTTAAAAAAAAAAAAACAAAAAAAAAAACCTGAGGAGTAGCAATCTGAAAAAAGTATTTGTTTATTTGGATCCAAGCGAACGGTTCCTGGCCTGGGTAGTCTGCTTCATTGCTGTCTGGAGTGGACTATGAAACCTCTCATGTCATCCTCAGGGTTTTGTGTTGTTTTTTTATAGAGCTGACAGAAAACTAGGCATTTAAAATTGGTACGTTGGGAAGCAAACACAATGAAAGAAGTGCAATAGAAAATCTTTTTTCTAAAAATCAAGTAGAAAGAGAAATAGGAATCTTATACTGAGATAAAAACAACTTTTTTCTCACAGAAGCGAAAAATGTTGTTGAAGTGTTTTCTTGCTGTTAGATCAAGTTGCGGAGCTTAAATCATCAATAGCACACTCTGACTTCAGAAAATCACTGCTACTTTACCACAAATCATTTCTACATTTAGCAATAGTGATCTTGCTTAAAGAAACTCATGTTAATAGTATTTTTCTGTCTCAGTTCAAATTTCAGAGGTGCATATTACTTGCATTTTAATTGTCCTTGAAGCTAAGTTACAGATAATTATTCCCATCAGCTTTTCCCCTTGTTTTATTAACACAGTATCACTTTCTGTTTTTGTTTTTTAATTACTCAAGTCACTGGACAATGGCACTAATACAAAGGAGTTATAAAAACCATGAATGTAGGGAACGAGCTATTTGTTTTGTCTTCTCTGTTTCTGAATCGGACTTAATTTCAGATTTGATTGACAATTTCTGAATTAAGTGATTTGTCTCACAAGTCAGTTTACTCTTCGCAACTGTAGAGATGAGATTTAAAAGAATCATATGGGAATCAGATGAAAATCTTTCTTTATAAAATGATCTTGCTCATTTTAGAAAACATCTTATCTTCAGAGACTGCAGGTAATTTCTGCTAGGTTGATACGGAATCAAGTTTTATGATGTTTTTGTTCTAGATGTATCTAACTTCTAGTCAGAAAAGTAGACAGCTCCATAGAAATATGGTAGTTGTTGGTTCCAATCTTCTGTTAAGTTTGGAATGAATAGATTAATTTTAATGGTTCAAATAAGGTCAAATTAATTATTGGTCTGAAAACAAAGACTGCCATACTTGAAGTATAATTGAATCGCCAAACCACTTACTCATTAAAGAGCATAATTTTAGACTGGAAACCAAAATAATGCAAATATAATCTCAGGTTTTACAAAATAAGTTAATATGTAGTACGTTTTGGAGGGCTTCTTTTTTTTTAACTAGAAATTATCAGAGAATGTGTGTTTACGTATGGGGAAATGAAGAAACAACTGCTTTCTTGAGTATCATCAACATTTGAAAATGGAAAGATAATTTTAGATACATGAAGAGGAGAAACACATTTGGAAATGAAGTTTAGAAAAAGAACTAACATAACATAAACAGGCAGATGAATTTTGACAGATGTGATTTTTTTTTTTTTGTGACTGCAGGATCTTTTGATTTTTGTCTTAGTATCACTGGAAAAAAAAAAAGTTTGTGCTTGTATTTGTGGTTTCAAGATCAGGCTGACAGTAATTTTTCTGGAGAGTCTTATGTGGATATTTCAGTGCATGCTCTATTCAGCTAACTTTCAATACATTCGTTGCCTTCCCCTATTCTCATGACAATAACTGTTCCTGTAAAATTCAATAATACAAACTTAACCTGAATTGAAGTTAAATAAATTCCTTCTACAAGTTGTCAGAAATCTCCAGATTATGCTTTGTCATCTCATTTGGATGGGAATTTCAATGCTTTCTTAAAATTTGTGTAGTTTTCTCTTTTCCAAAGATAAAATATTAAGGAATATGAATACTAGATGTAAAATAAAGGATGCACTTACAGTAACTTACCAACATAACTTTTTTTAATTATTATGGTAATAAAGCATACTGATTGTCTTCAAGGGTTTTTTGATTTAGATTTGGAAGGTGAGACTGAAATCCCAGTGTTCTAGACTTTGGAATTTTTGAGTGGTAAAAATAAATACATTGTTTGAAAAGAGATTTCATCCATTACATAAAATTCATGAAGACTCAGAAGAGGAAAAAACATGTGTTTGTTCAATTACAGATGATATATGTATATTTTCCCCTCCGTTATGCATCCCTGAAATTCAAGCAAACAATAACGCTAATTTACTAAGCGTAAACAGTAGGATTGAATCATGAGATGATCAGTGTTTCGATTGTTTGAAGGACCAAAAAAAATAGGAAAGTAATAACCTATATTCATACACATTCAAATGTGTATTAGCAGAGGTCTCAAAGCATAGTGTGTATGCTACTAATGCCAAAAGGCATGTCAAAAAAGCAATAATCGCTACTCCTCTCACACCTGCCAGATATGCATCTTTGATTTCCCTTTGGAGGTTGTGGAGTGCCATTGTCTCTCTGTCTGCTGAGGATCAGTGGAAGCTGTGGGCCTAGAAATACCTTTTGAATATCTCCAGATGAGAGGGGAGGTGGAAGCAGTGGGCTGCATCTGCATCCTGCTGTGCTAGTTCCTGGCCAGCTGCGAAGCCCTCAGCTACTGCTGCCCTGTTCCCACATATAGCATCTGTGGCTGTGAGGTACTGGGATCTAAGCAGACTGTTTGAGAGTATCTATTCTAATGTTTCTTCGTATTTCTGTGTGAAATATCCTGCTCACTGTCAGTGGAGGATGTAGAACATCCATCCTTGGCAGTGTTCAAGAGGTGTCTGGATAAGGAGCTACGAGATATGATTTAGTTTGTGGTAGCAATGGTAACGAGAAGATGGTTGGACGAGATGATCTTACAGGTCGTTTCCAACCTTGTGATTCTATGATTCTATGAACAGAGAAAACACATGAAAATCATGATGTAAGATGATACAGTGACACTGTCATTATTGATTATGCACAGATGCCTTACTAAAAGCTAATCATGAGTCCAAATTAAAATCAGGAACTATGTGACAAACAGTTAGGGAACCTGCTTTAGGAAGGGGAATGGACTCAGTGGCCTCTTGTGATCCCCTCCAACCACTGCAATTATGTGATTCTGTAGTAGCTGCTTCTAAACTTCATAATTTGCTTGGAACAGAGCAATTTGAAATACTGGAGTGCTGTTCATATTGGAAAGATGTAGCCATGTTTTAATCACAGATCAGTTGGATATGCAACTGTGACCAGTGTCCATTTTTAGAGATGACCTGGGAAAAGGATCAGGGCTTGTCACTTTTCTCTGGTTGTATGGGACAGCCTTCTTAGAGGACAGTATCTACAGAAGGATTCTCAAATGGAACAAAATAAAATGTGAGAATAACATTAAAACAGGATTGCTATTGTATGCTCTTGATTGCTTTTGGGTAGAGTGGTGAAGCAATGGGTGTGAAGGGGACAAAAAGTTCAGGTTAGAGGATGGTGAACAACGTCATGCCCAGAGATAGGCTGAGCAGAGGAGAAAAGGCAATGCCACTGAATGACTAAATGAATGCGGCAGTAGCTATACCTTTTAAATTGGTTTTCTGGGGTTTAATCTCAGCTCTGTAGAGGACAGACACCTGTAGAGAATTTTATTCGCCTTTCTGCAATAACTCTCAAATTACTGATTGCAGCAAATTACCTCTACAAGAAGAGGTATGTCTTATTTTGTTGCCTTGTCTTTAATTTCTAGTTTTAGAGATATTTTATGTCTTAAAAGTCTTTTATTGCATGGTCTGGCTGTGTCATCTATATGTTTGTATGTGGAGGCCAAACATGTAGGATTGAAAGAGGATAAGCAGATGAAGTACTATCCAAACTAGAGGAAGTTCTTTTGGAAGATAGCACAGACAAATTCTTCATTTCTGGGACTTTTATTTGTATGTTTCATGTATATGTTTTCTAATTATCTTCTGGGCTTATATGTGAGAAAAGACGTACTATTATGGATCAGTTCTGCTTTGAATTTAGCAAAAATGCTGTTGTACTTTTATTGAAATACACTTTTATTTAAATGTACAGCATGTGGAGCTATATATATATAAAAGTTAATAAAATGGCAGTACAGGAGTGAATTTTTTTTCCAATTCTGTTTATCATATAGCAAAGGAGAGAGGGTTGTGGAAGACTATTAAATATGTGATAAATCCTATGTCACAATTTTCTATTTGTATTTAAGAATGTGTCTTTTGAGAGATTTGAGAATTCGATGTCTAAGAATGTTTCACTGTTTTCAGGGGGTTGGTTTTCTGTTGGTTTACACAGTTATGGTAAACATGGAGTGATATGCATATACTATAGGTGAAGAATGCTGTGTAGTATTTGAAAATGTATGGCAGTGCATGGATATGTTTTTAGAACTTGTAAGATATCATGGAATTCTGCATTCTGCAGTATTTCCTGTGGAGGGTGATCTCACATCACTTAAAAGCTCCCATTAATTTTTACTGGTAATTACTGTAATTGAAACACTGCAAATAAGGCAATATAAGAATGTTATGGCCCAGATTCCATCTACTAGAGTGTGATGAAAAGTTAGATATGAGACATGATAAGCATGTTTTATACTTGATAATATTGTCCCTAAAAAGAAGGCCATGTTATATCATGTGCTGCACCCTTTTGCCCTCGTTAGTAATCTTAGTTCCAAGACATACACATAGTACATACATTAGTACAAAAAAAAGCTCAAAGTTACAGAAGACAAATGCCACAACTAGCTTACAATGCAAATGATGTGTTATGTCTTTAGGCAGCAATAAAGGTAATGGTTTCAGAGCTCTTAATTGATTCTGGTAGATTTGTGTTCACAAAACTTTTTCTAATCTTAACATCCTGAGCAACATAAACTCATTATCAAAGGTACGATGTTACATCTTTATGAAAAAAAACATCACTAGGACATAGTATGTATTCAGCAATCCTGCCTGTTTTATGCTTTTGAACAATATCCTAGGTGCTCAGAAAATCTGTTCTCAATAAATATTATCTATCATGATTTAATAAAGTTTTCTTTGAAATTTTACCAAAATCATGATTTTTAAGTCAAACAGAGCGCACAATAATGTAATTATGTCATGAATCCATTTAAATTAGCTTATAATTTCTTTAGTTTTCCACATTAAAAAAAAAAAACTTTTTCATAATAATTCATACAGATCAACAATCTTTTGCTATAAATGTTTGTTTTGCTGCTTTTTCAGCCTCCCAATTTTATCTTGGCCCAATGTCTCGATCCAATTTATAGGAGGGAGATGAGGTTCTTTTAATATCTGTATACCCAGCCTGAGATTAAGAAACAACGGTTCAAATGTTAGTCCAACCAGTTTATTATAAATCCTAATCAGGGAGACGGGGAAGGGA
>JAOWBP010002559.1:27725475-27767439 GCA_028571105.1 Tragopan temminckii | reverse complement strand
CCATTCCCATTCACTGACACTCGCTGAACATTTATGAAGAGCCAACAGTGGCTGTGAGCACAGCAAGGCACTGGGTGGTGCGTTTCAACAGTGGCAATAGCAACCCAAAAGACCAGCCATGTTCTAGGCAGCTGTGCACAGATGTCACACCACATAATGAAGAAAGTCTCCATCAACTGATTTACACAGATCAGTAGATTATGACCTGTGAGTTGTGTATGGAGTTGAACATTGGCTTTAATGCACTGGAAAAAAAATGGTAGTAATATTGAAATATTGTAAAGGTCACATCAAGCGGGTCCCACAAAAGCTCACACAGGAGAAGGAAGAACACCATATGTTAGTTTGTCAGGAACTACCGTACCAGTATGAACCCACAGGTGACAGTTTCCTGGATTGCATCACTACTGTTGACAAGGCATGTTGTCACTCCATGCACTGCTGTTTTGACTCCACCTCATTGTGGTGACACCATGTGAATTCCCCCTTGAAGAAAAAGTTCAAGACACAGCCCTCACAGTGGGTTAAGTCTTAAGCACTGCCTTTTCAAGTAGAAAAGTGGCAATACATCTGGGTTACCTGGAACCCAGAAAAACCATTGACTTTGATTGTTGCATTGCAACACTAAGCTGAAGGCTCAAACTTCTAAAGTCAGACCAGAGAAGGAGACAGCCTTTCTCTTACAACCTGGTAACACTATACTCCACAGCAGCCTGAAAACCTTAGAGAACATTGCCCATCTTGGTTAGAGTGTCCTACCACACACCATATAGTCTGAATTTGATGCCTTCTGATTCCCACCTGTTAGGTTCAGAGAAAGACGGTCTGTGCAGGCAATCCTATCTTAACAATAACACAACCATAACAACTGTGAAACAGTGGGTCACCTCCACTAGTGCAGATGTTCACAAATGCAGCATACAACTTAGTGTACATCTCTGGTGAAAATGCATAGCTAATGGAGGTGACTATGTTGAAAAAAAGTGTATTTTGAAACTAAGAAACCTCTCTGTTAAACAGCTGTACAATTAACAAACATACAGTTAAAAGAGCAGCATGGTTAGGATAGCATTTTACAGGTTTATGGTTATAAAGATTATCATAGTGGAAAAAGACAACGAGAAATGAAATGCTCACCCATAACCTAGGCTTATAGTAGAAAACTCCAAAAGATGGGATCTCCAAAAGGAGACACATCTCCGGAAAGAAACCCTTTCCCAGTGGCAGTCAGCCCTTACATGGGGTCTAGGAGAGGTGCAGCCAAGCTCTACCCCTTCTGGTCACACAGCTGAATCGCCTTCACCTGTGCTCCCATGGCTGACTCAGTGCTTGCCTCAGGAGATCAATCAGTGGTTCAGGCCGTGACTCAACAGTTCCCATACAACAGTATTACAGTGCTCTTTGTATCTGTTGTTGTTTCCACAGAAATAAATAGGTTGCTCTCAAAGTAAGGACTCCTGTGTGAAAGACCCCATATTTATGTAAGACACATACTCACAGACATTATATGCACATGCTACTATAAGTGTATACCTTTTTGATGTGCTTTGAGGTGAAAGGCAGTATATTAATGTGCGATTACTATCATTTCTTCAATAAGAAATCAAAGGAAAAGAAGATCAAAAGGTAGTGATTTCATATAAAAACACAATGAGAGGGCTCCGTCTTCCTGCTTTGTTGACCATGTTATTTATTGCTCATAATTATTTCTGCCCTTTCCATTATATAACTAGGTTGCATGTTGTAGATTATTAGAGCGATTATTCAGTATTGGTAAAACCTTATGGTTTAATTAATTCCTAGTGCAAGTGAAATGATTAAAGTCAGTCACAGCTTTATCTATGAATGGAGTAAAACCAGGCTGTTTTTCTAGCACCTGGCCTGCTGCTTTATTTCATTGTTCCATTATAATCTTTATCTTTACTGCCAAAAACCCACATCATTTCCACTGGCTCCACATGAGACTCAGACAAACAGTGACGTGTAGCTCTGCCAGGAACAGCTAAGGAAGAGCACAGACTAGCACTGCCTTTTGGTACCACACACTGTTCCTTTATCCAAAAGACCTATTTATGAAGCATTGCTTAAATTCTTACTTATTTCACGTTGATTTCAAGAGTGGTTTGCCAAAGTAAGGATGAGAAATGAGAACTGATCTCAAGTTCTGATCCATCTTTCAGCAACTACCAATATCTAAGGAGCAATCTGAGAGATATCATCAACAGTAAAATGCACTGAAGTGAGACTACACAATTCCCCACACTTCAGTATGTCTCAGTAACAAGTTTATCCCTACACTAAATATCTAATCTCTGTTTGTATTGCAGATTTAGTAAAAACATGATGGGAAGAAAAACATGGAAAAAATGGAAAGCATCTAGCAGAGTACAGAATACCTACACTGCTGAACTGAAAGTTGGAAGGGAGTTTGACCTGAACCAAAAAAATGAGATTTATCCAGAATCCGTGATTCCAATTATCATTACATTTCTTCGACCACAAAGTGCTGGACGTGAAACCAAATTTTCTTTTAAACACAGATGAACTCACAGTGTGTGACCGATAGAAAATTTCTTTTAATTTACCTCTGTTTTAAACATCTAAATAGATCAAGAATTAGATGCATTAAACATAAAATTTTAAAGGAAAATATATGTACAGGTAAACCAAATCTTGGTATTTTGCACTTACAAAACTTACTTTTCTTCTATCTAGATGCATCAGTAACTATAAGGAAATGATTTAGAGCTCAGGCCTTGCTCTCCAGTAAACCACAGTATTTGTTATGTTCTTAAAAGTACTGTATAATTAAAATCTGTTGCTTCTATCAGAGGCAAGTCTTTGAAGAATGCTATTGTGCAGTTGGTCAGAAAAACAGAATGCATGAAATATTCTCAGATTTAAGTGTTTGATTGCTCTCATTATAATGAGAAAAATGACAGCCATGCTGGACATAAATTATTTAAGCCAAGGAGAACAACACCTTGCATGTGAAAGAAGCAGCTCCATTGTCCTAATTTGAATAGCAATTTGAGTCTCCCATATTCTAAACAAGAGCTAAACCTATCCATCAACAAAAGACATTAGTTAACCTGGAGTTCCTGCACAATGCATAGTGAGCCCAAGACTCTTGCTCCAGAACGACCTAAATCTAAGGCACACAAAGCACATATCAGTGCTTTCTTGAGTTCTTGCTCTGTATTCATTATACTGAAGACTTAACCAGATCTGTTCTTATGCTGAGAGAGTGCCTTTAAGAGTGGCTCTGTGGCTGCTGTGGGATTTTTCTTCTCCTCATTGCTTCTGTTGTGTGAAGACCATATACTGAAAATATTGTGAAAATAAGTGTTTGTTCATAAAAACTGGCATATTTCTATTTCACTTTTTCTGTTTCAAGAAACCTGGCACTAAAGCAAATAATCAAAAAAACCTGTTGAAAAGCTTCAGTGAGGTATACAGGGATGCTATGTGGAAGATTTTTGCAGCCCCCAGTTCTAATCTGGTAAGATTGATAGAGATCTGGCCTTTTGACAACTGTGACATTTTTAAGAAGAGGAAGAGCATGATCTGCAAGTTTAGAATCCTGCTTATCTTCGGCTTTACCTAGAAGTGCCTCTTTCTTAGCAGGAACAACAGAGGGTATAAAATCTGAAGACATGTGCTGTAGTAATCTTTTCCTTAACAAACCATTCGAAATAGTACCACGAACAGAAAGGAGGTACATTAAGGAGGGACGATAGCTTTGGCACCCTCAGACCAGCAGCAAATGTATTTCTTGTCTAGAGCTGAGATTTGCTATGTAGATTAGACGAGCAATCCTCGCAAACTTTCAAAGGTACTGGTGTACAATTAACAAAGACCACCCTCACCTTCAGAACTGGCATTACTTACATCCAGGAGCAACCAGAGGTCCCTCTTTTACAGAAACAAATCCTAAAAACATGCATGGTAGTATCACAGAAGTTAGAAAGAGATCTGTGTGCACCTGTAATACATTCTCTTGTCAAGGATTCATTTCTTAATGCTAATTAATCTGATATGTTCAGGTGTTCTAATTTTACCATTTTGAAAAACAAAAAATTAAGAATAATTTAAGACATTGACTTGCTTTCGCAATGATGAGCCACGTAGGAGGTATTTTTCCTCAGAAAAATTTACCTCACCAATCTGTTCCTGTATTTGGAAATCATTTACCTACCACCTGGGATCATACAAACTGACATACGATACTGTTATCATCTGTCTCCTGGCAGCTAGCATATCTACATGAGAGGAAAGTTTGGCCTAGTTAGCACTAAAGAGCTATTAGGAAGAGATGAATGATATTTTTTTCCAAGCCGAAATTACACTTGAATAATTCTTAAAATATTGAAGCAATAATTAAAGACGAGGAGGGATCCACCTTGCCACATTACTATTTTTAAATCTAGGGACTTTAATGAGAAACAAAAGAGAAGAACAATTTAACACAATAAATAATTCAGCGGTGAAAGTCATGGCCACCAGAGAAGACATTTATGAGGAGTTTCAAAAAATGATTAGATAAAATTATGAAGGAAAAATCCTTAAATGAATATCAGATCTTATAACAGGAGCAAACTCCAGTGCAAGAGGCACCTCCAATGTGTTAAACTGACAGAAGCTGGGAGGATATCCTATGCAAGTGTTTCTATATGGTTGTCGTTTTTTAATTCTGTCTCTAAAGCATCCACTACTGGACACTGTCATAGACACTGGGGATGGTCACCTTTCTGTCTGACCCACTGTAGCTGTCCTAAGTTACAAAATTACCAGCCATCATGTAAGCTCTAAAGGAATATCAAGTCATACTTCATTATTTATGTGTAATCATGTACTTTTATTTATGTTTGAATACGGATGTGGATCATGGAATGGTTTGGGTTAGAAGGGACCTTAAAGATCACCTGGTTCCCTGCCATTGGCATAAACATCTCTTCCTTCAGGCTGCTCACAGCCCCATCCGGTCTGGCTTTGAACACTTCCACATCCACACTGTCAGGCATGCACAGTTTCTCTGGGCAGCCTGTTCCAGTGCCTCAACACTATCTGAGTGAAGAATTTCTTCCTAATATCTAATCTAAATCTACTCTCTTTCAGTTTAAAGTTGTTACTCTTTGTTCTATTACTACACTCTCTGATAAAAACTCCCTCCCCAGCTTTCCTGTAGGCTCCTTTAGGTCCTGGAAAGCTTCTATAAGGACTCCCCAGAGCCTTCTCCAAAACGAGAAAGCCCAGCTCTCAGTCTGTCTCCATAGCAGAGGTGCTCCACTCTTCAGAGCATCCTTATGGTTTCTCCTGGACCCATTCCAACACCTTCATGTCTTCCTTGTGCTGGGGCCCCCAGAGCTGAATGCTGTGCTGCAGGTGGGGCCTCACAAGGTCAGAGTAGAGGGGGACAACTGCCTCCCTTGCCCTGCTGATCACACTGCTTTTGATGCAGCCCAGTATCCGCCTGGCACAGACAACAGATTGTGTGCACACACTTTCCAAATGGTTAGCTAAAGGACTTTTGAAGTATGAAACATAAGCTACCTGCGGAAAAGTGGATATATGGCAAAATATGTATTTGACACTTTTGACATCATAATTTTATTCAGGCTCCAAATGCTGTTTTGAGATCTTTTAACATCCTGCAGTCTGCCTTTTATGTTAATCACCCTACATCTGCTCTGGCTGCAATAAAAGATACTTAAAAGGAGAGGGACATTTCCAATCCACAACAGAAGATACTTGCTAAGCAGTAAATATAACCAAGAGTTCAGCTAATATCCTGTGCACCGTCATCTGCAAATCTGTGATAGTCACACATAACCTGTTTTCTGTTATTGAACCCATGGAACTAGTTAAGTAAGCTGCATACACCTAGAAAAGTAATGACACTGACTGACACACAGGCTTGAAGTCAAAGAGTGTGCCAAAGGTTGGTAGCCCTGCAGCCAGTCCAAAATTGTGTAGATTACAAACTCCCTGATATTTCAAATGCAACTGTTTTATTGATTCTGAAAGATTGGATAAAAGACAAATCTGGTGATTACACTCCAGAAATTTAAGTGATATTGCTGGCAAACTTACAAGCTGTGGGGCAAAAAAAACCCCACCAAAATCAAAACAACCCACTAGAACAGAATCCAGCATATCTTTTTGATGAGAAAGTGACTGAATGAAATCTTCTCTTCTACATGAGAACCCTAGCTGTCTACAGAGATCAGAATCCTATAGGGGATGCAAAAAAGCTCAGTCCAAAGCAATCTACATGGTTTTTATTTTTACCTGTCCTCGGGCTCTTGGCTGTTAGAAAGCCGAAGCGTTTTAGGGGAATTTTATATGCAGTTTGCCTGAAAAACAGCCACTATTTTTCATTGCTTTTTCACAGCAGCAATAAGACAGCAGCACAAGAAGTGTAACTCATATATATCTCAGCCGTGTAACCCTTACTTTCACTGCTCCCCACAACAGCTCTAAGTGAGCTGACAGCACCCATAGAAAGTACATTGAGATATGCAGTAAGCTCTTTTTCTTCACAGGTAACTTGTTTCCATCCCTTTTGGTTGTTTTCTAAGCTTGCTTTTCTGTGCAGACAACGATCCACAGGAGAGAAGACACGAGGGTAGTGGTGAAATGGAAATGGCAACTTGTTTTTTTAGGGTTAATAGTCTCCAATATATTAAAAAGATCTTTCTGAATTCTAACTATACACCATTTAATACAGAGGGGTTGGCAACAAGGAAAGTAGCCAGGAGCACAGTTAATGGAAGCTGTCCTTATTTCTTTGAAAAAGGATTAGTCTTCCTACTATCACTCAAGAAACAAAGCTTTAAAAGTGACACTGGGGGGAAAGAGGCAACGAAAGCAACCAAAAACAACAAGAAGGAGCGGGAAAAGAATGTCTCTTCTTATTAAAAAAGAACACCTTAGAATTTGCCAATAGCAAACAAGCACTTTATTGTCACACTTTATTTTCTCCTGTATATCAAAGCACCAGATTTGCAATGGCAGCCACACAAATGGCAGATTTTATTATGATCTAATATTTAGATGTTGGCAAAGGAAAATCATGTTCTGTCACTGCACACAGTGAGCAACAAATCTATCAACTGTCTTTCACTTTTCACTTTAGCCTAGTAGAGGGTTGAGAACTGTCAGCAGGTCTTACACCAGGGAAATGTCATTGATTTCAATTAAATTATTCCTTTATTGTGCAACCAAAAGGAGGCTTAGAGCCTTTAGTTTTCTTCTTCCATCTTGATCACATACCCAAGTTTTACTTACATTTCTTGCAAAACAAGCGGAACAAAATGCATTAACGTGTAAGGTCAAAGAGGGAGGTAATCAAAGAGAATGCAGGAAACAAAACCATTTCTAGGCTTTTGGAATCCGATGTGTTAAACTCTGAGAGCAGTAAGATTTATTTCTCGGTGTCGTATCATTCCAAAACAGCATCTCTCTCCCTGAATTTGCAATTTAATGCTAAAAAGATTATTTATTTTCCACCCTTCCTCATAAATAATGGACAAGGTCTAATTTCCTGCTCAGATTGCTGATGTTAAGATTAACAGCAGTTTACTTGCTTGGTATGTGGATGGGGAAAAGCCAAAGGACCGCTTTTATATACAGAGACTGTACAATCTTTTCACTCTTGATGTTACGGCTGCAATCCTAGTCTTGTCTGCAGCCTTGAAAATTGCTATTTTTTAGTTATTTAACAGCTGTACATGTTCAAATGGACATGAGATCAAATTGAGCCTTGACTGTTACGGATAAGGCAGGGAAGCAGGAATTCTGCTATATGCACATGTGCACAGAAATCCATTGCATGCAGTGGCTCCGTCACCTGGGGCGTGCATGATTAATGCTTATTCCTAACTCTAAAAGGTACAAGTGGTTTGAATGGTTTGCACTAAGTGATTGGTCCTCGCCTAGAAAACAGTTCACTGCCAGGGGAATGAAATGTTTGACTTCTTATTTCCCACAGAAGAGACAGGGTTTCTTAAACTCTCCTGATTTTCATGACCACAGAAAAGCACAACCTAAGATCTTAAGTGCCAGTCTGTAAGAAAACTGCAGATTTTCCTTTGGTTTGTCTTGAGTGATACAAGGAATAAGAGGAGAATGAAGTCAAAGTTACATCTTCAAATATGTAATTGACAAAAAAAAAAAAAAGAAAAGTCTTGAGACAAGGAAGATGTTCAGTTTCATTCATTTTACAGGATTTTAAACAGAAAGCTACAGAAACAATGGAGAGCAGAATGCTATCTGCTTTCTTCACAAAACTGGTTGAAAGATCATGTTATTTAACTACTATATTTGATGACAACCTCACTGATAGCACTGCCAACATCAAATACTAGAAAAGACAACAAAAAAGAAATCCTTCTTCTCCACTTCCCCAAATCAAAAAGCAGTCAGAACCCTGATTCGTGTTACTTTCACAAAAAGCTATTGCTTTGTATAGATTTAATTAAATATATGTGTAAAATAACACTATTGATTTGTAGAACCTGGACGTAATATGCATTCAAATTGAAACAATTTCATTTATTATAAAGGATTAAAACTGGATATATGCATGTATGTTGCTACTTCTGTTCTTATGGAACATTTCCTTTCAAGGTCAGAAAGTGTATTTGGAAGTTATCTCATCAGAAGAACAGAAATGTGTTCAACCGGAGCTGAGCAGAGCTTGAAATGTCCCAAACCTTGACTTTAGAAGAATAAGTTTGTTCTAACAACAGAAAAAGAGAAAGGGAAATGAAAAGGGAAGGGAAAGGGGAAAGGGAGAGAGAAAGAAAGAGGAAGAATAGGAAGTGGAAGACAAAGAGAAGGAGAAGGGGAAAGAGAGAAAGAGAAAGAGAGAGAGAAAGAGAGAGAGAAAGAGAGAGAGAGAGAGAGAGAGAGAGAAAGAGAAAGAGAAAGAGAAAGAGAAAGAGAAAGAGAAAGAGAAAGAGAAAGAGAAAAAGGGAGAAAGAGAGAGAGAGAAAAAAGGAAAAAGTATAAAAACTCAGAAAAAAAAAAAAAGTTGCTGAAGTTTAAAAAGTTATTGTATGCCAGCCAAGACACTCTTAACTGTTTATTTGAATTCTCTTTAATCGTAGATGAGACTAAATCAAGTTACCAAGTCCACACATTGACAACTACCGTAACAGTATCACAGATTCACAGAAGGACTGTAGTTGGAAGAGAGATCTGAACACCATCTAGTCCAAACCCACTGCACAAGAAGGGCCACCTTGTTCAGTTTGCACAGGACCATGTCCAAGTCACTTTCGAGTATCTCCCAGGAGGGAGAGATTCCCACTTCTCTGGGCAAACAGCAAATAACCCGATTGTCTCTTTGAACCCTGATTTACAAGCTTAAAATGTCTGTGAATGATGAGAGAAGAGGATTTAATAGAATTTAAGATTACTTAGGTAGGTGAGAAGGCATTTTAATGATTGGAGATCATCACCAAAATTATCCAGTCAGGCATATATTCAGTTGTAGAGCTGGAGTTTGAAATTATACTCAATGTGTATTTTGAATACCTTAATTAAAAGAAAAAAAATATAGAATTATAAAACCATAGAGTTGTTTGATTTGATAGAGATACTTAAAAGTCATCTACTCCAACTGCCCTCCAATAAACAAGGACACCTACAGTTAGATCACGTTGTTCAGAGCCCCATCCAGCCTGATCTTGAGCAGTGACCATGCAGACTGCATTCCCTTCCAGAAAACTTTGGCAGCATGTGCCCCTTGAATCAAGGAGACTAAGCTGGACCCCACAGACATGCTGCTCGGGCACTGTCTCAGCCCCTGCTGCCCCCTCTGGAGAAATAAATCCATGGAGGCACAGAGCAGATAAAGTTGGTGGCCTCTGTGAGCAGTTCAGGGTCTGCCCCACAGTAGAGAAGAGCCAGTAACAGCTGGAGTCAGCACACCAGTGGAAGTCCAGTCCTGTAAGTAAGGGGCTGCCACACATCTCAAAGCAGGTGAGCAATCGAGCAAAACTGTCAATCGAAAAAAAGGGGACAGTAAAAGTGCCCCTAGAGCATCTTGTCTGCCCTAGGAGAATTGTGGAGAAGTGGGGTATAAAAGATAATTAAGAGAATTATCTACATGGAGGTCTTTGACTGAGAGAATCAAAAGGAGGCAGGGTTATTACTATTGCATACAGAAATCAATACATGCAGAGCTGTGAAGCAAGATTTTCATCTCTGTGAACTGGGGCAGAAATATAATCCTGGCTATGCTGTATTAGAGAGCCAACAGGTTGGCTGTACAAACTTGTTCAACTATTCTTGAGACAACGTAACTGGTTGAAGAAGCTATGAACACAAAAAGAGAAATGGTGATGCATAACACATTATGCTAGTGGCAGTATGTGGGAAATATTCCTATGGTCTATTTTCCTAATTAACAGCAACTGAAAAAGTTTTTGTTCTTGCTGAGTTCTATGTACAAGAAAATAGCGCTATATTTGCAAGTCACTTCTTTCTCTGCAAATTTTGGACTGAAGACTGATATTCAAACTATAGTACAGATTAGACATTATTTTTCTGCGATTATCCAGTTGCAGTCAGTGCAATAGAATTATAGGAACCAAACCAGAAATATCTTCCAAATATCTTCCAAAGCCTCAAACTATAATACATGTGATGATATGTGAAAGGTCTAAAAACTGTTGTTTCTTTTTTTGCATGTGGATCTTCTGTACATTGTCTACATATTGTTTAGAGCTTTTAAAATGTTTTTTAAAAGAACTTTTAGCATCCGCTGTCTGATGTAGAGAAATAGAGACAATCTTTGGTACACTTCGTTTAGAGACAGGATAAAATGACTGAAGAACTTGACATTACTATGTATATTCAGGGAAAAAGTTATTTAACTGTCAGCTCAGCCATGGTAACCTTCTATACACACCTGCTGAGCTCACTCCAGTTGTGCAGTGGATATCTTTCTCTGAAGTTTGGGGACACTATCACAGATAATTAATTCATTACTGTGAATCAAATTCACAACTTAAACAACTTAAACTTGTTTAAGTTTGTAGATCAGCCTCAGAGCCTGATTATTATGGTATAGTTGATAATTTAAAAGTTGAATAGGACTTATCTGGACATGCTAGATTAGACACTTGGAATCAGTGTTTTCACATCTATTAACAAGAATAATTTTTCTCACAATATTAGAAAATCTTGCCTGATTTCCTGGTATCATGTATGCATATTATTAATTAATAGTAATGAATGGGCCTTGAACAACTGAGATCTGTAAATATAACTTGCACTGCTCATTAACGAAACAATGGACTAACAACTTAGAGAATCACAGAAGGTGTAAAAAACCCAAGGTGGCTAGCCATTGTGCCCAGTTAAAAGAGTATTAATTATCCTTCTAATTCCAAAGATAAACTAATAATTTTTGAGTAACTATATACATGAAATAGCTATTAGCTTACTGATCTTAGAACACAGATTTGAATCAGTCAAAGATAGATAGCAACTAGACTTAGAATGTAAATGACTCTTTTACTGTAACCATCATTCAGAGTGAATGAGCTTTTCTACCAGTAGGAAAGCAGAATAAGAATTATTCTCCAATCCCTGTGTGCACTGGGAGTCTGATTGGTTCCCATCAGACGATTGAAAATATCAGGTGATGAGGCAAGAGTTTACTGTGAAAGAGCAATGAAATACAAACTTATAGAGAAAGTGAGTTGTTCTGCTTCCATTTATTCTGTTGTTTCCATTTGTTTTTGAAGCTTGATTACTTGGTTACAGCAAAGAAACAATTCCCATGAGTTATTTTCTAATTTTGAGAACAAAAAGAAATAATATCAAGAGGCCAAGGAAGCAAGGGTGGCTAAGACTGTGAACTATGAGGCTTAATATTTTTTGGAACCCGATAGGATCAGGTGCCTTCAGAGGAAACTTACTCTGAGGCATTCAGAACATATCTGTTGCTTTTAACAAGAAAGCTTGCAATAGATTCATTTTCTTTAAAGAAAGCTATGGAATAAAAGAGTGGATTATTCAATTCTGCATCCCACATCATTAACAAATTTAGAAGCCAAATCCCAATTACAGAAACTTTATTAAAAGTGACACTTGAGTAAGTATTAAAAAAAACAAAATGAAACAAAAGTAAAACTAAATCAATCAAACCTTATTGGTCATAGCTTGAACTACATTGCTGGTCAGAATAAGCAATCCTTCCACCGGTACATAAAGAAAATATTACCTGCACATCACTAAGACAAAGGCTGAACTACACAACATCATTTTACAGAGTTGCATTGTAGAGTAGATCTTCAAGCAAGGATTGTTCATACCCATGAATTTTTCCACAGAATAACTTAAATAGTTTTGACCCATTTTTTTTTCCCTTTATCCACATAGGAAATGACTATTTTGCACATTTATAACATTAAATACTGGATAGGAATCCTAACATAATTTAATTACTCAGGAAAGGAACCCTACTTTTTTTATTACTTGAAAATCAGAAACTTTGTGTAATGTTACCTAACCATATGTTAAGGAGTATAAATGGTGAAAGAAATAAAATGTGAAAAGTTATTTTAACATGAAAAAGTGAGTTATTTATAAAAGACAGTTTAGTATTTTTCTGTTTATGCTACTGTTTGCATATTCACTGAAAAGCGAACGTGCCCAGGAATAGAATTTTCTTAGCCTAAGGTGTGAAGAATGAATGTATTTTTGTTTTGAACTGTACATGTATCTTTCTGAAAACTCATAAGCACACATGACTTGTCATCTACCTGTGTAGATCTTTGTAGATTAAGCATCAGTACTTAATTTCACAGAGATCATATTCCAAGGACATTCAGCCAATAATCTGTATGTAAAGCTTTGATCCTCTCCCTGATCAGTTTAGCTTTACTATTGATTCCCTACTTTAATGTATTTAACATAAAGTTTTTACTTAAGGTGGTTAAAGTTGCTTAATGAGCTAACTGATTAGGAAGAAATGAATTTGAAATCACTTTCATCCTACGCTAATTTTCCCAGAGAATCAAAACGTATGAGTTTTGGGGTCCTGGAGGAAAATAGTAAAGTTCTTTAATTAATATGATATTTTGGTAGAAAAGATACTCACTTCTGAACAACATTGATTTTTTTTTCATGTAATTAGGACATAAAAATAGTTAATTCTATGTCTTTAGTTATTCTTTTGACATTAAGAAGAATTTACCCTGTAACATATTGAAAACCACTCACTAACACAGTCAACTCCAGTTCTTCACTGTTTTCTATATCAGAGCAGTTCAGAATAGAGCTACCTAATCAAGTTATGGAAAAGGGACAGAACAGAAAAGCTGTTCTTGAAATCGTAAAAGAAAGCTGTTTATTGCAAGCCAAATCATATCCATTTCTGTATACCATTTTTAAACAAATTGACCCTAATAATACTTCACAACTCGTATATACCTGAATGTATTCATGTACAATATTTTAGATTTGTAAGTGATATTACAGATGAAAGATTTGCAAGAGATAGATAAAGCTATTATGGAGGTATGTTTTGAAATAAACTTTTCATTAAAGGTTTTTTTAGTTTTTCTACTGGCAGCTCAGTCTCAGTGGCTGAGGTTTTGTTTTGTCTTTCTTTTTTTTTTTAATATATGTACAAAATATATTTTAATGAGGAACCTTATCTCCTGATTTCTCCATTATCAGATCATAATTCTCTATTCTTTACCATTTTGATTTGTAATATATGCAGCTGTGCCACAGCCAAGGATCCATTCAGTTACAAGAGATTCAGGACAAAAAATACCTTAAGATGGAAATATTCCCAATATTTAGTGCCCTGATGCTTGAAAAAACAGTAGAAGGCTTTTAGATCCATTCTCAAAACCTTAAGTTAATCTGAGGGAATGTAAATTGTACTTTGTTACTGTGGCACAAAAGCTGTAGAAAACAGATTTTTTTTTAGTTTTATTTTTAAGTGATTATATTATGAGTAGGACATAATATATTAGGGGATTAGATATTAGGGGAAAATATAATAAAAGCAAGCTTGAAAATAAACTGTAATTTTTAATATCTCCATCACTTAGGAAGATCCTTTTCACTCGTACTTTATGAGAAAAGTATATTTATGCTAACTTTTTTCTTCTTCGTATTTCTCTCACAAAAGTAGAGATGATCCAGATTTGAACATATTTTTAACTTTTTTCTTTTATATTTCTAAGCCTTTTAAATATTTTTTTAAGTCTTTTAAAACGACTTAAACATAATGTTTTTAAAAACATAAAACATTTGGATGCTATTTTTACCACTGAAACTCTCTGGAACAGAACCTGGATTCCAATTAAACATAAATGAAAATCATAGGACAATGTTTCTTAGTGTGGTCGGTAAATCTGTAACTTCAAAAGAAAAACCTTAATTTTTTGCTGATGCAACACCTGCCTTGCTAGGCTTCTACAATTCAGGATAATTAAATATAAAACTTCAAATATGTCATTATATTCCAGAAAGTAAGCTTTGGCTTTGTCCTGGTCTCCTAAGCTCATTCTCTTAAGGTCCTAATTTAAGATAATGATTGGAGCTCAGTTCGTGTTGAAGAAACAGCATCATGTATTTTTTTTTCTTTCTAAATTACAGCCTTCATTTCTGAACAGTTCAGAGACTTTTGTCTTTCTGTGTCCCAAGTGTCCAACCTTGCATTTTTCTACTGTCATTTCATTTCTGTTATGCTAATTAGTAAAGATGTTTACCTGTTTATATATGAGCTTATTGTCTGTTCATAATGGTTTTCCCTTCATTATTATCACAAAAAATCAACATGTAGTTACATTTTCACATAAGGGCAATACAACTACAGAGACTGCAACACCTGTGCTATCTTAGAATAAGCATATAAATAACAGCCATTATGCAGGGGGAAAAAACTTGTCAAAGATTTGGAAAAATAAATGAAATTTGAAAGAATCAAAGCCCCCAGATATTAGTTCAAAATTTGCAGTTAAAAGTATGGAAAATTTTTTGCCCTTTAAGATATCTTTTTGATATCATGGATATACGCCTTTTAAAGCCGTACTTGGTTTAGGCAGTTTTTCTTGGGAATTTTTGTACATTTTGTTTATTTAATAGATTTATGCAGGACTTGAGGTTTTTTTTTTTTTTTTTTTTTTTTTTTTTTTTTTTTTTGTAGAAAGCTAACAAAACATAAATGAAAATAAAGATGTTGGGAGGATATAATATTGATAAAGGTCTTCCTGAATTTTATGTGCTAGTCAGCAATTTGAAGCTAAGATTTCTCATGAGATTCATCACTAAATCCAACACTTTATGTTAGAGAAATATTTTGTCCCTTCAAAAAATTTTCTCATGGCATTGTTAAGGTAACTATGGAGAGCTAAACAAGGTCTTTTTCTTTTCCCAATAAATATTTTCCTCCATTATTATTGAAATATGGATGTTCCAGATAAGAAGTAAAATTTACCTGGAAGATTATTTTTTGTGTTTTATAATTTCTTGCTCCGCAATTTAAAAGTAAGTGGCCTATGTTAATAAAGGTGATGATGATGTAGCCAAAATTTTTGCAGAGAGTAAAAGTGATATCTCTACTGCAACTGTTTTTACAAAAGAATGTAAACTAAAACCAAATGCTGATGAAAATTCAATTCTCAACTTCTTTAATTAATTTTACCTAGGAATAATTCCATCTTATGTCAATGAAAACAAGATAATAGGAAGTCAGAGATTTTAAAGGCTAAATCTTTGCTACATTGTACTGTATTCTTGACTGCGTTGCCAGGTACAGGCGATATTTAGTACTGTTATTGCAAGGTTTTTCAGTGGTGATTCCGTATCAATTTTTTCTTTAAACAGTGGCCATAAGGAAAATCAAAACTCAGAGAATGAAAACATATTTTTTGCTTGTAATGTATTTAAAGGAAGTTGAAAAGATAAGTACAAATGTATAATTTCTGAAATTACTTCTCTGTGCTATCAGTAATGTAACTAATACAGACTGCAGAATTGAATGAATGTGGAAAAATTATGAAGCGTACATATTTATAAACAATTTCTGAAATTTTTACTTTGTTTTCAGGCTTCTGTATTTTCATTTTTCATTCTCCCTTGAACTGTCCAAGAGCATTTGAGATAATATTTTTTTAACTAAAAAACCACAAAAATTCCTCCTCACCTACCCAATGAAAGCTTCTCAGTGAAACACAGAGGAACAGGTCTATCATATCAGATTCCCTTTCTCTGGACTAAGAAATACATAAAGAAAAAATTAAGCATGCAGCCTGCTATTTGCAAAGGTTGCTAAATGAGGCAGATACCTTTTATTTACACGAACAGATTTGCTGACTTAAACTACAATGCATCCTGTTGAATGTTTTGAAAATTAAATAATGAAACATAATTTGTTCTTCTGTATTACAAAACAATCAGGTTTATTTAGCAAACTATACAGCTATTATTGTGAATAATGCTTTAAAAAGATGTTTTTGTAAAAAGTTGTCAATATACATTTTGCTGTACTTTAGTATCAGCATTTTAAACCTGGTTTGACTTTAGCAGACTAAAATGGATTATTTAAACTTTTATCTTGATAATTGTTTTTAAATAAAAGCTTTTATCTTTTGCTTGTCTCCTTCTGGCTTTCTTAGAGCATTTGTGTAATGGGAATATGCACTGATATTTTCTAATGAATATCCCATACATTTACATGCATATGCAGATCTCAATTTTATGGGGAAAAAATAATTTAAATATTAAACAGCTTTTAAATGAAAGAATTTCAAATGATTATACAACTCAGGCTTATCCTTGTAGCCAAAACATCACTTGTTTTCTTCAAGAATACAGTGGTTTGGGGAGAGGATGAAGTTAACAGACAGGTGACAATAATGCATGTGGAAAGAGTTAATTGACGCAGGCTGTTCCCTCTTGAAAACAATGTTCACTTCAGAGCTGTGATGTATTATTTTCTCTTAGTTATTCTAGGCTTATATCTTCATTAAGTATTTCTGCTAAACTATGGAATAGTTTGCTTTAAAATGTTATTTAGATTTCTCATATTATTTAGTTTGCATCATCATGAAGTCATAAACATTCTTTGGTTATCCTTCAAATGAGCAGAGACAAATTTTGTTTTCTTCTTCTCTGAAAACTTGTAAAAACTCTCCAAGACTTTGTTTTGTGTTTTCTTTCACCTGTTTCTCTTTTACTCAAAAATTTATATCATTTTTATGCCCTTTTCATTTTCCATTATTTTTTAATTTGATCACAAACTACAATGTCACAGGAAATTTCAGAGTGTTAAGCAAGCCAATATAAAATATTGATTGCATTTTTTGCCTTTATTTCATTCTTGGAATATCCAGATTGTATTATTATTTTCATATTTCCCTTTACCTGGAATGATACATTCAATAATGTAATTCTTTTGAAAATGCCATTGGAATTCTATCTGTTTGGCTAAAACAACTTTTAAGTATTTTCACTAATATTATGACTGTTGCATAAGAAAATGATGAAATACAGAAACAAAAATATTGACTCTGAATCTGAATTCCCTTGATAGGTGAATTTTCAACTGTATTTATGAGCTCATCTCTACTTAGTATCTCAGCAGATTACAGTCTCTATCACATCATAGTCTAAATACATATAGGACAATAAGAAAATATAATTGAATTCATGATAAGACTTTCTTTCATGATATTTTCCATTTAGATATTTTGATGAGAACCTGGGGATAAAGTTATCTGATTTCAATTGCCTTTGGAGAAGATTACATACTTATGCATAAATTAAATATCTTGGTGAACTGAGAACAGGTGTTTGTTTGAACAAAGCTTCTTATTCATCTAACACAATTTAGGTTGGCCTGGACTTTTTTTTTTTATCTTGCAGCATGTAGTGGAAGAAAATAAAGCACTTTGAGGAATGATAATCTTCTCTCCCAGTGGTTAGGAAGCAGAACTTGGGCTTACCAGAATACAGAAATTATCCTTTGGACAAAAGAGAGTAAGAACATTATTCCACATCCTTGATTTTATCTTCTCACAGGTTTTAACATTCTTAAAGAAATGAACCCAAACCAGTTGTTATGAAAATCAAAGTAATAATGTATAGATATTTTCCTGAATAATATTTTTGTTTTGGAATAAAATATTCTCTATTCCTTTTCTTGTCTAATTCTGCTATAGTTGGTTTAATATTACATCTCAGATTTCTGTAGCTGTGCTAACAATGATAAATGAAAGCAGGGATTTCAATAAAGCTTTGCAAACAATTCCATTATAGCTTGTCAAATACACATACGATCTCAGCTCTAACTCCTTTCATTTATATCTCAGTTTTCTCAACATCAGTGACTAGAACTATGGGCTCTTACATTCAATTCTGCACAAAGGAATTAATTGACAATTCAAGTGTGAAGCTTTTAGCTATGTCTTTATCGCTGTCATTTCTTACTTTCATACAAGTTTCTATACGAAAAAAGCCAAAAGAAATTTTTTCAGGAAAAATCTGAAGGTGTACATATATATGTACATATATACGTATGTACATTCATATATGCTATTTACAATGCTAACAGAGAAAATTCATGTAATTTTGTCTCTTCTTTTTACATTACTTTCTTGCATGCAGCAACAGGTAAAATATTTAAAAATACTAAGCAGAATTTATTTCTACTACCGCATGATATTATGTTGTTTACAATTTAAAATACAAAATCATTTGTTTAGTTTTCTGTACATGAGAACTGTGTTACAAGGTATTGATTTTCACATAATTTATGACCACAATCTTCAAGTTCATACACATATTGGGTATTCTTACTTCACAATCTATGCAGGATTATGAGTGGTGTCATTTAACAAATACAGGGAAACATTCAGTTTAGCATCATGGAAAACTTGCCCAAACTCTTGCAATCATTTGTTCTGTCTGGGAACATATTTCTGAGTTTGAGAGATAGTTAATTATTTCAGGAGGTAAAAGGAGAGTTTACTTCAGTAAACTCTCAGGACTGTCAGTATGAATTGGTAGGTTTTTTATATAATCACTTTCTATATATTTTACAGGTTTTATGGAAAACTATAAAAGAACCAAACAAATAAGAATTCAAGCAATTCACTTTAATTCTAAGGCACTATCAATTATTAGTCAGAAAAATTAGATACTTTAATTAGAAAATCAATCTTAAAAATAGGACAGAATTAAATCACAGGCCAACAAATTAATTCAGAAGTCAAATTATTAAGCTAATACAGAATGCAATCAATTCTTCTGAGTCTTACCATAGGAACTGAAGCATGCTTCTTAGTATTTTACCCACAATAGAAGTTGTATTCCAAATTTGCATTAACATAAAACAACAAATTAATTTGCCATTCAGTTCTCAGGTCAATTTGAAATTTTATTTTTTTCCTAGAAATGCCTCTTTGTACAGGTGAATCCCACATTGCCACCCCATATTTTTTTTCCCATTCAGTCTTCACTTGGTAATTCTGAGTCTGTAAAACTCAACAGATCACACATATTTTTCTTATAGTTATAAATCAGACTGTCTGATAGTTCACAAAAATCTTCAAGAGAAAGCACTGCAGTGTTTTACCAAGCAGAACTCCTTTGGTTTCCTAGAACTAGGAAGTTACACTCAGTCCCCAATAGATGGAGATTATTCTCTATAGATAGGAAGGCTGAATAATAGGAAAGCACATTTGTATATTAAATAAAATGTCAGCTATAACAAATAAGAATATAAGAAAAGAGAAAGACAAATTCTTTATGCTTTTTGGCATTTCAGGGCACATGTTATTAGACTTTGTTTTGTAGGTCAGAAACAAAGATTAGACAAAGTTTATGCTTCCTTTGATGATAAAGAGTGTATTACATTTACATCAAAACTTTACCGTTCCTGCCTTAGAGAGCATGAGAATATGCTTCAGTGAGTAAACTAATCAATCATTAAAAAAATAGAATCATCTGGCAAAGACTGAAGTGGGCCTCAGTCAGATGCTTAATTCCACTTGGGAGAAATATAGAACAAATTTTGAATATTGAAAAAGTATTTTAATGAAATACGGTAAACCCCAAAGACATCATCTAAGAAATATAAAATAAGATGTGTTTGGTATCCTTTTGATTTTAGCATATGAGCATTAATTTAAGCATTGCTGGTGTGATATAGACTGGAAACCAAGAAAATCCCAGCTGGGGAAGGGGATACTGAGCAATATGCAGTGGAAATTTTCTCCCCATAAAGGAAATAAATCTAAAGTTCATGTTTATGACACAGTTCCATTCTTTTTTCCTATTAGAAACTTCAAATGATCATTTCTTTTCTTCTTATGGGTAACATCCAATCAATGTCTTATGTTGTTAATTATATCTACATAATTATGCTGGTATAATTGGTGTTTCTATTATACTGTTTTATTTCTTTTATAAACTGATAAATTTATTAACAACTACTTTTTTTTTTTTTTTTTTGCCTATAAACACATTAGACTGTTTTTATTCTTTGCAGTTAAATACTCATAAGCTTTAGACATTATTTATTCAAGATCACATTGTATCAGCTATTTGCTAACATTCTATAGCAGAATATATTTACAACTTGCTAAATAAATTGCTTTTCTTTAAGTTGTCAGAAATGATTGTGATAGTATAGCATTACTCTTCTAATTAGACTGATGTCCTACCTGCTGAACTACATTTCCTGTTTCTTGCATTTAATGAAAAAAAAAGAGAAAAAGCCTCTGTCTAAAATAACATAATCATACACAGTCTGCACAAGAAATTGGGCTTCTAGTAAATATATCTAGTACTTTTTTTGCAGACAATCTATGCTTTCTTCATGACATGAACAGATGAAGTCTCGCTGAGTCTTATGGGCTAAACAATGAGAGATTGCAACACCACACTGCCCAGATTGATAGAAAGCTAAGATATTGGCTTCATGATGTTAAAATCTACAGTGTAATAGAAGGTCACAAGGTTCCCAAGTGAGCTCTGCTCCTGGTCAGAGTAGGTTTTCCTGTGCATGGAAAGGGTCCATAGATATTGACGAGATTATAGGTCTGTCTTAATCTTTCCAACCTCTCACAAAGTCAAACCAGATACACCATCTCACGATCTCCCTTCTAGAAACTCTCTACAGTATCACACAGAATATCCGCCCACTCCCGAGGACACACAGCTGTACTCCCGCACGAGGAGCCTGTCCGGAGAGCAGCACTGGCAGCATTTCCTCACGCATGTTTAGGGGTGAACATTCAGAGCATCCCAATCCCGGTGGTGTGGGTGCAGCTTTTGCTCCAGGAGTGACAACAAGGATGAGTGCGAAAGAGAGCATTACAACTTCATACTGCATTGGGAAGGGGGGAGGGGAGAGAAAAACCCCAATTCCCCCAGTGTTGCCTCTCCCCAGTCCTGAAATCCGTGTGAACGTGTTAATGGGAAATTCCCCGGCCCATCCCACAGCACCTCCCGCGGGGGCGGAGTCACACTTTCCAGTACTGTGGCGCTCCATGGTGGGGGCTGTGTCACTGAGAACCTGGGGCCATTTTCATGTGCGCGTGGAGCAGAAAACGGCACTTCAGAAGAACCAGTGGTCATTGGGTTATTTAGCAGCAACTTACCAGTTTCCATGAAGGGTTGTTGGGGAAGAGTTTGGGGGCAGGAGCTGTAGCTGGAACCACAGAGGTACAATCATTTTCCAACAAGCTCTCACCTGCAGGTGATGGCACCATCCAAAGTGCTGCTGGACCTAGGAGGGAACTTTGGCTCGCAGCGGGATACAGGAAATGAGGATATGGGGATGTGGGGTCAGGGGGATGCAGGGACATAGAAATGGTTGGACTAGATAATCTCAGTGGTCTTTTCTGATCTTAACTATTCCATGTTCTATGATTCTATGATCTGCCTGTAATCTGATTCTGAAAATACTAATATCAAGAATAGGATAAACAGGTCATACTCTCTCTTTAAATAAAATAAAAGAGATTTTAAACTACAGCATTTGAAATAAAAACATAAATAATAAATCTGTACTCATTACCAGAAACAACTATAAATAGATGAATACTTGTGATTATAAAATCACTATGGTAATTTTTTTTTCCAGATAGCAGGCCTACATAGAAAAAAAATTGAAGAAATGTGTGATCTGCTTGCAGATAAGTCTTGAACAGAAGGAGAGGTTAACATTTTTAGCTAAATTATGCATTGCAAATGGCTCACTCAGTTTTATTTCATTTGCATAAATGACCCTTGTTTAAAAACTCATTGATTGCAGTGGAAAAAATTCTACTAGTTTCAGATTGTTTTTTTTTAAGTCACACAGCATAGAATTCAGAACTGCAGGAGAGGAGAAAAAACACAAATTATACTTTTGAAGATTACCTTCCTATTCTTAATTAAAGAATTAAACTATCTTTAAAAAAAACATGTCAGCAGAACTCATTTTGTAAATGAAATTCTATAACCTTTCATCTGGAATAAATACTTTTACTGGAAATGGACCATAAAAAATTCAAACTGCAGACATAAATTCTCACTACTAAGGTATGATGCTTTATCCCCTTAAACTATGTTTCTTAAGGAAAAGGGTTTATCTAACTAACAGTTTTTGAGTAACTTTGCACTTCAGGAACATTGAACCAAAATGTGTAAATAGAAATAGAAGGACTCAAAGATCGATTTTACTTGTATGTTTTTGGAGATTATTGTTGAAATTTGCATCTTTCATTAGTAATACCTGATCACAACTTTAAAAAATGTTAATAGTAATCTTGTTAGAGTGATATAAAACATCAGCCACTGAACTACAGAAATCAACGTAGTAGCAGAAATGGGTAATGTATCATGAACAACAACAAAAAACGTATTAGCAAATAAAAAGCTACTGTTTCTCATTGAGTCAAATAATTCAGAAAATGCTATGCTTTGAACTAAGAAATAAATAAGAGCTTCTTTACTTCAGAAACGGACTTCAAAACTAGTGAAAAAAATGAAAACAATTTTTGCATACTTAAGTGATATTAAAGTGAATTTTATATTATTGCTTAAAACTGATACTTTCTTAACACTGTCTTGAAGTTCAGAGTTCTACAGAGCTATATCCTACAGATACTTGAAAGTTTTGTTTTTATCTTTTTTTTTGTTTTGTTTTGTTTTATTTTGTCCAACTTCTTGGTTATGCATCTTTTCCTATATAGTAATCTACTAGTCATGATGGATAATTTTGTTGTCAATATGTTCACAATTAATGAAAATATGAAAATAACACAGATTGCAAGATTTATGAATCAATAAGATGTCTAGAATGCTAGCATGAAAGTTCTAACAAGAGCGTTAGTCCTGTGAAATAATTATTCATTTTAGAATAGTTATTATTTCTGATATACATTTTCTGAAGAAGCATTACATGAATTGTCTACTTGGGATATGATACTTCAAAAACACTTTTTTTCACATTGTATTTTTCCATACAAAACTAAACTAATTAGGTTTTATTAGGTTATGCTGTGATTATGTAATGTACTCCTCATAGACGTGTTTAGTTCATTTGTATTCCAAAATGGAATTTTTGTATTTCTTTTGTATAGTTTTGGATTAAAAAAAAAAAAAAATTGCAGTTCTTGATGAGAAATGTGAACTTGCAAGGAACTTTGCAGTTGTATCTGGGACTTAAGTTGATCCATTGATAGGTATCTTGAGTCTCAATTTTGGCACAAAGCAACCAAAATTCTGTGAGTAAAACTGAGTACATGAGTACAACCCAATAAAACATCCTTGAGGAATTACCATGATACAAAACTTTAATCTAAAGTGAGATCTGGATACTATTTAAAGCATAGAATGACCTGTAATTTTGAATTAAAACAACTACTGTCCTAGAAAATCATATTGCTTGAAAATAAGTTAGAATTATTTCTTATCTACATGCATGAAAGAGAAAAAGGGAATTCCTAAAAGTTAGAAGAATAATCTAAGCATTAGTAGTCTTTCATTGTGCTTTTTTTCCCCCATACAAATATTGAAAAATCACTGATCTGTTTAATGTATTGTTGGTTTAAAGCCATAAAATCAACACAGCACATCTTTGAATTGCTCTGAAAAAGCAATGTATTAAAATGGTGACTAATATAATTAATGTAAAAGGAATACGTGTCTTAGAAATACTGGAGGCAGATACATTCAGGAGAACAAAAAGTGTTTAAACTTTAACTAATTGCATTAAAAAGGCATTATGATCATTCACTTAATTTTACCATAATTTAGGACTTCAGTCAATTACATTGATTGCAGCTGCAACACTGTAAGTACATAAATAAGACAAAGGTTATGGGAAGATATAGTATCTTTTTTAAGATCAATTGATATACCTTAAGGAAAGAATCAAGCTTTTGGATTTTAAGCTCTTTTGCTATCAGAAATTGAAGAAGCAATTTTAAAGCTGAGTACTAGTTTTTCAACAAATGCTGTGAATGGAATAAAATACATTATTAAGACTGTCAGAAATAAGATACTTGATAACAACATATCTATTAAAGAAAATAGATGAGATGAATTATGATGTTCCATGAAATCATTATCTCTAGAGTTTTTTATTTCGGACAACAGATGATGTTAATTTATTGTCCAGTCTAATCTTTTGGAAGGTTTCTTTGTTGCTTGTTTTGATCAATTTTTATGGGTTCTGTTTACTTGTTTGATTGTGAAATTTTGTGACATTACTGAAATTAAATTTCAAGTTAGTTTTAATTTAAAAACTATATGAACGAAGTCATGTTCTTTATATCAGAAATGTGTTTCAACCTCAAGTTACAGCTATAAACAAATATCTGGAAAACTTACATGAAGAGGAATTGTGCCCAGATAGCATTAATTTGAAATGAATACTACATTATCATCCAAAAAAAAGCTCTTGCAGCAGGATTTGGGACTATACTCCCTGATAAGAGCCATGAAAAACATTAGAAGAAGAATGATTACCTGTAACCACAGGAAGCTCCATTTATTCTGTTTTGATTTTTTTTTTTTCCCTTTGTATTCCCTTCTCTTTAAGTGTATTTATTTATGGAACACCAGATTCCCTTCTATTCTCAGCATAATTGGACATATATGCTTAGAAAGCTTACTACTTAAATGCTACTCTTGCTAAACAATCCGCAGCATCTATTTCAAAATGCAATTTTTTTTTTCTCTCAGCAATGCAGCATTTTTATGTATGATGGTTGTCAGATGTCTACTGCATAATATTTCTGACTGAATTTCAGATGAACTTTTAGGTGGGAATATTTTCTTCCATTTTGAAAGCCACAATTGTTGGAAACTCAACAGTCATTATCACAAGATGGCTGTGAAAATATTATTAAACTTTAATCAAATCTGTTAGTTACTTAAGTTTAATTTTCAGATGGAATTCATAGAATAATACCATAAAAAAAAAAAAAGCTGGAAGACTTCATTGAAAATTTTCTTTCTCTACTGGGTAGGACTGAAGGTACTTGAGATCTGAGACTATACTTGGACTTCTAAGTGTTGTTTGCTTAGAGGCTTATTCTCTTTTTTTTCTTCTTTTTTTCTTTTTTTTTCCACAGACCTCAAAAGGAATTACAGAAGAACTAATTCTCAACTAATTCCTTTGCTTTATCTTTATTGTCTTCATTGATAGCCTATGTGGCTCCAAATTACTTCAAACTGCTTTTGCTCGACATGTGTGTTTGAAGATGTGAACAGAAATTTGGGAGTACAAATTATAGGCCTCTGTATCATTTCAGATGTTTTAAAGCATTACGATTTCCTTACAAAATTGACAGATATGACATCAGACCTGCTGGATGTTGAGCAATATATATGGCCATTTAAATTTGCTGTAGACTTTAATGTTTAAGCAACTATGAGCTGCTTATCAGACAAAGGTGGTAGGATACCGTGAAAGACTGTTTCCTGAAACCTTCTTTTATTTATTTATTTTTTCTTGGCTCAAAGCTCGCTTAGTGAGGATTTTTGGTGATAAGACACTAACTGACAACTGTGAATTATCTAGGGGTATGAGTGGTGGGTGTTACTGTGCTGCAGTACTTCTGCTTATGATTGTAAATGTAAGCAGAAGCTGGGGGACAAGCAATCTTTCTCGGGCAGGGGGAGGGAGGTTTGGCTTGAAGGAGCTGACCACTGCAAAAGGTGATAATGCTTGTGCATGGAACGAAGGCACCACACCCTTCTGGCTTATCTGTGGGTCCAGGTGCATCATGCTAGCAGAGAGAAATGATGAAGAAGAAGGAAAAAAAAAAAAAAAAACTGAGAAGCAGGGGATAAAAGGCCTCCACTAAACTAGGTACTTGGGAGGGGGATTTTTAAAGAGGACAAATGACTCTGGCAGAGGAATTCCCTAGGAGAAAAAAGCCTCTTAGGAAAGAACCCCCTGGGTACTGCTTGCTGCGAGGCTTACTGGCTTTCTCCCACCCCCCACAGTGACTGGATGAGTTCTTCGGATCAATGGAAAACTGTGGAAACCTTCACTGTGGAAACCTCTATTGCTCTCCACAAAGACTTCTTGCTTTTATTTCCCAACTCTTTTCTATCACCTATCTTCCCTTCCCCTTCTCTGCTGGCTTCCACGAGAGCCCACTGTGGCTCCCATCCCATTGTCCCAAGGAGCAAGGCCTGTTGACAACAAAGATCTTCCACATGGGCTGTGAGAACAAGCTGAGGTCATAACAATGACTTAGGAGTAGGTTTGTATCTGAATAACAGAAATTATGTGATGTGTATATGATTATGTGGGTTTTTATTTTAGAGTAAGTGTTGGTAAGGATTAAAAGGAAACACATAACTGAATTAAAATAGATAATTAATTCAGCCAGATATAGAGAGAAAAATCTAGATTAAATTTTCCCCTTTCTAGTTTCTCAGTTAAGGTTGAATGACCTAATCAAAAGTTGTGTTCTGTGATACTTCATTTCCAGTTTAGAACACCTTATTATATAGATTATTAATTGTATATGCTTTTAGATAAAGTAACTATTTTTTAGTTATGAGTTGTTTATATTTTGTAATATATCCTATTTTCATTTTAATTAGAAATTTAAGATGAACCTGAGATTGAGCTAGCAATGAAAATTTGGTTAAAATAGGAATATCTGTTCTAGAAAGATCTGATTTTAATATTTCACTTGTTTTGTCTAGAAGGACGCTTATTATATGATTAAAATCTCAATGTGATTTTGGCATTTGTGTTTTAAATTTTTAGTTAGAATGAGTGTCTTATATTTTGTTAATATCATGTTTCTTACATTTGAAATGCAAACGTTCATTATTTACAAGTCTCTTGAATCTATAATTCACTGAATGCAAAATCTTAATGAATAATAAGAGAATAACCTGACCTCTTGAATAAAGTAGTGGCTTTGCTGCAGTACCTAGAGTCTGTTTTATTTATGTCCTAGAATAGTGTTTTAGGAATGACACTCATTAGTTGGCTTGATAATTCAAATACTTTTGCTCTCAAAGCTTTAAATTTAATTGTACTGCTACTACTATATATATTATTTTGAGAAGATGTGATTTGCACATGCTTACCATCCTGAAAGTAAAATAAGTCAATCTGAGACATAAAACTTTTATTAAGATGTTAGTTTAATACACAGTGTTTGCTAGAATCTTATTTTCTCTTCTATCTCACCCCGAACATATATCTTCTTTGTTATAATTTAAAATAATTTTTAAAACGGACTAAATATTTATTCCTAAATCTATGTTTTGGATCTTGTTAAAGAATTCATTCCTTGAAACATTTTGTCATCATTTATCATATGACATGTTAAAAAATATATATATTTTATTAAAGTAATCTTCCCCCAGCTCTAGAAAGCAGTGACAAGAGACATGATATATATATATATGCACATAATCTCTCAAAAACCTATATGTTACTTGGAAATGTGTAATAAAAACATATATTATTTTCTCAATTCATAACTCAGGAAAAAGCACAGATTCTTCAAAAGTAGCTGACAAATACTTTATTGCTGAAACTTTCAAAAGTAGAAGTCATACCTTCAGTGGATTGGGCTGGATTGGATTGAAGTGGAAAAGAATAGAATAGAATTTACTGATTGGAGGGGATCTTCAAAGATTATCCAGTCTAACTGCCTGACCACTATAGAGCTAATCAAAAGTGAAAGCAGATTGTTGATAGCTTTATCCAAATGTCTCTTGAACACTTACATGTGTGGGAATATATATACATATATACAATAAAGATCAGAAACAAGACTGCTTATAACGTTACCTTTTTTCTCTTATATTTCTGTATAGATCTAACAACTTTTTTTCAGTAGTAAGATTAATATATATTTTTATTATAAAACAGGTAAGTTAATTTCTGTTAAATCAGCTATTTTGACTAGCTGGAGCTTACCTGTGCATTTAGTTTTATCTTCTACTCTGGTTTCCATCTTTGACATCATGAAGTCAATAGAAAATCACATCTGGCAGCTGGAGTCTAATCGTAGTGCGGCATACATTTCTTATTGTTCAGCATTTCCAAATATCTATATCAAATCTTCCTTATGTATGCTCATTCTTCTTTTGTCCTGGTTTCGTCTGGGGTAGAGTTAATTTTCTTCAAAGTAGTTGTTTTGGTGTTGTATTTTGGATTTTGGATGAGAATAGTATTGATAATGCACTGATGCTTTAGCTTCTACAGATCAGTGATTACACTAAAACAAGGACTTGTGGCTTTCTAAGAGAAATCTGTAGCCAAAAGTTCTGGAAAACCCTTGTAAACATGCATGTGATTGTGTCACCTCAGTATCATTTTCAAATCTTGTCCCTGAACAGAATAAAAAAACTTCTGCCTCTTTTGTGAAATATTATGTTACATGTTACAGTGTTTGTAAGCCCTAGCTGGTAAATCTGCGTTGAATTCAAACTAAGGTACAGCCTTTGTACTTTAGTGAAAAGTCTTTATTGACTTGACAACTGCTTGAAAAGTGAGATACAGAATAGCTTCAAAAAGCCCATGGATTCATTTACTGATTTATTTTATTTTATTTTATTTTTTCTTCTTTGAATACAACATGGTTAAGGAGTTTTCCATTTAGGACATTTGGGGGGGGGGGGAAAAAAAAAAAAAGAAAGGAGTAAGGAATAACAAAATTAGTGACAGTGAGTATTCCAAATCAATACCACACGTTCATAGCCTGTGAGTTCAGAACAACGTGTTTTTGCTTACACAGCAAACACATTAATTCTGAGTCCAAAATTAGTCCATATAGGGCAGTCTCTGTGTACATCTGTAAAAGTTGAAGCTGAATTACTAGTTTCTTTTCCATTGTAAACTTGTACCGATGTAAATACCAGTTGGAAACCTTGTGCTATTTGGAGAGCTGAAAATAACTTCAGATGTTACTTCAGCTTCAAAAGTAATGTCTAATACCATGAATCTCATGAAAGAATCTCTTGTAAAGTTCCAGAAGAATTTTGTATAATAAAGATGACATAATTCACATCAGGTAGAAACTGAGAATTCTGAGAAACTTGTTCCTTCTGAGCTTTCCTCTTCTCCCCTTTGAATAACTGCAAATAACTTGGGAAATATATATACATATTTCCTGTTCAAACCCAGAAGATCTCTATTGTTTCCGCATTGCTCTTTGAACCTGCCAGTGAGTGATTATGACATAAAAATCTGTGAAGGACAGTGACTCACCCCTTTCAAATTTCAGGCACATAGTAAAATTACCTCCTGCACAGTGTGCATGGCTGTGTTCCCTTCAGGCAAAACTACTTAAAAAAAACTCACTGAGGATAAGAAACACCATCAGAAGCACATAATGCAGAGATAGATATCTCATCTTACATGCAAGATGCCTCTCACATTATTCTGAGATGTAATAACTGGTCGAAACATCTGTTATTACAGAGAAAATTGTCTTCTACATATAATCAACTTTTTGTTTATTATAATTTTATTTTTCTCTGTTTCCATAAAAAGTATCATCAAAGTAACTATGTATTCTGAATATTTATGTGAATTTGTGTGATTAGTTTAGGACTTGTTCTTCTATCACTTTGACATACATAAATATTGAAAACTTTGTAAGTGATTTAAATTTTCTAAATCTACCTCCTAAATACTTAGTACATGTTATGGAGTCTCTGTACAATGGTTTGATATTCAATAGTACTCAGCACTGAGAATTCCACTGCAGACTGAGTGTTTGAAAACCTAGCAATAGTATTTGACTCATGGTGGAGAGCAGAGTTGATTTGAAACTTTGACCCTCGAGGACCAAAATCCCAACAAAAAGTCCTTGTCATGTTGCAACTTAAAAAAACTTAAACTATTGCAGAAATGTTGGATTTATGTATCACTGAGATGAGTGCTTTTATTTAATTATGTATTTTAATTTGATAGAATGTATGTGAATACCACTGGGATTATGGCAGGTTTGCAGATTATGTATTTGAATTATTTAAATATATTTAATCCACCTTAGTCTAATTGATGCAACTAAAACAAACCAAATAAAATCATATCTGATTTTTAAAATAGAGAGACAAGTGGGAGCATTGCAAATATGCCTGGTGCTTTCATTGAAACAGCAGGTAACACTGTATTCATATTAAAGTAACAACACGGATGAGGAAGAATTGCATCCTGTCTCATTCCTGTGAGTATTTTCTTAGCCCTTTTGGTTAACTGGTGGCCGGTATGTATCCCAGTTAGCATTTTTTAACACATCATCTGCGAAGGAAAGAAGAGGAGCACAGGAATATCTCAGCAAATAGCTATTGGCAGAGAATGGAAGCTTTCATGTGGTGTGAATCAAAGATTACATTGTTAGGTTCACAGCTGATACTAAGTTCAAAAGAAAGAAACCGATATTTTATATAACGAATTTTCAAATATGTTTGTACTTATGTAGATAGTGAATCCTGATCAGATATTAAAAAGATGAAGTCTAAAGAAAAACAGTAAGGTAAGCAGGGTGGGGTTATTTTTAATATATAAAGCAAAAGCTGATCACTGTTGTTTACTTTTTTATAAAAAGACATTGCAGAATACTATGGAATCAACAGGTATAAGATTCGCTTTATGTGAGAAAATGTGTTATAATGCATTTGGTCTAATGTGATATTGCTTTAAATCATTATGAAATGGACTCAGACCATTCAGCTTGTTTCAATTTATCATTTATCATTAGATGCCACAGAAAAAAATAGCAACAGTTCAATCTATTCGTACCATATCACCCATACAATTTATTTGTATTGATTTATATAATTTGTCTTTTTATTTTTTAACACGTTATCTCTCAACTCAAATTCAGAACATTAGAGAATAATTGAATTCAAATTAAGGTAAACCAAATTCTTAAATAATAATAGCACAGGCCATTTGAATCTACTCTCATAACAACAAATCCTTTTAAGGTCTCCAAAGCAAAATTAGTGCCATCTAGTATGCACAGGGGGCAGAGAGAGGGTCGAGACTAATTCAAAGTGAATTAATCTGAAGTTCATTAGCAAACATTAATATTGCTTTTGGGAATGAGGAAATTAGCAGGATTATAAAGCAACAAGTGTCTTCATAAACATCTAATTGCTTGTCAAATATGTACAGTATACTATATAAGGCTGTTAGGTAGAATAGCTGCATGCCATAAATCAAGTTTTCAGCTGAGCAACAGATTTTGTTTATAATGTAATACTTTCTGAAAAGACATTACAGTGACCAAAACAATTTCACAGGTGCCTGCAAGCCTGGCAAATTGTAATAAGAAATGAATTAAGGCACATTTTCTTTCTTTATCTTTGCAGCTTAGACATCCTAGCACACAGCTGTGGCCAGACACCACTGAGTCCTCTGCTGAGTCATCTGCTAAGACAATAAACCCACATTAGTCACTGAGGGAAGCAGTTCAAAGAGAAGTTCTCATGCATTAAACTCTGGGTTTAATATCTGGGTTTGCGTGCATCCAGGCACATGCAGGCAGAGAACTGAAGAAGACAGAGACAAGTCCATTGTCAGTAAGTCACTTCCTTTTGTAGTAGCAAAGAGATTAATTGCCAAGGAAATCAACTTAGATAATGACTCTTCTGGGGGCTTCTTAGGTTATACAGCAGACTTCCTGCAAAAACCTTGAATAACAAACAATCCTGGCAGGCAGAAATCATTATGATGCCTGTGGTTACTCTAACCAGTCTCTTCTAGCAGGGTCACTTGAAATACTATCAAGAACATCAAGGGGATTTAAGAGAGCTATGTTGCCTGGAAAGTGGCTGAGCCTTTTTACGGAGGAAAAATTTTTACACTCAAAATTCTTCGAAGCTTTTTTTATTTCAAGAACTTCACGGACCGTATTTTGGATTCTGATTCCAAAGGGTTCTGTGGATTCTACAGGAGATCAGCTGTTTGCAAAACTCATTTGATACAAATATTATGAATGCAAAATCCAGAAGTTCTTATGTGAAAGCCTTGAAAAAGAAAGAAATATCTTTACATATATTTTATGCCTGTTCTAAATTTGATTTGCACTTTCTGCCTCATTTTTATTGTTTATAAGTTTAAAATTTGTCATCAATGATTCAACCATTTTCAAAGTACTGGGAGTGACACTCAAATATGCAAACAGAGTAATAGTTTTTGTAGCTACATAGATCTAGATTAGTGACAGCTGTGCTTCTAAATGTGCTCTTGACAAAATTCTCAGGCAACTGCCAATATAAAATAGCCCATTAAAAAAACAAACGAACAAACAAAACAACACAACATAGTAACATAAATAATTACATTCTGAAATGACATGTAAATGTAAATATTTAGATATTCTTTTCTATTTACCTCCACAGGGACCACAGAGAATGAGGACAGAAAAATTAGGAAAGATGAACTGCTTCCTTCTGGCTTAGCCTCTAATGCTTTTGAGCCAGTTCCTGAAGTATTCTCAGTAAGTTCTGCTGGATCTTAACACTATTTTCTCTGATTAAGAGACGAAGAGTTTTGTTTGCCAGAGAACTGAGCTGATGTGAGAAGTATAGAGTGTTCAGGAGTGCTGAACTCTTTTTTAATCATGAATTATGCAAACAGATGTTACAAAAGGGATATTAAGCTAGTGCCAGTATCCTCACTTGTCGTATGTATTCCATATTGAGTGAAGGGAAACTTGCATATGACAGCTGAGATGTTCTCATATATCATACACAGAACATGTAAGCTTCATATACGAAGTTTGACCAATTTGCCTCTTCTTCCATAAAACGGAATTTGCAAAGCCTGATAAGTAGCATTCAGACTATAACAGCAAGCTACAGACAGATAGGAAAGGCTTGTGTATATAGGTGTAGTAGTTTCCGCAGACATATATTGCTAACTAACAGCATTTCATAAAATCCCCTGCTTGAAAAGAGCACTGAGGTACAATCAGGTTCAAAATCCTCTGCATTCATAAAGAGTGAGAAGACCTGGAAGATCTGGAAAATATATTTGTATATATGATGTTCATGGCTGATAGAAAAATATATGTGACCCTTGGTAAATAACGGAAATAATGTTCATTTATAAAATCAACAGTGTCTTCAAGTTCCAACTTAACTCTCAGGGTTGTATGGCAGATTAGAAAGGAGATTTTCTCTTTAGTAACCTAGAATACTGTTCTGACAAAACAAAATGTTTTACTACTTTAGAATCTAGTTTTGGCATTGTAGGTGATTGGTTTGTTGTTATTTTTTATTTTTTTATTTTTCTTTAATTTATTTGTTTTCATAAGAAAGAAGTGAAATATCTCAATAATACTTTAATTCAAACATTAATTGCCAGGGAAGCTATAGAAATATCTGTTATTTGATCCACTTTTCGCTATGCGTCTCAAGAAAATTGCACAACAAATCTGGATTCCCTGTTTGATGCCAGATACATAAATCATTGTGGAAACAATACTACACAAAAATTTTTAAAAACTTAGTTTTTCATATCATATGGTCTGTTAATGTGGCTTCAGATTTAAGTGTGGCTGTTTTTTCTTTTTTTTTTTTAATGTGATAGATAAATTGGAAGTCATGACTATTGTGGTTAGTATGAGGTATAAAAAGGAATATAAACTGTTATGGACAAATTTTTAATACACAACTGAATATGTTAAAGAATGTGCCTAGATTGCACTTGCACTTACTGAGATTGTGCATAAAATTTGGGTAATCGTGCATATAAATGACAAGGGGGAAAACCTGCATATACAAATTTTATGTCAACAGGCACGAAGGTAAGCACAGATTTTCATGGAAGAACATTGAAGGTTAAAAGTGATGGAGGGTGGATTTTGCTATTGTTAATAATTTGGTATTTCCCATGGCTAAATATGGTATCTATGATTTCTTTCTATTTATCCATTATTTATATTATTACAATGTTAGATAATTACCAAAAGTAATTACTTATTAAGTAATTTGTGTATTACATGAGGGATATGAAATATTTTTTTAGTTGTTAACCATTTTGTTTTTAAATAAAATTTCATTATTTCATTGTTGTTTAGAACTCAAAATAATAGTTAGGTAAAAACAACAGAAGTTGACCCAATGGCAAGTTCAAAGACATAGGATAAACATTCTGTAAAACCTTTCAGCCTGTTTAGAAAACAGCCTACATAAATTATAATTAAGGAAAAGAGGAAATGAGCAGAATGGAAAAGGGCAGCAATGATGACAGACTTAGCAGCAAAAATGGCTTAGATATGTTGCACTGCTTACAAAACTGAGCTAACACAGTAGTAAGTATGATGAGCTGAAAGTGGCCTATTTCTTATGATTAGGTTGAGGTTCTCTAAATAAAATGGACAGCTGTCATTCAAATTTGTGTAAATACACCAAATCACAGAAATGGAAATTTTATTCAAGAACAAAGATTTTTAAAAGCATAATTTTAATGATTACTTTTTAGGGACAACTGATTTCCTTTAAACCACCTACACTGCTTGCTTGTTAAATATTGTTATAAAAGTACTCCTGCTGCTCATATTTACTAATAACCTCTGAATATTATGATATTTCTGTGGATACCTTAAATGTAGTCCATCTAGCATTCATCGTAACTAATTGTTTCTACAATGTAAGATAAAGTACTTTGACTCTAGGTATCCATGACAGACTGAAGGATGTTTATCTTTTCCAGTTTCAAGCATGCTCACAAACTGACTAAATATCATACTGGTATAAACTTGTTCTGCTTGATCAAGGAAGCGCTATAGACGGAAAAAAGTAAGACTAGGGAAGTAGAACAAATAGCACTCTTGGTATCAAGTAGGCTCCTGTGGCTAATAATGTTACTATTAATACAGATCAGTTGTTCAGTTTGACTATGGAACACTTTAGTTCAGCCAGTCAGTTGAAACATGATGAGAATTTAGTGGAAAAAGAATTGCAAAATTGGCTTCAAATTTTCCAACAGAATTTGAACCACCTCATCTTAGAAGTAGCTTTAATATTCAGTATAAGGATATGATACAATAGGATAGGACACAAGGGAATGAATTTAAAGTGAAAGAAGGGGGGTTAGGTTAAATGTTAGAAATAAATTTTTAAAGTGAGGGCAGTGAAGCACTGGAACAAGTTGAGGAATTCAAGGACAGGTTTGGTAGGTTCCCAGGAAGTCTGATCTAGTGGTTGGCAACCCTGCCCACCGCAGGGAGGCTGGAACCAAATATCTTTGAGGTCCCTTCCAACCCAAGATATTGTATGGTTCTATGATTCTATGATAGTCAAATAAGAATTAGTTTTACAGATTTCTAATTTAAACTCTTTACTTTATGTATGTTTATGTTTTGTAACTATTTTTATTGGCTCTGATTACCAACTTGTGACAACACACATATGGCTATCTAAGCAACATTCAAGTAATTGTGAGTTTTTGTATTAATTTCACTTACAAGATACTACCATTTTCCTTCTTTTTTCCCTAGGAAATACCTGAGCTTTTTTTTTCTTTCTTTTTTTTTCTTTTTTTTTTCAGTCTATGATTCTAAGATTTCTAAATAATCAGAGCTAAAATTGGCTTAGCTGATATAAATTTGGGAGACAGTGTACTCACTAAGTTTTTTCAAAAGGTGGCAGTTTTTTTTTTTTTTTTGGTAAAATTTTATCTTGTAAAATAGATCACATTTACCCATTTGCGTTGATTTCTTCGCTGCATCTAAGGGAAAATACAAAGCACACCAGAAGTACTTTGCTATAATTCTACCCCACAACCTATCACCAAAATTAAAATTTTCATAAAGGAAGTACGAGTAAAGGGATATTTTACAATGCAAATAATTCATATATATCCCTTTAAAAAAATTCAATTGTTAATTTTTATATATCCAATATTTTTTTGCAGTGTCATCATTAGATATTATGCTGAACGCATTTCCTCATAGCTTCTCCTTTTATTTAAACCCCAGTAGAATTAATATGATTTCTTAATTCGAATCAACTAATTGCAATTGGAAGACATTATCCCATCTTCCACCAAAGGTCTTCCTGTTATGAAGGAAGTGGTTTTGTGCTGCAATTTTATAAGGAGTGAAAAGGACCACAAGAGAATAGTCATACCATTCACCAGAGAATAAAAGGGAAAGTTTTTGTTTTTTTTTAATTATTTCTGTATTGTCCTGGAGTCCATCCACATTGTCTTCCAACCATTTTCCCGTGGGTTACTCAGGAACACAAGTTTTGCATTCAAGTTCTTTTGAAGCACAAATTCCCTTTGCTATCTAGCTTTTGCTTTCCTAGTGAGGAAATTGTTGCAATGTTCCTGCCACAATGAATTTATCTGGCCAGGCAACTACTTGTGCTCAGGTTAGTTAACTTTCTAGCAAGAAGCTTTTCAACAGTTTTGCATGTTGGGGTACTATGGTTTCTTACAACCATGGACTTTATTAAATATTTTTCCTTCTACATTCTACTTTTACTCTACTTTTACATTCTACTTTTCTGCAAGAAATTTTAATAATTTACTATGGAGACTTTTTCCAGGCTTTAACTTCTCCTGCTATTCTTTCTCTCAACTGAGATGTTTCTGCTCCGTCTTCATATACCTGTACTCATTTGCCAGTTTTTAATAAAATATATTATCTCAAATTGTGTATATTCTTGACCAGTTTGTGAGTTTCTTGTATGGATTGGGGATATGAATTGCTTGGCTTCATGTATGCATGAGCAAAGACTTATGCATATATGTGAACGTAAATACATGTGGTAAATCAATTTCACATAAGTTTAACATTGGTGATGACTAGGTTGCAAAATAGTGTTTTGTAGCTGAGAATTTTCTGTACCAAATAGTGTTATTGTGCTCTTTGTATCTGTTGTAGTTTCTATGGAAATAAATAGGAGGCATTACTTTTGGAGCTACCACTGTAAAAGAGGTTCTACTAGCACAAGATGCATGGATGACAACCAAATAGTTTAAATCTGCATAAAACAGAAGAAAAATAAAGTCAAATCACTTTTTTTTTTTTTTTTTTTTTTTTGCGAACCAATAGCATTATTTTAGTATGTGAACAATGGAGTGGAAAAATAATTTATTTTAACTTGACAAAAAATTTTGGAACCAAACACTGATACCTAACAAAGTTTATTGTTTGTTTTCTTTTTTTTTTCTTTTTTTCTTTTTTAAATATCATTTGACAAATTCTATCTGAAGCTTTCTGAATCAGTGTTGTTGTTGAGATACATACAGCGCTTCTGTCATTATCAAGGAAAAGAACACAGAAATAGTTATTAACTTTCATTCTAAAAAGTTCCCCAGTTTGCTTTTAAGATGTGGTTAGTGAAATGGCCATTTTCAATGAAAAAATCTGTAAGAAACTGTCTGAACAATTAAAGTTCAATTAGTGCTTTCTTTTTCTTGTATATTTTCCTCTATTCTAACTATTGAAGCAATATTATGTGATTATGAGAAAAATTATGAGAAAAAATTATGGATTTGATTGTTCACCTGCCTATTTCTCCTGCAAATGTTTTTTGGAGTGTAATTTTAGATTAACTACTATTTGAAAGACTGTTTGGGAAATACATTTGGACCAAAGTACAGCAAGCACGAAGTACAAGGGCAATTTAATATAATTAGGCTGAAGTCTTCACTGGACAGTTAAAATTGTGAATGTAAAATGTAGGCTTTGATTAGATATAATATATTTTCTTCTAGATGGATGGGTGGACTAGTTTGAAGTTTTTTCTATTGTGCACTGTTCATAGATCATAATTAAATACAGTAACATCCCACCTGGCATGCTTTTACTGCAGCCTTATCCTTGATAGAATAATTAAACTACTTTGGTGTTTGCCACTCTTTAGCATGTTGGTAGTGGAAGTTGTTAGCTGCCATGCCTCTGATATATCAGGGAAAATCAATACTGAAGTACTAGGGAATTATAGTGATGTATATTCTTCTGAAGTTTTAAACTTCTGAGCTTCCAGATCATTATCTATTCTCAGTGGTTTTTTTTTTTGTCATGTGGCATTTTAGAATGCCATGAAGCTGATTTAAGAATACCACAGAGTGATGCCTCAGAAGTGATATTATCAAAATTGCAGAATAGATACATAATAGTGACAGAGGTATTTTTATTTCACAAATTTGTTCAGTCAGCTTTCAAATACATGGAGCTATCAGCACAACAACTTGTAGTAAGGTGTTCTATGACTTCTTTACTCTTTCAAATTTGTACATTTCCACATGCCCTCATATTGAGATGATGTAACAAAAAGTGAATCTACATTAAGCCTCTCTATGCCACTTATTACTCTATAAAATTCTAACATTTTCATCTTTTTTTCTATACTGTGAATTCCTCTTTAGATATTCCTTACACAGAAATGCTGATATCTTTATTGAACTTTATATTTTCTCCTTTGTGACACAGAAGTCTATACTGAATGCAGAATTTTTCAGTTTCTTGTAGACGTGTATGCAGTGGCAGAATGTCTATTGTTTCTTGGTAAATTCGGAGTGATTTTTCAGTAAGACTCATTTTCATTATATCTGAATTCTTCAAGCCAATTTCGCTGCTAAATTGCTGATGCCCATGCCATTATTTTCACTATCAGAGAATTTGAAATCTCATTTCTATTAAAAAACTATGGTAAAAGGAAGGGTGTTAAAAGGAAGCAAAACTGTAGAGAAATCTCCTGGATAACTTTAGCACTCATATCGGACAAATTTTCATAATTTTATTTTGTCAGTAATCCATAAATGTTACTAGTGGGAAGACAAAACAGATAAGCTAAAAACATTATTTCAAAAATATCAAAGGTTAAGATGTTCAAAAGCATGATTCAGTGGGAATTTCAGATATCTAACATTAACAGATTTCATTAATTAATATTAAATGAGGGGTTATTATTAATCATTTCATAGGTTTGTCTGTCCCTGACCTTTCGTGAGAACTTTTAAGTTACCTGTAATGTACTATAAATCTTATGTCTATTATCACTCAAAAACCTGAGTTTTATTCAGGCCCATAGTACATAAGTCTAGATAGCATATTTTCTCATAAATTTCCAAACTTTGTTATGCTTACTTTACAGCTGGGAAATCAAATTCCAAATATATATGAGTTGCTATTAATTTAAGATTTTAAGATGTCTTTACAAGCTCCTTGCCAACAAGGTCTATTCACTTGCTAACCTCTTGGAGAAAATTTCATAGGATATGTAGGTATGCTAACACAAAGAAAGATAGTAACAAGTAGCTAGATACAGCTATATGTGCATAGATACATAAAAGAATGAGTGGATTTTCTTAATGTGAAGTGGATGTAGAATAATACTTTTTTTTTCAAATGGATTTGAATAAATATTAACAATGATGATTGGATGCAACAGTGCCATCAACAGTCGACTGCTACACAAGTTCTTGCCCTGTGAATTTGTCTGAGTCACCCTTTAAATTTAAATTTAAATTTAATGAGATTTAATTTAAAAAAATAAAGGTGAAAAATGAAATGGCACTGTGGGATATTAAGATAACAGAGCAGGAAAGATTTAAGGCAGATGGAAAGGGAAAATATTTTCTAAGTTAAAAGATTTGTTTGTCTTTTCTGGTTTATTGTTCTTACTGATGGAAGTTGCTCTTTGTTAATGATGAATTCCTGAAGAAGATTATAAAATTAAATACTTTGATCACATTTTTTATTTATGTGATCAAGTAATTGTATCTGCTTTTGTTTTGCTCAAATTGCACTATTAAAATAAAAATTCCTTAGTAATAAAATTGGACACCATGATAAGGACATGATTTTATGTGAAAAAGAAGCGTCTTTGTTGATTTGATAATATTTCTAACTCCTTCTAGAGTGTCAGTAAAAGTAAATTCAAGTATCATTCAAAGTTGTGCTCTTCTGTAGCACCTGTTTTTCCCCAAACTATGTTATACATATACCACTCTTTGCAATGTATTTCTTTTCATATACAACAAAGGTACATTTCATATTCAAAAATTAATCTTTAACTGCTAGTATCTAAAAAGTCTACTTCAAAGTCAAATTTTTTTCCTTTATGAACTTTAAAACTTGTAATAAGTATTCATAGAAAGTTTGGAATGATCTTTTAATTGTTTAAAGAAATGTTTTGATGGCATTCTCCCCCGGTATATTTAGTATAAAAGATGTTTTAATTAGGGGGAAAATATTACATGTGATTTAGGCCTGGAGGCCTTCAGTGATATAAAGTCATGGATGCTGTTACAATTCGCAATGGAAGTATTTCCATTTCCAACAGAGTTGGTCAGGGAGGACCTGCCCTTGGTGAAGCCATGCTGGATTTCTCATACCACCTTCCTCTCTTCCATTCTGTTTATATATAATACAGTTATTTTATATATAGTATATTACATATCTTTATATATCTTTATATATATATATATATGTAAGTCAATTATATATAATTCAGTCATTCAAATAATATAATTTAGTCTCCTGACTTCATAGATTTAGACTCTTTATTCCATCCAAATTTATCTAAACTCACTATGAATCTCTTCCTTTTATTGTATTTAATATCTATACCAAATCTTAGGATAGGGTATCAGTCATATCCAGGCTTGACATAATTTTGTTGATAAAAACATAGAATCCTTAGAATTGGAAGGGACCTCAGAAGGCCATCTAGTCCAACTCCCCTGCAATGAAAAGGGACACCACAGCTAGATCAGGTTGCCCAGGGCCTTATACAGCCTTGCCTTGAAAGTCTCCAGGGTTGGGGCACCAATCACAAAACTAGGTAACCTCACCACCCTTACTGTATAAGACTTTTTCCTTATATCTAATCTAATTCTATCTTAGAATATTATGAATATTATTAGAATATTATAGGATATTGTTAGAACATTATAGAATATTATTAGAATATGAGGGTTCAATACTATGCAATGCTTCCTATCTGAAACAATTAGGAAAAAATTATCTACAGGTGATCGTAACAATGCTTTTAAGCTGAAGCAAGTTTATGAGCTCGTATAAACCTGAAAAACCTAGATAAAATAGGAAAGCTCCAGAATGCATCCATGACTTGCAATTTGTGATGCAGTTGACATGCCCAAGGGAGAGGATGCCTTCCAGAGAGACCTAGACAGGCTCAAGAAGTTGGCCCAGGAGAGCCCCCTGAGGTTCAATAAAGCCAAGTGCAAGGTCTTGCACCTGGGTTGTGGCAAATCCACTACCAATACAAGCTGAGGAATGAAATGATAGAGCACAGCCCTCCTGAAAAGGATTTAGAGGTACTGGTGTTTGGTAAGCAGGACATGAGGCAACCTCACAGCCCAGAAAGCCAAACACATCCTGGGCTGCATTGAACAAACTGTGGCCAGCAGCTCAAGGGAGGTGATCCTACCAAGATGATCAGAGGGCTGGAGCACCTCCCCTACGAAGACAGGCTGAGGGAGCTGGGCTTGTTCAGCCTGGAGAA
>JAOWBP010002559.1:27697275-27720324 GCA_028571105.1 Tragopan temminckii | reverse complement strand
GCAAATGGTATCCTGGGCTCCATCAAAAGAGGGGTGGCCAGCAGGGACAAGGAGGTGATTGTCCCTCTCTACTCTGCTCTTGTGAGGCCCCATTTGGAGTACCGCATCCAGGTCTGGAGCCCCCAGTACAAGAAAGACAGGGAGCTGTTGGAGAGGGTCCAGAGGAGGGCCACAAAAATGATCAGGGGATTGGAGCACCTCCCCTATGAAGACAGGCTGAGGGAGCTGGCCTTGTTCAGCCGGGATAAAAGAAGGCTGCAGGGTGACCTCATTGCAGCCTTTCAATACCTAAAGAGAGTCTACATAGAGGAAGGGAGTCAACTCTTTGAAAGGGCAGATAACAGCAGGACAAGGGGAAATGGTTTTAAGTTGAGGGAGCGAAGATTTAGGTTGAATGTCAGGGGTAAGTTCTTTACTATGAGAGTGGTGAGGTGCTGGAACAGGCTGCCCAGAGAGATTGTGGATGCCCTGTCCCTAGAGGTGTTCAAGGCCAGATTGGATGGGGCCCTGGGCAGCCTGGTCTAGTATTAACTGGTCTAGTATTAAATGGGGAGGTTGGTGGCCCTGCATGTGGCAGGGGGATTGGAGATTCATGATCCTTGAGGTCCCTTCCAACCTGGGCCCTCCTGTGATTCTGTCATTCTGTGATAATTAGGACAAATGCATTCAGCCCAGAGCAAATCCTCAATGGAGTGTGCTCTTTTAAAACAATTAGGCTTTTTAACAATCAGATTTTGCATATTGATAATTTTCCTGAAGTGCTAAAATATCTGTACTTTCCTGAATATTGTTGGCATGCAAAGTCACCAGAACTTAACCAGAAATAGATTTATATCAAAACTCAAGATCAAAAACTCTAAATATTTATATAGCCCTTTCGAAACTGCAGAATTTTTATACAGTTACCAAACACTCAGAAAATTACTTCCCACCCATACAGTGGAAAATAAGCAGTACAGAAATAACAGAGATATCTTTGACCACTTGATAGGCATTTAGAAACAATAAGAAAAAAGCAGTGTCTAGATATGCACTCTTGAGATGTGGAAGGTGTTATTCATGTGTTGTGACCTGATTAACTCAATTTTCCATTGCAGTGCAGAGTATAATGCTGAAACTATATCCTATTTAATTTTTTTTTTCCATCCACTTGCTTCTGTATCCCAAAACTTAATTCAGAAGGGAAGCAACATCTCATAGAATTGTAGAGTCACAGAATGGTTTGGGTTGGAAGGGTCGTTTAGGATAATCTAATTCCAACCACTCTGCTATAGGCAGAGACACCTCCCACTAGGCCAGACTGATCAAAGCCCTGTCCAGCCTGCCTTGAACGCCTCCAAGGAGGCAACCACACTGGGCAACATGTTCCAGTGTCTCTCATCCTTTACCTCTAAGGAAGGTGCTCAAGCCCTCTGAGAACATAAGACAAATTAATTTCTATAAAGAAGCAGTAAACTAAGGAGACAAGGAGTTACAGAATATTTATATATGAATGAGAACATATATCAAAATAAGAATTCATTATGTACATAGGTCACTGCAAAACTAATGTCTCTTATTTATTCCCATGGAAAATAGAACAAATGCAAAGAGCACAATAACACTGATAGAGAAAACTTTCAACAACAAAGCACTGTTTTCCATTAATATTCACCTTACTTTGATGAATGCCAATGGGTATGATTTTTTCCATGTAGAGGAAATCAATTAAACAACCTTGCTTCATACACACTTTTACATCACATGCCAGTTTGTCAGACTGCCCCTCTGCTGCCATCTGTTGCGTGGAAACAGAACGTAATGGAATATTGGTGGAAAGACCCAGCTTAGCAGAAGCCATAGCACCAACATCTGACTCTGACATCGTGGGCCAAGATGATAAAATAGGAGGTATTATTTTCAGAGCAGAATTCATAGAACAGTGGACCTTATTACCCATCCCTTGGATCTGAAATTAGAAACTCTATAAAAAATACATCTGAGATAAAGCAAAGAAAAAGTCTGAGGAAAATATGATGATTCTTTCTTTAAGTAGCAATTACCGTTTGACTTGCTTGGATTATTCTCATACCCAAACTTAGTAAAAACTCATCTGTGTGTGATTTTCTTGTCAGTGCTTGATAGTTCATCTTTGCTCCAAGGAAAACCAAACAGCCAAACAGCAAAAGGAAGAAGAAAGAATGCATCTTATGAAATATTTATGCTAGCAGCAGAAGAACATTATGCTTAGTCTTTGAAGGAATAGTGCAGTTATACTTCCTAAATGTCAAATAATAAAAAAATGCATTACTTTTCTACCTAGATTTTCAAAGCCATTGTTTTGTTTACTGTCTTATTTTTAAAAGGAGAAAAAGTATGAAAGCTTAATAACAACAGCAGAGCTTCCTAGAGGAAAGAGCTTCCCTGGCTTCCTTCTTCCTTCTCTAGTTTCCTAGAGATCTTCCTTGAGGACAGCAGGGAAAAATGGAAAAAGATGGAGGTTTAATTTAATATTCATATACTGAGGTTTTTTGAGGCATTTGATGATTGCAAATAAGCTTCTATAGAATAATAATGCTGTACATGAAAGTGCATTCTGAATTATCTATGTGCCTAAGTTTTTGCACTGTTTAAATGTTAGCTTTATTTCTTAAAAAATATTGAAAACAAAACACAGTGCACAAATGTGTTGGAGAACTTCCAAATTATCAGTCCCTGTATAAATACCTCCTATGATTTCTGCCAAAAAGAGTGCAGCATTCAGAACTTGGCTTGAAGTGACTTCTGAGCATTTAGTGAACATCTATACCACTTTTACATTAATGTAGTTCTTTTCTTCAGCATTGATACTGACACATACACTTATTGTGCAGCTTTTGAAGTCAGGGTTTAAATGTGAGCCCTATCTTTTCAGAACATTAACTTACTGACTTAGTGAAGTGCAATGCATTGAATTATTTGAATACTATGGTATAAATAAGAGGCAGATTTTCTTAGCACAAAGTCAATTTATGGAAAAAAAAATGTGGTAGAGATTTACAGCACACACATAAAATTGCGGAACATTAACATAAAAAAATAGCTTTTAATTTATTTTATATCTTTCTTCCTTTGGGGAATAACTGAACAATCCTACCAACACAACTGGCACACCAGATATTTTACTGTGCTCTGGCTTCTGGAAAAAATCACTAGTTTTAACAGATGCTAAGAACAAATTATTTTTTTTTGCATGTGTAGACTCCCCAGGAAAACAAACAAACAAACAAAAAACAACAAAGAACAAAAACAAACCCCTGCATTTTTGTGCACAACAAAAACACAAATGTTTAGGGAAAGGTTCAGTGAGTTATTTAACAGCTCTACAAGCGCAAACATGAAGTTCATCTCATGAAAAATGAAGGAAAGCAAATTCAAAAGTATTCATGTCTATGATTGCTGCAGTCAAGTCCTAGAAATTAGGTAGGTTGATTTAGATAAGCAGGTAGCTGTTCACTAAACAAAAATGAAATATTCACCCTCAGTAATGCACGAATGATGCTCCACAGCCTGTGTTCATTACTTTGCTCTTTGGAGACTAGTGCCAGCATTTTACCTCAGATAGCTCTAGGGAAGAAGGGCAGCTGCATTTCTCCCTGAAAGGGATGCTTGTAGCAATAGGCAACTGTATCTGCTTGTGACACAAATGTCTGTGTGTGAGTGTAGAAGGAAGGGAAGAGTAGAAAAAGCACCAGAACTGTTTTCCGTCATCACTATTTTTTCCAGTAGCGTCACTTATTTCTGAAAGTCATGTGCGCTCAACATTGATTAGAGTAAGGGACAGAGACAGAGGACAAGAAGGATAATGCAGGAAGCCAATCTGAAACCATCCATATTTGGTATTAGGAACAATTTCAGTATTTTGAGACAGGAAGGGAAATGGCACCAGGACACTTCTGGCTTTTCCACAAGACATAATTAATTTATTTTATTATCCTTGAGGAAGTAAAATCCAATTTTGTTTAAACTACTGAGGATCTCTGAATTGTTCACACTACAAATTCACCAGAAAAGGATACTTCTTTTTGTAGAAATGCCTTTCTTTGATAAACAAGTACTAGATTTTCTCCTAGCTAGAGGTAAATAACAAACAACCTAGCACATTGAAAGTTTTAGAAGTGACCTCAACCTTGATTTGAATATGTCAGAATCCAGGCAGTTAAAAACACAGTAGGGTGCAATAAGACACAAGGACAACCCAAGCTGGAAACTAAATGTTTTGATATTATTTTCAGTGAAAATATATTTGGGATAAAACTTGTAAATCTTTCATTTTAACACGGAAACATATTTGGGGAAATATGAGAACCTCTAATTAATCTTCTGATTTTACAAAATACACTTTCTATTAAAATATTTTATTCAGAATTTTATGACATACTTTATGTGAGTTAGTTTGAGCAGTACAGATGACTGTGAGACTTCATTCTTAAGGAATTTATTTATTTGAAAATTTCTATTTTCAGATCAAATGAAATTGAATTTTATGAGTTTACAAATGCTGTTCTCTATTAAATAGATTTTATTCAAAAATTAATGGCATGCATTGCTAGGATTTATTCTCTTAGCAATTCAAATTCTCCTCTTCCAGCAGTTCTGACAACTTTTAAACGGACTTCCCAAGAAACTTCCAGTCTTGAAGTTTCTTATTTTTGGGTAAAAAAAATAAATCACTTTTGATTTGCTCCTGCAAACAAAAATTTGTAGGTAATGTGTCACTGATTATGTTAGGTTGTCCCATAACTATCACAGAACCAGAATCGTAGAATCACAGACTATCAAAATCAGAAATCATTGTCAACCTACAATTTTCTGCAGAGCTATTTTTCACCAGGTCATAACCCGGCCTGTACAGATGGATGGCATCATTCCTTCCCAGGTGCAGGACCCTACACTTGCCTTTGTTGAATTTGAAGAGGTTCTTCTTCATGTTCCTCTCCAGTCAAGATCCTTCAGAATGGCAGCACAGCACACTGGTGTATCAGCCACTCCTACCAGTCATCATCTGACTTTCTGAGGAGGTACTTTATCTGTTCAATCAAATCACTGATTAATTTGTTAAAAGCAATACTGAATTCAGGATTGATCCCTCGGAAACATCACTAGCTACAGGTCTCCAACTAGAATCTGTGGCACTCATGATAACCCCCCGAGACCAGTCATTCAGCCAGTTCTCAACCCACCTCACAATCCACTCATCCAGCATGCACTTCTTGATCTTGCCTGTGAGGGAAATATTGCCAAAAGTCTTGCTGAAGTCTGGGTAGACAACTTTAACTGCTTTCTTCTCATCCATCCATCCATCCATCCATCCAGTTGTCCATCATAGAAGGCAATCAGATTGGTTAAGAATCATTTCCCTTTGATGAATGCATGCTGTGATTAATGTGTTCTTTGCATTCATTCTTCACAGAATCATAGAATGGCTTAGGTCGGAGGGGACCTTGAAGATCAATTTGTTCCAATACTCCTGTCATCGCCAATGTTGCCATTCACCAGATCAGGCTGCCTAGGATCCCATCCAACCTGGCCTTTAAAGCTTCCAGGGATGGGGCATTCACAGCTTCTCAGAGATACCTGTGCCAGTGCCTCACCACTCCCTGAGTAAAAAATTTCTTCCTAACATCTGACCTAAATCTTCCCTCTTCTGGCTGTCACTGTCAGATTGTGTAAAATGTCAGTCTTCTTCCAGCTTGTAAGCTCCTTTCAAGTACTGGAAGGCCTCAATGGGGTCTCCCCATAGCCTTCTCTTCTCCAAGCTGAACAAGCACAACTCCTTCAAGCTTTCTTCATAGGAGAGGTAGTCCAGCCCTCTTATGAGCTTTATAGACCTTTTCTGGATTGGCTCCAACAATTTCTCCAGTTGGCTCCAGTTTCTCTTTAGTGAAGCCAGTAAGCATCAAGTATTTCTGTTCATTTTAGAGTAGAGGTATTCAGCACATGGTAGAATCAACTGTACATAAAATTCAAATACTGAAAATAAAGAAATTAATCATCATTCATTTTTAATGCAAATCAAACTCATTTTCAAATGAAATAACAAAATTTTCAGCTGTGTAATGGCATCAAGCTCATATGTACAAATAAGGACATATGACTTTTTTATACTTTCTGAAGAGAACACCTAGTATTTGCTTTAATATTATGTACTTTGGTGTAATGATTAGGACACATTCTCAGCTAACATAAACTGCCGTAATTATGCGTTGTGACACGATGCACAATTTGAACATCTGTTCGAATGTCATATTAATTTGTACCTAATTTCAATTTACTTTTTTTTTAATATGAGGATTATTTTGATAACTACAGAATTAAGAAAAAGTCACCAACCTTTCATGAGCTTTGCAAAAAAACAGCTGTTTGAAACCTACTGTGAAGTACACAGTGTATGCTACCAATCATGTCAACAGTTTATTTTCTTTGATTTCACACTGTAGCTCTAGGCATCTGCTATAACAAATAGAAGAAGCTTTTGATAGCTCACTAAATTTATCATGGCACCCAAGGACTTGAAAAAAGGGCTAACAGGTTTTGTGAAAACAGAGGGGAGGAAAGAAAAAGAGAAACAGAAGGTTGACTTGTACCACAATAAAAAAAAAAAGCTAGGCCTGCAGCTCTGTCTTCACTTGTGTGGAGATCACTGCTGTGTATTGTCCAGTATTCTTAATCTTGTCATATGAGGTAGTGCTTAGCAGCAGGGAATGCTTGCACCAATTGCTAATTGGATTGCTAAGACCACTTTATTAGCATCTCCCTCTTTTCAATATAAGCTTTGCTATTACTGCTCATAAAAAAGATGCTGTTGAAACAGCTGTAAATTCTGGTAGTGTAATTGAAAATGATTTTGATTCACGTTAGGAAATGAGATTGTGATTGATTTCTTTCATTAGGCATCTGAGATTGATATACTGGCTATAGCATCATGCTATGACTCCCTTCACTGTTTAAAGAACAGCACTTATTGCTCTAAAGAGAGAAACAATCAAAAAGCACTCATTTATCATACTTACTGTACAACTTCGTCTGATCCAGTGACACAACAACAGCCAAACCCACGTATTTTTAAAGAAATACTGTACTACGCAATTTGGATTGTAAAAATAGTGAGAACAAAAGGCATAAACCAACAAAAATAAATGTTTTAAAATGTTATTGTGTAAACAATTTATTAGACCTGGAATTTCCACACTATACACAGCGCAGTGGGAATAATAGGACTTTCTTTCCACTGATCCACATTTACTTATGTAAAGACTGCATTGAACGGATGTAGTCTGTCAGTGAGTTCAGTTACTCTTAACTTTTACTTGTTCTAAATATTCCTGAAGGTAACAGAGAAAGAGTTTGTTCAGCACACTTTTGAAGTCACTGACAGCATTTACATTTATTTTACTGGCACATCCTTTGGTGAGAAATGGACCACGTTCAAGAAAATTTGTCTTCCAATTTCATATTTACATGAAGAAGATTCACGATTCTGTAGGTTAGAAAAATTCTGTTTGCTGATAGAATTGCATTTAATAGATTGCCTTAATGTAAACTGGACTTGCATGTGTGAAAAATGCTACTTTGAAGCTAGCACTGACAGTTGTGAGGGGACACAAGTATACCTGTTCCAGATGCTCTGCACACCACACTTTAAAAATACGCAGTTGGAAGTAGTTTGGTCTGAATATCCTGTTATCCTTCCTTTGTAGGAGTTCTGTATGGTAGAGGGCAGGGAGAGAAGATAGAAAGGTTCTGAGCAGTACAGCTGTCACTACTGTCAGTATTACTTGAACCGCCACTGTGATAACCTGAACTCCCAATGCCACTACATGATTTGCTATGCTGTTTGATCCTTGGAAACCCTGATGATGTTCAGTGACTTCAAAGCTTCTACTGTAGTTGCATGTGTGGAAAGTTATCATCTACTGTAGCTGACATAAAGGTAGTGAAAGTCATTAACCCTTTTGTGGCAGATGAAGTTTCAACTGCGAAATTACAAGTTGAATCATTGTGTTTTTATGCTCATAAATAAACTCAGCACATACTCTGGTTCTTATCTCACTCTCTGAGTGTCAAATTTCAGCTTGATATTCATTACCAGAGGTCTCATTTTGGCATAATTCTATTCTATACTTTAGAGTCTGTAAAATAGCTATTCCTGTCCATATACTAAAAATAAAACACAATATTAACACTACCCCTACCCAAACACTAGATATTCCTAGCACACTTGAGACACCCAATCTGCACTGTTCTCATTAATATTTTGAGATTAGAATGTGTTTCTAATCTCGAAAACTAGTCCTTTAAAACAAAAACAAAAACAACACACATACGAAGAAATATAAGTAGTACCATGCAAGTGTTCATTCATGCACATGTGACTTGTTTCTCTTATCTCCTCTGATTCTTTCTTATTATAGCAATGGTAAAAACCTTTGTTTTGAGGCAAAGGGCATAGCTACTTTCGGAGATACTTAAAAAATGAAGTATTGCTATATAATATGAAAGTAAATTATGTAAAAGTACTGGAACACATCATCATGTAATAGTATGTATTTCAGAGCAGAAGTGAGGAATACTTGCAAGTTGGTCTGGTAACTATCATATATATATATAGTTATATGACTCAAACTTATTGTATTACTAGATTTTTTACCATTTAAATATTTATGACATCTTTTCACAGAGGAGCTCTAAACTAATCATCAAAAATTACCCTCTGGTTCATGGAACTCAAAAATGTGTTAGGAGTTCTGATGCAACGTTTTAGGGCTCAGTGATACATCAGAGACATATATCCTAAATACTGTGAATGATGTGGTTGTCAGATTATAAGATTGTGATGGAGTTACAGGATGGTGCTGGCATTTTGCTAAATGTTGCAAGAATCATTAGCCACCAGACCTGGCTTAGCTCAGTAGTTGCATGCGGCCTGCATACATGATTTGATGAATCCTTAACTGAAGGGGAATAAAGAAGAAGTAGACAAAGGAAAATCACAAGAAAAAGAAGAAGATAACACAGACATAGAATTGCTACAGCTTATCAAAGAAAAAGACATAGTAATGGTATAATGAAGTGACTGCTTAAGATCCTATCCCATGTTTTATATATATCCCAGAAATATCATGTTAGCAGCTACTTTCTGCTTATATTTTTCTGGTTAGGATTGAAAAATTATTCAGTAACTTGGATTTTATACCAGCTACAAGAAATTAAGGGAGAAAAAAAAATTGTTACAGTTTATCCACTCTAAAATTTGAAACAGTTGTTATTGTTTTTTGTCCAGAAAACTTTCTTGGCATTAACAAAATAACAAACACAGCATGAGTTAACATGAAGTTATCAGAAGGCAGATACTGATCTGGATGCCCCAAGGTTGCAAGACTGTGGGATATAGGGCAATCATTTCTCATTTCTGTCTGAGTTTCAGTCAATCAGTGCAATAGCTCATAAAATTTTACAGATAAATTATCAAATTCTGAGACTTGTGCATTCAGTAGAAGAATAACTTAGAACTTCCTGAAAGTTATTTTCTGTTTCCTAAATACCAAGCACACTTTGAGAAATTTTGTAAAACCAAGTTTACTTAACTTGTATTTACACAGTGCGTTTGAGTTACTAGTATTTTTTTATTCTTCATTCCAGAACATCTTCATCAATTCCTTCTCTATTTTTAAGAATTTTATTCTCACTCCACGTTCTCATGAAGTACTTTTGCAATATTTACTTTTTGTTCAAAAATAATCTTATTTATCTCTTTGTCTTTTTGTCTTTGTCCTTTTGTCTACATCTTTTTATCTTTGTCATCAGTCTTTCTCCTCTTTTACTCTTCAAAATAGCTTTCATCTGTCTTTTTTTCAATTTTAGATTGCTTGTTCCACTTGAAAAAGTTTTATTTCCACTTAAAATAGTTTTATCTTTATTCTCTAAAGTTTAATCTTTATTTCTGTCTGTGTTATTATTTCTACTTGGGCTACTGGGCTTGTTTAGCTTGGAGAAGAGAAGGCTCTGGGGAGACCTCACTGTAGCCTTCCAGTACATGAAGGGAGAGTATAGACAGGAGAGGGAACAACTGTTTACATGGATGGATAGTGATAGGACAAGGGGGAATGGTTTTAAACCAAGAGAGGGGAGATTTAGGTTAGATATTAGGAGGAAGTTTTTCACCCAGAGGATGGTGACGCACCCTCTGTGTTGCCCAGCAACCCTCCTGCCCACAGCAGGAGGGTTGAAACCAGACGATCTTCGAGTTTTTTTCAATCCAGGCCATTCTATGTTTCTATGATTCTTGTAATAATGATCGTCATTGCTCTTCCCCAGTCTCTTTAAGTTAATAGGAGTGGAATACTGGATTTACCAAGTGTTGTTGATACTGATATCATAGAATTGTTGGGGTTGGAAGGGATCTCCAAAGATCACCAAGTCTAACCCTCAATACATGGGTCCATTATTTCATACTCTTCAATGTTTTGTCCTTCCAAACCCCTGCTTATTATGGAATACCTCTGTTCTCATTTTATAGAGAGCCTTATATGTGATCTTCAGGCCTAAACCTGACATAAATCTTAATTCTGTGTTCTGACAATGTATACAAATTGTTTGAGCACAATCATGAGTACAACAAAAATAGGCTAACCCTACCCAGTTCCCTGGCACCCAGATGGCATGTGGATGTGTGCAGCCCTGATGGACATGTTTGGATTGAGACTGCCAGTTATATTTTTTGGTGATGAGATGGAGACAACACAGCCAGGGAAGTCAGACCCAAGATCCTTCTTAGAAGATCCTAGTGTTGCATGTTATAAAGAATAACAGTAAGACATGATTGAGATTTGAAGTACGCAAAAAAAGTATGGATGTGTTGCCCTAGGAGTAAGGTCATACAAACAGACACAGGTTAGAAAACAGTGTCTGCTTTATCCTACCATAGGGACAGCTGCCTACTAAGCAGCGCAGATACGAAGAAAGGCTGTATATGGGAAGCTGAGCGAGTTAGGATTGTACGTTATTTTTCTATATTCACACATTGTGGAAAAAAGTCATCTGATACGATTCTGCCTATATTTTGATGCCTTAAAATGACTTCATAGAAAAATGGCTATGAACAAACTGTTCCACAACATCAACTTTGAATAATTTTGGAGTACAATAAACATAAAAAAAAAAAAAAAAAAAAAAAAAACAACTCCAGTCTGTGCTTTCCTGTTGCTTATATATCTTAATCTTTAATATAAATATCTTCCGCATTGAAAACACAAGTACAGCGCTGGAAATCTTTATGGGGCTAGCTATACTGGTCATTCACTGAAGAGCAACCCAATGTATTAAGCTATGATAGATACCTCAGTGCTACTAACATTAGTGGAGCATTTTCACAAGTGTATCACTATATATTTTTTTTACGTTGCAACAAGTAGCAGTGTGTACAAAGCTTATGAAGGGAGAAAAGATAAAAGGAAAAAGCTGGGAGAGAACTAATGACAATAAAACTCATGGCAAGTCAAATTACTTAGATTCTCATATCAAAAGCAGCTTTGACGATAATGGGATTCCAGAGTCCACTAAACCAGTTGTGATTCAAAGATAAAACAGCAATTTGCATAAAAGCTTTGCTTTAAAGATTTAGCACTGAGTACCAAATGAAGAAAAAAACCACCATCATAACAGTAACCCTTTAATATAGGTATCCATTATCTAATGCTTATATAATGGCAGACAAATGAGCTCATTATTATTAGTGCTAGTATACTGAATATTAAATGAACTCGTCATAGAAACACACTTGCCTTAAAAACTATTACTGCATCATCAGTGACAAGAAAAAAAAAACAAAAACATACAGACTTCCAGAGATTTGATTTCAATGTTAACTTCTAATGCATTATTAATCAACAGTTCATTATGCTTTCAGATAGCACTTAGTTTATTTGTGCTCTATTTGTACACAATTCATTTCTGTAATCTTTTACTACACTGCACTTAATTCTTGTGTAAACAATGCTGGTTTGGGCTAATGCAGATTTACATAAATGGAAGCATGGTATGTTTGTATGTAGTTCAAATTTGTTCTGTTTTGTAAAAACAATAGAGATACAAAAAGTATATATATCCAAAGTAAACAATAAGCCCATGAGAAAAAACAGTGACAATTCTAAATATTTAAATGGTTCATATGAATATATTCAATGTAAATATATTGTAGAAATGTATAAAGATGTTGTAGACTACATAGTGAAATATAAATATTTTAAAGTGTGTGTGTATGTAAACATCTCACATTAAATATAGGTACTCACTGATGCTTAAAAAATGTGATCTCAAAGAATGCAACCTGTCAAGTTGCTCCAAAAGGAATGCCTCTAATTTATTTTCATGGAAACTACAACAGATACAAAGATCACAGTAACAATGTTTGACAACAAATTCTCAGCTAAAAAACATTATTTTCAATATAATCACCACCATTATCTGTGCATTTTCTAGAGCCTATGTGCTGTGCTTGTAAAAATCTACACCAGTGGAGATACCCACTGATGCAGTCACTACTACTGAAATGCACCATCCACTGTTTGGTCACCAGAAACATTCAGCAAAAGTCAGTAAATGTCAATCTGTGCAAGTTTTTCTGCATGGAGGAATTCAATTTCACACCTTTACTTCACACACACTTCCATGTCAGACACAGTTTTGTGAAACGGCCCCTCTGTCTCACGGCAAAATGTAATGGAATATTGATGGGAAGATTCAACATCTACTGCCGTATCACCACCATTCACCTTTGACACTGTGGGCCAACATAATAAAATGGGAGGCATTACTTTCAGAACAGCCCTTATACCATTGAAATATTCGTACGATTTTTAAGATTGCAAAATCATCTATAAAATGTAGTATGTTATTTACAGCCTGTACATGTCTGTTTATTTATTTTTTCAATCAATGTAAAATGCGATATTTTCATTATGGAATATTAATATTGTTCAGTCCATACTGTACAAAACATGACTCCCAGCACAAGTATTGTGGAATAACTTCAGAAATCTTACATGATTTTCTGGTAGAAGAGTTTATGAGCACATATAATAATAATAATAGAATGGAATATATATATATAATATATATCCCATAATATTATAATAATATAACAGAATCATAGAATCATAGTGGTTGGAGAGGACCTCTAGAGATGATCTTGTCCACCACTCTGTTAAAGCAGGTTTCCTACAGGAGGTTACACAGGAAAGTGTCTAGGTGGATTTTGAATATCTCCAGAGAAAGAAGCTCCACAATCTCTGTGGCCAGCTTGTTCTGGTGATCTGTCACCTTCAAAATAAAGAAATTTTTTCTTCATGGTCATAACAAATTCCCTTTGTCCCAGTTTGCATCCATTTCCCCTTGGTTTGTCATCTGGTACTGCTGAAAAGAACCTGGTCCAATCCATAATTAGTCTAAAAGTATCATCTATATTTAAGCAGACCTTAAAATGAAACTAAATGGAAAAAAAAAAAAAATATGACCAAAAGAAATGATTTCAAAATATTTAAACTTCTAAGTCTTTCAATCTCTTAAAAAAAGAATTATATAACAAAGATTTTGTAAGCAGAATTTAACATTAGTTATTCTGCCACAAATTTGCAATGAGATCTTCAGTAAGTTACAATTTTTGATAATTTCCTGTTTACAGAGTGAGAACACTAAAAATTTTTACTTTCTATAAATACTGGGAAGACAGAGTTTTTACAAAGTGTAAAAGAAATATTTTGACAACTTTGAAACGTGAATAGTTTCATTCTGTCTAAAACACAATATTTTAGTGAGTGAGAACATATTTATCTAAAAGTAACAAGAAAAATACTACCTAGCAGTAACATCTAACATTTCAATTGGCTAAAGTAGTGACTGTCAAACTTAAGAAATTCTAATACAAAAAAAAAAAACTATATATTTATTTTTCTGAACAAATGCAGAGACTTTCTCCTTTTTTCTTTCCACACTAGGACTATAACGTGAAATACCAGTATGATAAAATAATATTAAAGTATTTAGGCAATAAGCAGTTATTGAAAATACATTGTAAACAGAAACCATCACTGACTTAGTCACAAAATGTCCAAGTTGGATAGTCTTAGCCTGAACACCAAATCCATTCTTGAGCTTTCATCCATTGGAAACTGTCTAGATTGTAAATAAATGCATTGAAATATGGCACTTAGATATAGCTTTCCCTCAGAATTTGACCTATCCATAACAGCTATTTAGAAGCCCGAAAAATGTAGTATTGAATTGATATATTTTTTTCTTGAATTTTACCTCAGTTTACTTACTGCAATAAAAAATTAACTGTTCTGAATAAGAACATTTCAGGGAAAGAGACATGTGAACAATATGCCATAAAACCCTGGCAGATAAAAATCTTGTTATTTTTATTCAAGGTTTTGGATTCAGCTGGTAATTCAGAAACATGATGCATCTTCCTGTTTACTTTCAAAGGGCCACAGAGTTTCTTCTTTTTATACAGGACAATATTTTCTTACAATGTGTTATGCATTTGTTAATTAACACCATTTGGCCAAAGCAAAAAATCCTAGTCTGGAGACAACAGTAAAGTCAAAATGGTAAAATAATCAAGATAAATATGACATGCCCCTCCCCAGAACAAAAATCCTTCTTCTGTTCATTGTAGATTTCTTCAAAATTTATCTATTTTATTTTCCAGAATGCAGGCTTTCATATTATTCAACAGCATTAATGAGGTATCTAATTCTAGAGCTGTCTAACAATATGCATGATTTTTAAAGTGCAAAAATGTATTGGCTTAAATCTTGAATATCTCTGAAGCTTCTCGTCAAAAATAATTCTGTATTTATGCAAATCAAATGCTCTGCTATTAAATCTCTTCTGTGTAGGTTCAACTCCCTGACCATAAAGTAAATTCCATGTTTAGCTTGATTTTACTTAAATAATTCTATAAGCAACAGTAACAATAAATTAAATAAGATTGTTTGAATTTCTATGACAAATTCTTTGATCAAGTCTTCAAAACTGGTTACAGGACATGCACTGCTTGCACTCGATGCTTATTCACAATGGTCCCACCGATACTAAGAAACTACACATCATCAAAGACTGCCTCAGAGCCGTAAATGTTAATGAAGCACATTTCATAAATTGCATTAATTTCTCACAGTACATTGTAAAACCTAATTTTATGACTGAAGAATTCTAGCGTATATTCAAGATTAGCATATGTTTTTTAAATGTGTTAGTATGTTGATACACAAATATATGCTTTTATGCCAAGTTTGGTACAAAATGAGGGATTAGTACCATTACTGACATTGTTAAAATGGTATTTTAATGAAATAGTTGTTCCTTACCTTTTAATCAGAAAATTTGATCTTTCTTTACAAACATAACATTAAGTCATATAACTTTATTACCCATGCAGTCATCACTGTCAAATCTTGCCCTGATTTTCTCCATTAAAGCAAGGAAGGCCTTATCAAACTTCTTAACAATCTTTTCAAAAAACTATTCCAGTAGTTATGTACAAATTACACCCCAGTTTCAGTAGAAGATCTTACGTCGTGGCTCTAGGTTGCTATTGTTGTAATGGCTGGGACAATATTGTAGCACATTTCTGAAGTACTGCTCTGACAATTAATGTACTTCTCAGAATTACTGAAGTGAGTTACATCTCATGATGCCTGATACAGTGTGTAGATATCTGCACATTAAAAGTGGTCGGAGACAAACCAGGCCAAGTCCCTGTTGGCATCCTTCCAAACTCTGGCCTTAGTAGCCAGGTAATTTGAATGCTGGATGCATAAGAGACAAGACAAAGGAATAAACCACCCTGTCTAAGATCATTACAGTGACCTCTGTTCCCTTCAGTTCAGCAGGATAATCATTACTCTAAAGTCGTTTTGATCATTCCATATTCCACCTAGGAAATTTTTGGCGAAATTTTGGAAAAAGAATCCTCAAAGTGATAGTATTTGAAACCATATTCTTTTTCAGATTAAATTAAAACCCCACAGTCACAGATCAACAGCTGTTCAAAAAGAAGTTTGCATAATGGATATTAAGACAACTACCAGATGGTGACCTTACAGTTTCATAAATAAAACTCACAAAAGAAGAAATATCATTTCCTTGGTTTATATTTAGTGTGATTTTGTTTGTTTGATTGACTGATTTTAAAACAGAATAAAATGATTGCAAAGCAAAAACCTTCCTCTAGATATTTTATTTAGCTGCAGATTTATTAGAATGTAAAATTCCTCAAATTCTCCATTTTTACTTACTCAATCATAGCATAGTTCACTGTGATTCCATTGTTCAGAATGGACACAGAAAACTTTATCACAGTGATGACTCCCATAAAATATGCAGTGCTACATTTGTCAATAAAATTATGGTCTGTATATCACTGTTTCCCATTTTGTGTAGAGGCAAAGCCATTGTAAATACTTCTCAGTTTGCATAGTCAGGCTCAAAATTGATCTATCTGTCAAACTGATGCAGGTGCCAGACTCATGCAAGTGCCAGACACATACTAAGCGCCTTATTCAAAGACAGAATCTCTAGCTAGGAGGCTTTCCCTTACTTCCAAAACGTTTTAGGCCAACCCGCTTTTTTTCTTTCAGGCTATGTCTCTGCAACTCATTGTTCAAAGCAGTTTCCTGTAAATTTCTCCATCAGTTTAAAACACCAAATTCATTGAATCATAGATGCTGCAGGTACTTAACAATTTTTTTTTCCAGTATATACTAGCAACATGACAATGTTCCAGTGCTTAATTAAGCTACCTTAAAATACTAAAATGAGAAGATTACAGACCAGACAGGTGAACTTTGTTGCCCAAAAAGATGGTAGAATAAATTATTAAACAACTTACTTATGAGCATAGAGGATAGCAAGGTGAAGAAGCAACTGACATGGATTTGCAAGGAAGAACACCTGTCAAGCCAGATAAACTTTCTCTTCTAATCGGTGATTGGTCTAATATAGATATGGCATAAAGCAGGAGAGGTGATTTTAATGATAGAATGAGAGGTTTCACATACTATTTTTTGTAAGCAAATATTGTCGTAAAATCACCGTGTGACTAGAGAAACAGTGTGGAAATTAACAACCACTGGTTAATAGAAAGTCTGTCCCAAATCCTGTTCTGGTCAACACTGACATTACTTGCCTGATTGCTGAAATACAGTGTAGGTTTACACAAAGTCTACACACAAATTGGGACAGGTGACATGCTTCTGAAAAGACTGATCTCGATAGACTGAAGAAACTGTGTAACACGAAGGAAATAGAATTCAGTTTGACGAGAACAAACTACCACTCTCAAAAAAGTGATAGTAAAGAGAAGATGGGAAATAAGTAAGTGACCAGGAAGTCTGAAATGTTAAACTGCTGGTGTGTATAGTCATATACTCACTGTATTCAATTATTTTGCATACACAAATGATTCTGCTCTTTTACTTGATGAGGTCTCATGGATAATTTTGATCAGTTTTTGTAATGCTTTTGGGTACTGGAGTCAGTCCTGAAGAATATGATCAAGAAGGCAAAGTATCTATGAAATACAACTGGTAGAAAGGTTGAAACAACTAATTTTTTATTTTAGAGAAAATCTAAGAAATGTTTTTTTTAAATATATATATATTAAAAAAAAAAAAAGAAGCCATAAAAACAACGGTATTTTCTATGCCGCTGGATGGGGCAAGAAATACTTATCTCAGTTTATAGAAAATTAAGCCATTAGATATTAAGGAAAACTTTCTTAAGGACTTCCTTGTGCTAAGAATATCTAAATACATAAACTAGTTAGTGAGCAAGGTTATGTACGTAAAAAAAACAAGGACCTCTCAGAAAGAAAGAATGTTCAATTCAGCCTTAGGAAAAAAACAAAATGAGAGAGTTCTTTTTTCAAACTAAATTATGAAAAAAGCTAAGAAGCCACATTTACCACTATTTTCACCAGATTTTTAAAATTCTCAGACATGATCATACATCACTTATTTTCAAAATGGTCTCCATTTTCTGTTATATGCTGTTAAGGTGCTGATCTCTCTTGGAAAATTCTAACTGCTCCCACAGAAAAAGCCAGTGTATATCTTTCTTAATGAAAAAAACTGAAAACAATGAGGGGCAGATAGCTATCTCAGAATAATAACCCAAATGTCTGTGAGGTTTGAAAGGAGACAATGCTTTATGGAATCCTTTGCAGTAAAATAGTATGCATTAGCCTCTGTGGATAAACCATCTCAAGAATGAACTCATAAAAGCAAGAATCCATTCATCCTTTGTGATATTAAGTATGGGCTATAACAAGAAATCCTTCAAACTGACTGAAGAACACAGGAAATCCCTGAAAATGTCTTATTCTGAGAATAATAGAGGACAGAGGAGCAATGTGTGTCAAGCCCAAATAAAAGGATCAAATTTTTAAATTCAGTCACAAAAGTTTAGTTTGAAATGTTTAGAAAGCAACGGAAGTACAGCTTTGTTACAAAATAATGTCATTCATTTCTTGCTTTGCACACAAAACTTGGACCATTCTTAACTCTGGAGCTGAAAATCATGCTTCCATAGAACATATTAGTTTAGTACTATACAGAACAGAGAAAAATATTTAATTATATCTTTCTGTGAAACCAAGAAGGAAAATAAAAGAGAAGAAAAAGAAAATCATAAGGATATGAAAATTAGAAATAATTCAGATAGTCATTTGAAATGGTCATAGTGTGGCACATTGTAGAAGGGAAGAGTTGATATTTTTATGCCACAGTCTTGGCTTTTTTGGTTTATAGATATGTCTTCAAGGTTATTTTGATATAACAAAAAGTGGAAGTAAGATTTTGTAGGTCTTAACCGCAACATTTACTTGATAGAGAGGAATGTTTTATCAAACTGGCAAACCTGGCATAGAGTGAAGTTTACAGAATCAGTAGTGCAATGAAAATACCTTTAATGTCTTTCAGTAGAGTCCCTACTGTCTTTCAATCTTGTTCAAGATCAAATAGAGCTGCTTAGAAATATGCGGGGCATTTATTTCACCTCCAAACAGTTATACAGTTTTTATTATATGCTGACTACTAAAGAACAGATTGACACATGAATTTTTTCATGTCAGAAAGGTGTTGAGTGTGGAAATGGTGGAAGTAACATGATTCCAGATCTTAGAAGGAATTCGAGAAATTGAACGTAAAATTTCTATTAGTGAGGACTACTCTAAATAGTTTAATGAATTTTCCTCCATGCATTGATTAATTGTAAATCTTTTCAGATCTGTTTTAGCTTTTTAATTGCCCGGCATTTGAGTTGTTGGCTGAAATATACGAAGTTCCAACAGAATTCAATTGAAAATGTCATTGTAAATAATTTTCTTGCTGTAAAGAAAAATGACTATCATACAGACAATATTTTAACCAAAACAGAGGAGCTCTGGTTATGCAGCAACTCTCATGCTAGGCTGCAGTGTTAAAAGGAACATCCTCCTCAGGGCTGTGGGGAGCTGCCCGAATTCAAGGAGCATTTGGACACCACTCACTTTCAGACACTGGGTTTGGGTGGTGCTGTGTGGATCCAGGAGTAGAATTTGGTGATCCAACTTAGGATGTTTTATGATCTTCTGATTTTAAAGGGAAGTCTGCCTGCATGGCTGGTGGCACTAGGGTGGGCTTACAGAATCATAATATCATTAAAGTGGTTCTGCAACGTGAGCCGTACAAGATGAAACAAACTCATTATGTATAGCAGTAGTAATTCCAGTTATGATTCCAATTTAAATTCCAGTTGAGAAGACTACCTGGGGAGGTGTGTATTCCTGAGGTAAAAGGGAAGAAATGGATAAAGATGAAATTGATACTGCTAAGAGAAATGAAGAAGTTGGACTGCAGACAGAGAAGGTGGAAATCATCTGTAGGCTTGTGCCTGGAATTGATAAAATAAGCAATAAACTCAGCGTATCATTAGAAAGCAGGTAATTTCCATTTACGTGGTTGACAGGCTGCCAAGAGAGGTTGTGGATGCCCCATCCATGGAGGGGTTCAAAGCCAGGTTGGCTGGGGCCCTGGGAAGCCTAGTCTAGTATTAGGTATGGAGGTTGGCTGCCACGCCTGCAGCAGTGGGGTTGGAGCTGATAATCCTTGAGGTCCCTTCCATCCCAAGCCATTCTGTGATTCTATGATTCTATGATAAAGTAAAATTCAACCTGTAATAAGTCTAAAGCAATGTAAACAAGCCTAGCCCTTTTAGGGATTTGAGTTAATACAGATGTCAGATACTTCTTTCAATATCTCTGAATTTCCCAAGCCATCAGACGTTTTCCTCCTCTATAAATGTGTTTATAACAGATCTCATTATTTGCCTGCTATATTCACAACATGGGTCTGGCCCAAATCACTGTAATCAATTATGTTTGAATGTCAGTAAACATCAGTAAAAACATAATCAGATTTACTGAAATGCTATAAGCACCTGAAGAACTTTTGCAACATATTTTTATGAAGCTCCAAGCCTAAATCTCTCATTGCTTGGAAACTGGCTGTTGCACTGAATAAGCAGCCAGCAGGAGTCCCAGATGACTGTGCTCCACCTAAATATTAGATGTGATCTGCATTTCTCTTTTGCTATATGATTAGTTATGACAAGAAACTCATTTAAAAAGCTTCCTGAAGAAAGAACAATATTTCACAGAATCATAGAATCACAGAATGGCCACGGTTGGAAGGGACCTCAAGGATCATGAATCTCCAACCCCCCTGCCACATGCAGGGCCACCAACCTCCCCATTTAATACTAGACCAGTTAATACTAGACCAGGCTGCCCAGGGTCCCATCCAATCTGGCGTTGAACACCTCCAAGGACGGTGCATCCACAATTTCTGGCAAAATGATCCACAGAAGCCTGAGGTGAAGTATAAGTAAGAGTTCAATGCGTGCTTACATGTTCTTCTGAACCTTCATCAGTACCATACAGAATTAGAGATAGTTAAGGGTTAAAATTTTGTTTAGGGAGGAGAGATTGAAAGAGTCTTTCAGATCCAATTGTTGTAATAGTAACAGATGGAGACCTAGTACTTGATCTTGAGTTTACAGACAATGGTAGTAAGGCTACTTCAAAATGTTTCAGGTCAGGCCTTTAAGGTGTCTGAATTAGGTAGAGAGCAGAGCAACAGGCAAGTGGAAGTGGTGGCTCTAAAGAAACTGGGTCCAATTTCTGAAAAATAAAGCCATTTCTTTACAGCCTCCCAGCAAGCTAAGTAATGTCAATCAATTTAAATCACAACCAGGAAAAAATAATCTCTGGAGCACAATGTGCTCTATCCTGCTCACATAATAACAGTTGTAAAATCATAATTATGATGATAAGACTCAAAATTCATTTGTGTTTGTTTGAGCTGTAGTTATTTATTCTTTGGTGGAGTTTTGAGGATGGAACAATCTCCCCTATTTATATAATTAAATCATCAAAATCCTTAGAAGGGTGCATGCTATCAGTAGCTGGCTGTGCCATGTGTTATAGGATCCCTTCATTTTTACAGTTTCTGTTGCATTCTATTGGCCTATAGTGAAAATCTACTGTTTTCTACTACTTAAGTTTAATTTATATTAACATATGGAGTTGTGTGGGTGTGCTATATCAGATGCAGAAGGCCATTAAGACATAGCCCTTTTCCTCCAACATGGCCAGTTGTGTCCTGCTGGAGTCTGGACTTCTCTCTGCAGACACTATGGGTTCATACATATACAAGGTCCAGATGGGAAGGGCAATTGGAATAACACTTTAGTCAAAAGCCAGTGAGAATTGCATAACTAAGTAAATACTCAGGCAAAACAAATTTGTGGGTGTTTTCCACGGTCATTGTGTTTGTTCAGCCTTATTAACTAGGTGGTAGTGCAGACCTCACCTGGGGGATGCACTCCACACCTTGCAGCTACAAAGCTTCTGTATGGAAACTCAGTTTTTCTCTCAACTACTCAAAAAAAAAAAAATAATAATAATAAAATAAAATAAAATTAAATTAAAAAAAATATTTCTCATGATAGTTAAAAATACTCATTTTCATAACATTTTTAATGTGCACCTTACTGTGTTTCTATCAGGCTATAAATGGGTGAAAGAAGTGCAGCTGCGCCCATATCCCAGCTGTGTGCTGTTACCCCATGAAGCTGCTCAGGCACTACTGTGCCCTGACCAGGGATGGTCAAGGAAGTGGAACTGCAAATTAAACTCCCGGAATAAATGGCTACAACGAGATACAATCTGTCTGCTGAGTGTTAAACCAGGTAAGATGGGGCCATCAGGCATCAGCTGTTTTCATATTTTTCTCTCTGTAACAATATTTCTAAGTTCAGAAGGGATCTTCCCTATGGGGGCAGACACCTGAGAAGTTGATGCAATGATCAAAGCGAATAAACACCAGAAAAGAAGAAAAGCTCAGAGAGAGTGCTTCATTTATGATATGGGACCACCTCTGAGGCAGCCCTGCTCTGAGGGGACAGGCAGCAACACCTGAGAGATAACCTTGAGATAACCCCGACCCAGCTGCATCCAAATGAAAAAGGCGCGAACGGTACAATGGGATGGAAAAAAAAAAAAAAAAAAGCGGGAAGTAAGAGCTGCGTTCTTTGCTCCTATTGGCTGGCAGGCAGTGGGACACCTATATAAGGTGCACGAGTGGCAGATGAGAGACAGGTGTTTTCTTCAGAGTGTGATAGGTGGATGGATGCTTGGAGTGGGAAACCAGAAAAAAGCTGTCCGGTCTAAGGTGAGGGGGCAAGCACCATCGCTGCTGGGCTTGAAGGAAGGAGGGTGGTGGCGGGGCAGGACGATGTAGAGCGGGAAGGAGTGAGGCAGAGTCGCCGAGGACGGTTGGTGGATTGAGGGGTGGTGGAGGTAGGTGTTGTTCCTAGCTGAGCGGGGGGATGGCAGGTGGGAATTGTTCCTGGACGGAGGAGCGTCTGATGGTGTGTGGGAGGAGGTGGGAATCGTTCTCGGCTGAGGTGTGCCGGGCGTGAGGG
>JAOWBP010002559.1:27639900-27670951 GCA_028571105.1 Tragopan temminckii | reverse complement strand
CCCCATTACCCTAATTCATAATAGTGTCCGTCCTCCCCTTCCCCATCTCCCTGATTAAGATTTGTAATAAACTGGTCGGACCAACATTTGAACCGTTGTTTCTTAATCTCACGCCGGGTATACAGATATTAAAAGAACCTCCTCTGAGGTTCTGAACTGAGACAGTACCCAGTTAGGTGGGTTGCAAAATAAGATTTCCCTCCTTGTTACTTATCTCTAGTGCATAAAACAACTGAAGTATGTATAGAATACATATGTCAGACAGGAAGCTGTCTCTGTTTCTGGTGATGTATCCCAGTTCCCAACTAAAAGAACAACTAATTTGTGATCTTTGTGATAACAAACCAGCACAGTTCCCAAAACGCTTTTTAGAAAGATATGACTTCATAGGTGTGTTCTTAATATGTACATGGAAGTAAATAAGTTGGAAAACAAGTAAAAGGATAATCATGCTGTGAGGTGGAACTGGAAAATACTTTACACTTTTGCATGTATCATTTGGAAGAGAGTCATATGTCACATGAAGATTTCTTAACTATGGATAGTGGGATATTGAAGAGCTGAACTTTTAGCTAAATCCCTTTCACAGATTTGCCTCATATCAAGCTGTCATACTTTATCTGTCTTTTTGAAATATTGCTACTGATTTGTTTGTAAAGTATGTTGTTGCATTTTTAAAAATTCATAGTTGCCAAATGTAGCCTAATATTTTGTTATTTCTCATAGGAACACATTTGGAATTATTCTCCCAGCCTTTGTCAATGGCTTTTTATGAAAATACCCTGTTCATTTAGTTTTCACACTAAAAATAAATGCAGACATGAAAGAAAAAGTTAATTATAGGTAAAACCAAGAATTGTCTAAATAGTGGGGGAAAAAAACCAAAGTAATAATATGTATTAATCACTCCTACTGTTGTCATACTTTCAAACACATACAACCCAGATCACTAAAATCAGTACAAGATATCAGAAATACGCTGGATTACAGGAAAACAATTTAGTTCAGGAACTTCTGAGAAATCAGATACAGTCAGAGGAATCACTGCATAGAGTGTTAGAGGTTGCAGCTCTTATCACATGGAGTATGAATATCTGCACCCTAACATCATATAAATGAATTCTTCTGTGTTTACAATGCATTGCAACCCAGGAACATGATTAATATTTATAGACAGAAATCAGAGATAACTTGTAGGGGAGGGGTTACTTCTGATGAACAACTGTCAGAATAAATAATAAAACTGTTTAATTTCATGCAGTAGAGAAATAGTTGTTTGAAAATACTAAGAATGACAAATTAAAGCCTAAACTTTGCAAGCAGAAATCAATTTTCAAACTATAATATTTCAAACTTTTCTTACAATAAAAAATGTTTTGTTAAGTTAATTTATAATATTTTTATCTAATAATAGAAGATGAACTTTTTTGAACAAACCTACTTAAATATTTCTATATTATGGATTTTATTTTCTAAATGTACAATATTATTTATTGATGTTACAAAATAAATTCTCATACATTTTCTGCACAACATACGCAATAAAATTGTTGAAAATGAGATTTATTTTAATTAGCACAATTATTTAGAACAAATCTTAGAAGTCAAAATAAAACTTCTTAAAATTTTGTAACAAAATGACTCAAATATGTGGCGTGCAAATATGTTGAACTAAAGAATGTCATGGGTGAATACAAAACAGTTTTTTTAGCTTATCAATGAATAATTAAAAATTTCTATTTAGTTTTTGACTAATCCAGTTTGAGTTTAGCAGAAGCATATAGATGTAAGTTTGTTTTTACACGAGGCTTATGTATGAATCCTTCCTTGTTTTTTTGGCTCAAAGCTTGCTTTCTGTGGCACTTCTTGCGATAAGATTCTGACTTATCTAGGAAATGAGAGGTGGGTGTTGCTGTGTGGTAATCAACATCACTGTGTGGATAATTTTACATTTGAAAGCGTTTCTTTGGAGCTATTTGCCTTCAAAAGAGAGTGCACAGGACTATTTACTCATGAAAGATCTGGCCTGTGACCAAATAACTCCAGCTTGCTATGGGAGATTGGGGGATGATACCATTGTATTCTGTGAAGGCAAGATACAAGTTGGCACCTCCCTGCTCCCTCTTATCTGCTGGCGAGTCTCAGAAGATGGGAACAAAAGGAGTTCCTGCTGAGATCCAAAAGCCAGAAGCTGTCACTACAAAAGGAGCTGACTCAACCACTTTGGACTTATTTATAAGTTTGTACTGCCATTGGAGTATACAGTTCAAAATTCCCTACCATGGCGAGGGACACCTTCCACTAGACCAGGTTGCTCAAAGCTCCACCCAGCAAAGTCCTGAACGCATCCAAAGATGGGGGCATCCACAACTTCTCTGGGCAACCTGATTCAGTGCCTCAGCACTTCCATAGTGAAAAATTACTTCCTTACACATAATCTAAATCTACTTTCTTTTAGTTAAAACCATTACCTGTTTTCCTATCACAACATCCTCTTAGAAGGCATTAATCCTGACCTTAGAGGAGGTGATCCTTGAATATTAACCACCTTTTCTGAGCCCCTCTTTCTTCCAGGGTTTTATCCCATGGTATTCTACTAATCATATCCTTTAAGAAGCCACTCTGCTTTCCTGAAGAGCAGGATACTGAGCTTACGGTGTGCACTTCTCTAGCTGCCCTAAGGATCTTTTGAAACTCCACCATTTCACGGTCAAAAGAATGTCCTTGAACTTCACATATTCCAGTAGCCTCTCCTTGTTTGTGAACTCAGAACTTTCTCAGTAGGACTGAAATATTACTAATATTAGGATATAATTAGCTAATTAAAAATATTTTTGCCAGTCACAAGGTTTTTTTTGTTATACATCAGGTTCAGATGTCATAACCTCTTAATGCTGAATAATTAAATGACTTACATATTACTTAATTTGTATGTCTTTAGAAGCTTTTTTTTTGTTTTTTTGTTTTTTTTAATAGATCATATTATGATATCTAGTTTAAAACTGCTTTGGAAAACATTGCTGTACGGTATTCTTATGTATTTCTATGTGCCTATACATATGGTAAACAAATATGTTTGAATTCATATTTTATTCACAGTTATATTGTATTTTAACATTTACTATGCTTATATGTTTGTACAAGTAGAACTATCTGAGTTATGTCAAAATGCCTCAGCTTAACTAGGATGCCTGAAAAAGATACATGCAAGGTATTGATAGCAGCTGGTTGCGAAGTCATGCGGGGAAAAGTATTGTTGCACAAGATATTGGAAGGGAAACAGTGCCAGATAAAAACTGTCATTACGTAGAGATTTCTAACTATCTCTGGTTAGAAAAAGCTCCCTCTAAAAGGAGCCAGCCTAAATAAGAGGCAGTGAAAAACATCAGCCTTTTCTGGTTAGGGTTTTGAACAGTTTTTAACCACATCTAACTAGGAGCTGGACTTTAGAATCATTGTGAGTCCCTTTCAGCTTAGGATATTCTATGATTCCAAATTGCTTGAAAAATGATTGGTTTTAGGGACTTCTGTCCTATTTTGGTAGCACAGTGCTGGTTTAATTAAAGGATATGACTTGATGTTGTAGACAGAGCATTAATTTCAAGTTTATGAAATTAGAATCAAAGTAATATTATTCCGATTTCTGTCATTTTATGATATAAGTTAAATTTGTACTTTTCACACTAGTTATAGAAGCCTGTACTGTTTTGTTCTTTCCTACAGGGTTATATACCATTGCCATTTCAATCTCACAGTAAACTGAGTTTAGATCACAACAGAATCTAAATGTACAGATAGGTGGCCTAATTAATGTGAGATGAAATTTGTATGCTTCCAGTTGATAAACTTGTGCATTTATCTTTTGTGAATTTTCGGTCTAAAGGTAGGAACTTCAGCTCTGTGCACACTCTGTATCTTCTGTTCCTTACTCTCCTGCCCATAGTAACCATTCTTTGTGAAAGGAATCCAGGATATCACAGGATACAGCCACAATTTTCTGGTAATATCTTTCCCTCTCCCTTTCCCTTTACTTTTATTCCCAGTCTTTCCAGTAAGAGAATAAATGTATACATTATTGGTTTGGGGTTTTCATGGTATATTATTCCAGTGTTTTCTGAAGCAAAAAAAAAAAAAAAAAAAAAAAAAAAAAAAAAACACCAATCCATTTCCTCCCTTAAATTTCTTTGAAAATTGACTATGTTCAATAAATTAATGAAGAATGAAGTACTTACCTCCTGTTATACTGTTGATATATTTTTTTAAAAAATATTATAAATTGCAAATAAAGTTTATTTATTCAAGAGATAATGTCTTATGCGCATCCAGTAATTAGCATTTGTAGCTGTTGTGATGTGCAAAAATGCCAATATTTAATTTTTTTTATTTACTCCTTAATAAAAGGGCAAATAATTCTTTGTTTTAATGTAAAGGAAAAAATGCTGAATATGCTGCCAAAAGCTTGTTTGTTTGTTTGTTTGTTTGTTTAGAAAAACATTCATTTTTGAAATACTGAGTCTCTAGATCAATGTGAGATGAATGAACCCACAGTGAATGATAATATTTCTTGCCCACACAGAAATCTGTGACAAACTCAAGACTCAATGAGTCTCATGAGTTTTGTCCTGGCTTCCACTTTGAGAATTTTCTTTGCTTTGAAGGCCTGTAGAGATTTTAACGATTTGCTCATTAAAGTATGCTGTACCAAATTACATTAAAGGCTGCAAAGATTGATCATGATTTTCCTCAACAATGAAGAGTTTTTTGTATGTGACTTCTCCATCTTAGAAGTTTCTAGGAACAGACTCTGTTATTCTTCTCCAATAATTAAATATTTAATCGTTACTATTTCATACTTCACTTAGATTCAGGAGTTGTATTTTGACCATACATATATAAAATGTCATCTTAAAATGGGATTTTTCAAAGATGGTTTTCCAAGATTGTTCTCTTCACCGTTACCTATCCCTTAGTGTAATCTTGCATCCCTATAGGAGGCAGCACACGACCATTCTATATAATGACAGTTGGCAAATGCAAGCAATGGAAAAAATGCCAGCTCTTCCAAAGCCAATGCCTGTCAATGCCTGCTCCCTGGTTGGCAGAGAGCACTCTGCTCAATTGCTAAGAGGTTTGTTCGCTTCACTGTCTGCTATAATTCACCCTGTTATGGAAGAAAACAGCTGTCTTGCTATCATGACCTGGAAACGTGCCATCAAAACACACTGAGTTAAAATCCCAACTTGACTGCTAGTACTAGGATTCAGTCTCATGACTTTTGATGAATGAATTGCAGAGTAATCTTAAGGGGATAGAGTATAGCTGATTAATTTTTAATGCAATGTCTTGAAAATGATTTGCACTTGAAAATCTTGAATGCAAACACAATTAATAGAGCTCTGACATTTTATATCTTCAGAAGGCAGAGGTCAAACAAGAAGTTCCTAGTGTAGCCACACCTCAAATGCCCCCCAGATATGTACTGGATGTTATACGTGCTGATAGGATTTGCTATTCAGTTGACAGATATAAATGCAGACTATGATGTACCCATGAAACTCTGAGACACCTATATATAGCTCTAAAATAAAATAAGCCACCTTTTTTCTCAGAAGACATCTTTCTGCTTTCTTATCTAATCTGCACATCAATTTAATTCCACAACAGTTTGCTAAAATACTTTGCTAAAGAATTCCACGCAAGTAGTGCATAGCCACATGGATTCACGTTTGCAATACAGAGATATTAGTTAAGAAATATATAAGAATATGTTTGGGCCTTTGGTGACTTTAATCAGTTCATTTTGCTTATTAATCATCATTTAAGAAAATAATCATCATTTAAGAAAAATCTAACCTACGTCTGATAAAGTGTGACTCTTACAGCCTTTGTAAATCTGAAGGTCACCTGTAAATTTTTTAATGCCCTGCAAAGTATTTCCAAAAGAATTTCAAAGCAAACTGAAACTTACAATGGAAGAGCTGATTTAGTTTTCGCAGTAGACTGAGCATGAAAAAAAGGAGGAAGCAGAAAAACATATATAAGAAAAATGGATGACAAAAGTATTGAATGTCAGATAAAATACAGTCAGTTTATATGGTAGATCAATTTAGATATCAAGATATACCTGCAGTCATGTATACAGATTGGTTGAGCATCAGATTGTCTGTTTTGGCATGTAAGAATTCTGAAAATGGGAAAGGAAGTTTCCTTTAGGTATATCTACTTCATTTTTGTGGGTATCTACCTCTGGTAGTAAATGTAAGATATTTCAGGGGGATGTCATTTTGTAATACAAATGAATAGCTAGACTGAATATGAAATGCTTTCTTTATATATCTCTACTGTGAAATCTGCTTTGCTGTATTCAGTGACATTTACAGTAAGTTCCAAGTTAAACTCAGAACTCTTCAGGGCAGGAGCTATGAACTCTATTTATAATGAACTCATCACTTATATTTTTATCCCTACATAAGAACCAGTAATGACAGTAATAGCATTTCCTAAATATAAACATAAGTATTTACAAGCTGATAAAGACTCTGCCTGAGAAATTACTTAGAGATACATATGCGAGACTCAGGACAGCCAGTTTCTGTGTAACGGGAGAAGATACTTGCTTACCTCTGCCAATCTGAATGAGCAACTAGGGATTTCCCCAATCTAGAAAAGAAACAACAGAGATGGCTTAAAGCCAAAATAACCCAGTGTTTAAGATGTTTAAAAGTCTAGGTCACAATGTTTATTTGTGTTTGAATATTTACTGCTATTGTGCAAAGAGAACTAATTATCATTAACAGAAAACAAATGTATTATTTTGGCATTCTAAATGTCACCACAGTTTGCTTAACAAAATGTAAACATATTTTTCTGTATGTATCTTTCTTCTGAGTAGAATTCTCTAAAGTATCTTGGTATAAAACCATGATCTGATTTGTATTTCCTCGTAAAAGATAGAACAAGTGAAGTGAAGTGATCGAAAAGGAAAAATTGTAGAGTTCCTTCCAGGAAAAGGCCTTGAAAAATTTTCATAATACAGTTCCACTTACTATGCTTAACAGAAATTGAATTTTAGCACATTTTAATTTCTTGCCTCAGAAAAATATTAATTTGTTTACTCAGAAGGCATATACGGTTCCATTAAAGGATTATACGATACCAGAAACTTTGATCTGAAATTGTATTCTGCTGCCAGAAAGACAAGTCAGAATGCCAGACCCTTCAATTCTACAGGCACAGATGCAGACCAGCACTGTGTTCATAATTTTTACTAGCATAACTAGAATGCTCCCTTGTCAGCTAGTGACTTACCATGATATCCAGCAGGCTGACATGCAGGAGTCCAGGACAAATGCTTCCCAGATATGACACATTAAAAACCTACTATTGTTTTTAGATGTGTAGAACATACTGTGCATATGATGTAAAGTCTATCCGTCTGTGCAGAGTTGAAAGTATTTAGAACATGTTGGATGCCCAGTGCATCAATGTGAACCTGACAGGAGCCCAAGGAAGAAGGTATTGAACTGCTTACTTTTCAGCCTTCCAGTGGTGCTCAGGTTAAGTATTTATTCTGGCCATTTACAGTAGTACACTTCCTGTGTTCTTTTGAATATTTCAGAAAATATAACAATCTTACTAACTAGAATCACTTTTGAGTATGATATTCAATTGCTAACATAAAAATTTATTGTTAATGAGCAAAACCAGCACTGACATTTCTCAATAAAAATAAACAATGGACTTTTTATATTGCCTTATATACAAAATTATTACAAAGTAATTTACAAAGTTATTAGTTAGAACTTTGCAATGCAAAGACTGTGCAGGCAAACAAAACACCATTAAGCTCTGTTATGGTTCAAACACTGCTAAAGGACCAGATGCTGCAGATGAGATAAGAATCTTCCACGGAATACTAAACAGTGATGCTTAGCAGCCAGACAAGCTACCTTCTCTGTAGTAGGAAGTGCAAGGAAGGATTAGTGCCCATGAACACCATAACCTACTTTTTTGAGCAAAGGGAACTACTCTAGAGTAATTGGCTTCCCACAGAAGCTGGGTTATTTTATAAGCATTTGTTTTTACAATTCAAAAAAAATTCACACAGCTTTATTAAAAGTGACCATTTCAACAAAATTTTGCTGAATTAATACTCAGTACTGAGCTTTATAAAATTTGAATGAATGTAAACAAAACTATGAAATAAATACTTTTAAAATGTTGAATGGAGAAGAGAAGGTCTGAGGGAAACTTTACAGCAGCTCTCCAGTACCTGAAGGGGGCCTAAAGGAAAGCTGGGAAGGGACTTTTTAAAAGGGCAGATAATGACAGGACAAGGGGAAATGGTTTTAAACTGGAAGAGGGTAAATTTAGAATAGATATTAGGAAGAAATTCTTTACTGTGAGGATGGTGAGACACTGGAACAGGTTGCCCAGAGTGAATGTCCCCTCCCTGGAAGCCTTCATGGCCAGGCTGAACAAGGCTTTGAGCAACCTGTACTAGAGGAAAGTGTCCCTGCCTATAGCAGGAGGTTGGAACTAGATGATCTTAAAGGTCCCTTCTAACCCAAACCATTCTGTGATTCTATGATTCTATGATGAGTGAACTTGACAAAATTAAAGATTTTCAGGTCAGTCTTAAGTAGATGAAGTTAAGGAAATCTTCACCCACCAAATAAAGGTCTGCAAGTGTAAGCTTTCATTACTCCCTCAAGCCGCTGCTAAATAGGTGTCTTCACTGATAAGTTATGAAGGAAGTAAAGAGAGTCCATGCCATATCCGCAAACAAGAGTCACAAATGATTTAAGTTCAAATTATATTCTGGCAGTGTTGAAACTTATCAAGAACAAGATTAATTGACAAAAATGTTGAGCTTTTTGCCCTACACATTCCCAACCTTAATGAGAATATGGTAAAACACATATAAGGTTAGTAATAACAAAATTGGTTATGATGTCCAAATGTCCAAATTTAACTATAATCTAACCTAAGACATCTAAATTTCCTTCCAAGTAATAATGCGTTACATAGTGTATATGAAGAAGTAACTCAGAAACAGATGCTCAAGTAGGACATCCTAATGAATGACTTGTTGGAATTTAGCCTGAACAGTAGAAAGCAGTTCTTACCAGCAAAAGCTCAAAATCTCTCATAGGTATTGTAGCTCTTTCTCTACTATTGTAATCAAAGCATCTATTATGGATGAGAGATGTGAATTCTGAAGGGTAAATTGAAGATACAAAATGGGTAATCTGCATTAAATAAATACTTTCTGGTAATCCTCTGACACTGAAAATGATATTTCAGTTGCACCCCACATCTACTTCTCCGTGGAAATATTTTTGTTCTTTCCATGATGGTGAATTTAGAGACTCTTTAAATTTTGCTTTGTCTTTAAATTTGGCCTATACTGCTGAGAATCTCGAGCTGGCTCTGGCTTTTGACACTTAACTGCTACTTGCAGATCATGGGGCAGTCATCTATGGCTACAGAATGCAGATCTGTCTGCAGTAGCTGGCAGTGTCTGGAAATAAACTTTTTTGTTTTCTGCAGTGAGAATATAAAAGGAACTCTGAGCTATAAGTATTTTCAGGTTACTAGACAATATTGTATTATAGGGAGATTGTCTGTACACAAAGCATTTTCCACATGGTATGATTTTCAAGCCTAAGTAAAAACTTATTCAGACTATTGTATAGAATGATATATATTCTGTGTAACTATAGACCCTTCTATACTGCAAGTACCCTCTGTCTCTTTCATCTGTTTTTTTTTTTCTTTCTCCTTTCCATTCTCCCAGTGCAGAAAGAACTAATGTACAGCTTTCACGTTTGAAACGCTGTTTCAGTGGAATTAACTGCAACTTATGAAAATATTATTAATGCAACTATAGGCAATAAATAGCCCCATGGGGCTATTTTGGCATAATTACAACATATTAAAAGAACCCTTCCCTTCATCTCTGTTTATTTTTAATTTGTCTTATAATTTGGTTTTCCCAGCACTAGATACGGTTTCTCTCAGGGATTTGTGTTATAATTTTGCTTTAAAATCAGTGACCATAACCACTTAACAGTGTTAAGTCATAAAGTGGGAATCATATGTCAGATAATGACATCATTTTGGCTTTTGTCTTGGGTTCTGAAATACCTTTGGCATGCGGTGAACCTATGGAAACATGTATTAAACCTCCTCCTATTCTCACCTCCTCTTGTTTTCATATGCTTGAATGTACTCTGTGTTTATTTGAAAGCAATACTTAAATTTAAAATGTATGTTGTTCAGAAAAAAGTAATCGTATGCTTTTCCCTTCAGTCTCTTGATCCATAAAATTTAGTTTTTTAATAAAATGTAACACACTTATCTGGCAGAGTGATGCAAAATAATGCCTTATTATTTTTCCTCCTTCTATGAGGGTCTCATTTGAAAATATTAAAAGTATACACTTTATTTATGTTGGCTTTTCAGGTTATTTATCTGTATTAAGCATTAATATTGTTGGGCAAATCATTATTTGGTATAAATCTGCAGCTTTCCTGGTTTCATTGGTGCTCTGTCAGTGTACCTCAGCAGAAGTAAATAAATAAGCAGAAGAAATAATAACCGCCTCATCAGAAGCCCTTGAGATGTTTTAGAGACATTTACTGAATAAGCTTTATTTTGCTCACTTGGGGTAGACAAACATGCAAACATTTGGAGTTGTTATGTTAATAAGTTGTTTCAAGGGAAGAGAACTACTTTTTTAGAGGAAATGATTAAAATGCTATGTCTTAAAATAGCAGTTCTAAAGAAATTACTGAAGTTAACAGGAATTTTCACTTGACTGTTACCTCTCTTAGCATGCACAAAATTCTATCTAACCACCTGTCAAATTCCAAAGGTGTGATAGAAATGTTTTGATGAAGGAGGATTAGATGAACATTAAAAAGTTCACAGGCAATTGCTTTTTAAATCCTAGATCAGATTCATTGCATTGACATAGACTCAGCCAGAGGGAGTGAAGATACAAACTACCGATTTGAGGAATTGTTATGGAATGGTTTTTATAAACAAATATTTTTTTTATAAACATTTTTATAATCATTTTAGTATAACATTGTAGATGATGTCTATCTAAAATAAACTGACTAAATTGAATAACTGGTATACACAGTAGATTATATGAGTGATCTATTTATTCTGATATATTTTGTTACAAATTCATAGAAACTGCAATCTTGAAGTTTTTTCTGAAACTGAAAACATTTGTATGCAGGAGACTGATTGATTTTTATGGCCCTTCTTCCATAGACCAACAGGGATGAAAAAGTCTGATGTCACATCTAGAAGTATGCTACCATCTTTGGAAGGCTTCCAGTGTCACAAGTCATAGTAATAGTAAATCATATCTCTCAGTTTGCAAGGCCAGTCCAGTCAGTGTTTTTCATTACCTACCTTTTCAGGTTGCCTTAAAGATCAGTTTTCTATCTATCTCCCTATCTATGCCTTTCTATCTAGCTATCATTTCCTCTTGTTCGGTATTTCATCCTAAATAATCTCCTTTATGTTATCTCTAAGTGTATATATATTATTTGATTTAATTATTTAACATTGGAAAAAATTGTTCTTTTTTTCATATGTTCCTCAGATGTATCTTATCTATCCTGTTTTTTATCATTACTGTCTTCCTGAAAGGAAAAAAAAAAAGAAAAAGAAGAAGAAGAAGAAAAAGACAGTAAACACTGTAAAACAGCCTAGCTGATTTACTCCATTAGCGAAATGAAATGAATTTAATGAATTTGCCCACTAAAATGCTTATAACTTTTCCTTTACCAAACCATGATTTTATTGTTATTTAACTTTACAGATCCAGCTCTGGACATGTGAGTATCATTCCCAGTAAAGAAAATAGCAATTTGGAGCAATACTGTGTTGCATTTAGTCCATGAAACAGACTGAATATATTTTTAGGCACTGCTTGTTTATAACCTAATTTTCTCTCATTGCTTTACAAAGGTGACCTTGTTTTAGTACCATCAATGCCTGATGTTATAAAAGGGAAATTCTTTTCAAATCTACTCTGTTAATGTGTTCTTGCTCTGAAACAAATGCAAGATAACATTAACATTCTTCCCACAAAATACCTACTAATTTGCTTGCAGTGGAGATAGAAAGCTTTTCATTACATATCACAAACTTCATTTGTGTAGAATGAGTCACCAGTCCTTCTAAAAAGCCAAATGAGTACCTAATCTCTAATGCTGCCTTCAGCTATAACATCAATCCTCCCTGGTTCTAGTCATCTTTTATCAGCTATTCAGCTTTTAAAATTTTCCATTCTGTTATAAAATTGTTCACCTGTCAAAACAATTTTGTTTTTTTTTAAATACCAAAGCTTCAGAGAAAAAGCTCACAGAAGTACACTATTTTTTATTAGAGACAACTAAATCAATGTAATATAAAATGATTAAATCTGTTTTGCACAATTGTTGATATTATTAACCTAATAATAGTCATACTGGCAATAATAAAGTGTATGTGATACTCATCTTGTGTACCTTTTCCTGATTTTCACTCTTTTGCAGAGATAATTCTGGAAGATGTAAATGCTGTATGCATATATGTTACATGGTAGATGAAAAACATTGGTATACACAGTAGATGATATGAGTGATCTATTTATTCTGATATGTTTTGTTACAAATTCATAGAAACTACCATCTTGAAGTTTCAGTAAAACTGAAAACAGTTGTATGTATGAGACAAGATGTATTTATATATGAGACTGAAAACAGAAACCATAGAGACTCAGAAAGTTATTTTTTTCTGAGGGCCTGAGCATGTCTCTTATGAAGAAACGTTGAGGAAGCTGGGCTTGTTCAGCTTGGAGTAGAGAAGGCTCCAAGAGACCTTACTGCTTCTTTCTGGTACTTGACGGGAGATTACACATAGGAGGGGGACAGTCTTTCTACACAGTCTAATAGTGACAGGACAAGGGAAAATATATTTAAACTGAGAGTGATTTACGTTAGATTTTAGGAGGAATTTTTTTTTACTCAGAGAGTGGTCAAACACTGGAACAGATTGCCTGCGTAAGCTGTGGATGTTCCGTTCCTGGAGGCATTCAAGGCCAGGTTGGTTGAGGCCCTGGACAGTCTGATCTAGTGGGTGGCAATCCTGTCAATGACAGAGGTGTGAAACTGGATGGTCTTTAAGGACCCTTCCAACCATGAAGAAAATGCTGAGAGAAAAAAATACTGAAAGAAATTGCAGTCTTCAAAACTGGGAGCCTTTTTTTGTATGCTTGCTTCCACAACCTTGTATATGCAATGCCATGCTTAATTAAAAAAATAAAATGTTGAAAAAAATAAAAGTTTTATTTTTCAGAAAGTAACATTTGTAGTAGCCCTAAAAAGAAAAAGCAGCAAGTATGTCATTATAGACATATATGAATATGTGCATAAATACTGATATATGAATTTTTGTTCAGAACATAAATGTACAACAGCCCAGAAGTTCTGAAAAGCTTCACTTTTATACATACTTTCTACTGCTACATGTAATATTAGATCTGTAGTTATGAGTTTAAACTTGATGTATCACAGTAAACGGTATCCCTTAGATGTCACTATTTTTCTAGATGAATATACATACTTACAGAATTACTGGGCACTAAGAATATGACCCTTAGAAGTGGTACATAGAAAAATAATTTCTAGATAATTGAGCACAGTGGTAGTTCTACTAAATAGGATACTACTTACAGTGCATGCTGTTTCCAAATTGCTTGATTACTCTTCAGATTTAGATAAGGATTTATATTTTCATAGGTAATTAAGGAATTACATTTCTTAGGAAACCACAACCCCTGGAAAAAAAGCCAAAACATCTGTGTTTCATGAGAGAAAACTTTGTATACATATGCTTCAATTTTAGATAGCAGGTAGTAAAACAATTTCTCTTCGTGCTCATAATTTAAAATAAAATAAAATAAAATTTCTTATTCTAATTTCTATATAATGACCAAACACAAACAAGATAAACATATAGCCTTTCATCTTTACCTTTCTTTCCTTTTTTTTTTTTTAAGGTGGAGATTTTACTGATGTTCTCAGTCCTGTTTAATCTGGGTCATTCTTCACTTCATACAATATTTCATCTTTCCCATCATGGTCAGTCACAAACCTAATATCTCCCATCATCTTCACCTTGTGACTCCTGCTTCATTAGAGGATTCATGTATTCGTCAAATTTACTAACTGGGTTTACTGTGACCAGTGACACAGGCAGACTTTCGACAAATGCTCTAATAAGGCTTAATGGCAACAGACATGTAAGAAATAGAGTGCAATTTTTAAAAACATTTATCATCAACCTTGTTGTACTTTGTCCCCCAGAATTTGTAAATGTTGCATGCTACATGAACTGGTTAGGATTATTTCTTTTTCCCTATGAAACAAATTAATTCTAATTAAAAATTAAAACTCAATTATTTCACCCCGTCTTTGAGATTTTACATTTGAAATTAGAATATTTGTTTCTGAAATGCTCAATAGTGACTTATCCATAAACTCCACGTTCCCCTTTTGGGTCTTTCATTATCACCCTGAGATTTTAGAAGGCTATTCTCTTGCTGAAAATTTTGCCCAGTCATTGAATTCACAGAATTAGTACTTGATTGACTGCTGATGACTTTAGCAGAGAGTAGGGGAGTGCCATGCAGTCAAAGAAGGTTTTCTTGCAAATCATGTCTTTTCTATTCTTGTATTTTCTTCTCTTTAGGAGAATTATTTATGACTTTCTTATCAAAGGGTAGAGATTAATTTCATAGTATTGTTTGAATGTTCAAATATGGTGCTTTACCTACCCATTGAGAGTGCTTATTAATGAACTTGCAACAATTTCATGAGGTAAAGATAAAGATCCCAGTGTGTATATATACTGTTAAAGAGATGAGGATACTTGCATATGTTAAAATAGCACTTTCTAAAAATGACAGAAGAATCAGAGTGAACTGCTGAAGTTCAACTTTCTTAGCTTTTAAAGGAAATGGAGGTAGTTATTTATTATTGGCAATAGCCAGTAAGAACACCTTGAGTGACAAAATGCTTTTTTAAGAGGATTAACATTTAAAGAGTCTTTATTGATGATCTGAAGCTAATGAAGAACTGCAAGTGGAATATTACCCTCCAAGCATCTTGCTGCTGGTTACTATTTTTAAAGTAATTTTTTGAAAGTCAAGAAGATAAAGTGTTTTGATTTAAAGGCCGTAGTCTTTCTATTGTGTCAGTCAATCGCATTAAGATCATTTTGTTTTCAATTATTATCTTCCATTGATCACCATTATCACCCATCAGCCCCTGAACAAATATCACATTGTCCATCTTCCCAGGCAAGTACTGTAATTACTCAATAACTGCAATATTGATTCTGGAGAACTGAGTCTTACTGGCTGGCATACTGAGCTGCTTACTAACTCAGAATTGCATTAGCCAGATGGAGTTGTTTTTAATGTAGTTCCAAGCAAGAAGTAACTAAAATTAAATCTAAAGTTTTCCCTTATTATTTGATGCTCAGAGTTGCTAAGATTGTATTCTTTAATCAGATTTGATATCATGTGTGAACTGAAAGCTTCTAGCTTTCTAAGGTTTTAGCTGAAGACCCTAGAGGCATATCAACGGGTGCACAGCTCCTTTATAACTACAACTGCAATGTATTACCAAGATGTCATTTTGTGAAACAACAAAACCAATGAAAAGCAGTCCCAGAGTAAAACAACACATTCATATCGACAGTCAGTACAGGAGCAGTGCTTACAGTTTCTCATCTATGAAGTTGTTTTCTCACTCTTGTCTCACAGATCTTTCTCATTTTTGCAGTGCTTCCAATAGCAAGCAAACAGACCAAATTACATTATTAAAATAGAAATCAATCTATGCAGCACTTGCATGTAGTAGGATATAGGATTCATTTGTGAAAAGTCTTACTGAGTTAATATTGCTTTGCCAATTGTTCTCAAGTAAATTAAAAGATTGCCATCAAAGAATGTCTATAGATATAGCACTGATAATTTATTATAACCAGAAAATGGAATGCACCCCAAATACAGACTTGGTGACTGCAACTAACTTGATCAAGTCCATGACACAGAGTGTTGAATACGAATCTGCTGTTACTAGACCAATTGCTTTCTGATTTTTGTTTCCCTTAATGGACCATCGAACTCTTGACTGCTTACAGCAATACAATACATGACTGGATGCAAAAAGAGTGTGTGGGATCAGAGCCATTCAGTGGGGCCTACTTGTCATCATTTCTTTTTAAAATATTTGCTCCTGTCATATAATTTGTGTATATGGGAAGTTAGAACTATTTAGTTCTACTTTGTAGGAAAGCTTCATCAGTCTGCTGATGACTGATTTAAATGTTAGCTTGGTAGGCTGGCGGTATTTCAGGCTCTTCACTGTTTCTCTTTTTTTTCCCTTTTCCCATTTCCCCTACATACTGTTTACCCTCACCAATTGCAAGTGGCACTCTGTACACATTTAGATCAGCTGACTTATAGAACTGTTTGGTCTAACATTTTCCATTACTTCTTAAACACAAAGATGACTATAATAGCTCTGAATCAGAGAAAGAAAATAAATATACTAACAAATGCACACTGAGGTGAACAACTCAGTATTGCAAGCTCAGTCATTATCTTCATGTAGTATTTTTATTTTCTATCATAAAGAGCAAATCTTATATTACTATACTAGTATAAAACTTACGCAGTACTGACAAAGCAAACCTTGAGACTGAATCCTGGTTTGGAGGATTCTGCACTTAGAAGCCATTAAAGGAGTCCCATAATTATGATGTCTACATATATGCCATCCTTAAGGGCATCTCAGAGAAGCAAGAAAGATCTTACAAGAAGTTAATAGTCAGAGTTTTGCAATGTTGCTTTTACCATGTCACGTTCAGTTACAGTTTAAAAGAAGATGGTTAGAAATAATTCAGAGGTTAGAAATGATTATGTCCATATATAATCATATTCAGAGGGGAAATAATTTACAATAAAGGAAAAAGAAACCCCAGATTTCCTTTTCATTTCAAAAGGAAGGTTCTTTGTGTCTGAAATCTGCCTTCAGAGTACAGCTGCCACTTAGAGAATCTCTACAGTGCAGGAAACTAATGTAAGTGGGATGATTCCAGTGTTTTCCTTTGTATTCAGGTGATCACCATAGCAGAATTACAGAAAGGGACATGAGAAAAAGCACAGAAGCAGACCAAATTATATATCAGCTCATTATATACTTTGGTTCCAGTGAGTTCCATAGTGGAGAGGTGAAACGTATCAGCCCTGGAGAACAGATTTGGACCAGCCTGAGCCCAGGATTTTTCACTAAAGAGTTTACTGTACAACAGCAATATGAAACTTCTGAACTTTGGGATCCTCCTGTGTGGGATCTTGACTGTTCTCACTCTTGCTGTATCTTCAGCTCTTATTTTTTTCCTGCTTTAAAAATAAATAAATAAATAAATAAATAAAAATTCATTTTTAGTTGCTTTTCCTTATATTGCATAGATAGTAAGGTGTGATGGTGTATGACTTTTTCAGGGGACTAACATGCTCTTGGGGTAAATTACTGAATTTGCACATTATTAGAAAATTACTAAGCTGTCTTAGTCCAGCTGAATTTCTGCTCAGCCTCTGAAGGCAATCTAGCTCCTAGCAGCAGCTGAGTTGGCAATGCTGTTACTGCTGAAAAGTGTTCATCTTAAATCTTGCAGGAGCCGATGACTTCTGACTCTGAAGAGGCTAAACCGAGCAAGACATGGTAAATCTTAGCAGCTGCCACTCAGTCACAAATCTGCAGGCTCCAGCTTAAAACTTCTACTGATTGCAAAACTCATCAAGATGTAGGTGTCCTCATCTCTCGAGACTGATACATTGTCTCGAGTTCAGGAGAAGCTTCAAACCTAGCAAAAGCTGGAATCTCATTCCTGCCCTGACAATGCCTCCTAGTTCCCACTGAATTCTAGCTCAGCAGGAGATAGGAGAGAAGCAAAGTACTTATAATCAAAATGAGTGAGTGACTCTCAGCTCCTGCTGTGCTGAGAACTTCATAAATGCTTTTTCCCCCCCTATCATTCAGGTAATGCTAGAATTCTGTAGTGCACTGATAGCTTACACAAACTCCTGCTGAAATCAAAAGAAATCTTTCCATCTGTTTCAAAAGTCCATATGTGAGGTCAAAGATCTTGGCTAAATCAGACTGTGCTTTAAAACCCCTCTGTTAGAGAACATTTTTTTCTTTTTCATCTGAAGGTATCACGTTCTAGGAGAAAGTGACAATATTGGAAGTTATGGGCCTCAAAAGCACATTAAACTGCTGGGTAAGAATTTTATAAAAGAAAAGAATTGTCTTCCCAGTGTTCTATCTGATGTTCAGAAAAAAACATTCAAAGTTAAGGGATTCTTTTCCATTCAATATAGTTTAATACAAGACTGGCAGCATCATTTAGATTAGCATGAAATGGGAATAAGACAACAAACCATTTGCTGCATAGTAGGACAAAGAGCTAATATAGTTCCAAATAGAATGATTTTGTTTCCATTCATTCTATCAATCTTTTAATGTGCTTATCTTTTGCCTTAATTTATATTGCATGTCTTTATTTTTACCCTATCTTTTTCTCTTATAACATGATTGAATTTCTTTTTGAGAAACAGTTTCCAGGGCATTGCTTGTTTGTTTTAATTTCTGTATTCATAAACTGACTGTGAATGTTGATTTTGGCGTATTGCCACTTTCCTGCCTTGGGGAGAGTTTCTCAGTGGCTAACAGTAGGTGCTGAGTCCTGAAGTGTCGGTTCAGAGAAATGGAGACAGGTGGGCCATCAGCAGGAGTAGTAAAGTGATATGCCACTGTAAATATGAAACTGTGATGGCCCACAAAAACAATCTATTTTTTCCTTCAAACTTTCAGGCATGACAGTTCCTAAACTTTAAAAGGCAGCTTCACATAGAAAAAAAATTCACAGAGTTGAGGAATCAATTTTTTATTGCAAGATTTTTTTCCTTTTTTTGTGATATATAGGTATGTATTTAGGAACAGTTTAAAAGGAAGATACCGTGTTAAATCACATGGGTATTCAGACGGCTACATTTGGAGAATAGCCTTACCCCACTTCCATGTGAAGATGACTGCACATAAGGTAATATTTCTCCTTGCGCAAACAGAGTGTTATATATTTTATATAATATCCTAGTTGGGAAGTCAACCAGAAAAACAATATTAATATTACTTATTATTACTTATATTACTTATTATACTATTATTTTTATTTGACAATTTAAAAGTCTGAAATTGCTCTAAATGAACTTTTTTTCTTCTTTTTCTATTGCTCATATCAACATGCATTAATTACCTGGTTGTCATCAGTGCTGAAGAAGGTAGGTAAGAAATTCATCCTAACAGAGAAGAGAGTTTTGTTTTCATTTTCTCCTATAATAGAATGTTTAAAGACATCTTTAACATATCTCATTACTCTGAGAGAGTCAAACTGACTACACACTTCAAATTTAGAGAACATGTCCATCCACAAGGCTCTTAGATTTTAACGAATAAAGGAAATTTTTTGGCCTTCAAAATATTAAGACATCACTGGAGAGTTTGTGAGAGGAGAAGTTGCTAAAGGTTTTGTAATTAAAACCAGTAAAATATTGCTGTTTCACAATCAGAAGCACATTCCTTTACTTACAGGTATTCTGGTTCACTTCTAAGGAAATAAAATGAGTGATAGTTTTTGCTATTACTGAGAAACTCTTTTCTAAGTAGAAAAGAAAATAATCTATATGTACTGCATATTTTACAGTATTCATAATATTAGGGCTGGTCCAAAAGTAATACCTTCTGCTTTACGATGTTGGCCCACAATGTCAGAGGCAGATGTATTGTGGTATGGCTGTAGAGGTTGAACTTTCCCACCAATATTCTGTTACATATTATTTCTGTGTGACATATAGCAGCAGAGAGGCAGTCAGACAGAACGACATCTGACATTGAAGTGTATATGAAACAAAGATGTGTCACTGAATTCTTCCATGAAGGATAGCTTGCACACACTGACATTCATTGAAGCTTGCAGAATGTTTATGGAGACCAAACAGCAGATATCAGCAGAATGAGGTGGTGGGTGGTGTATGTTAGTTGTGGCAACAAGTACATGAAAGGCAAGCCATGTTCCTGATGTTCCATGCATAGCATCACACCACAAAATGAGAAGTGTCTCAATCATCTCATCCACATGAATCGGCAGATTATGACCAGAGATCAGTGTACAGAGACAAATATCAGCATCAATGCATTGGAAAAAATGGTTGTAATATTGGAATATCGCAAAGTTCACACCAATTGGGTCCCATAAGTGCTTACACAAAAATAAGAAGAAAACTGTAGGCAAATTTATCAGGGCCTATTGAACCTGTACAAGACTGAAGGTAACTTTTTTCTTGATTACATCATTACTGATGACAAGCTGTAATGTCACCTCTATGAGTCAGAGTAGAAATGGCAGTCCATTTAGTGGTGACATGAATTCCCCACCAAAGATGCAGCCCTCAGTAGGTAAAAGGATATGCAGTGTCTTTTAGGATAGGAAAGGGGTGATCCTACTCAGTTTCCTGGAACTATTTCTGCAACTATTTTATTCTTAGCTTTATTTTTTAAGTTTTTTTTATGACTGGCACCTTAAAATCTTTGCCAGTGATGATACTGTGTTGCTTAACTCAGTATTATGGCATAAGAATACTTAATTCTGTGTAATATTCTTTTCTAGAAAATATAAGTGTAAGAAAAGCAGTTATAAAAATGCTGCATGTTGTTAAATCATTGCACCATCTCACTGCAGAGGTGGCATTTCGTTGATGCATTAAGTGACTCTAAAATATTGATGGAGTAGATACGATTCTTTCTGTTTTTGGAACACCTTTAGAATATCTTTTGAAGTAATATATATAAACATAAGCGGCTACTGCTATCAGTCTGAGAGAAAACTCTAAGTTATTCTTAGCTACTGCAATAGAAAACATAGTTTATATCTGTTTTTTAGACAATTCTGCATGAGAGCTGGAGAAAATTTTTAGTGCTAATCAATGACTATCTGGAATGTAGCAAAATATCTCATATATTGAGAGTTGATCTGAAAGTATAAACTCAATGCATTCAAATACCCTTGCACAGTCACGTATTTGAGTGCATTGACTATTGCATCAGGTTTTGAAATTGTAAACTTTTAATGAACTGATTATTGGCAATAATAACCTTTTCTATTTTAGCCAACAAATATGATCTGATGAAAATCTGAAAAAGGGTTTTAACTGTTTGGCTCCTGAAAACTAATAATGCCTACAAAATATGTCACTGAAAACAATTTTTAAACTTATAGCACAGCTCCTTTAAGTAGATGTTATCAGGCTACACAGAAAGTTAATGCCAATTTACTCATGCTGCTTTCTTCCACAACGAATGTGTAAGAAATGACTATGAACACATTTCCTTTTGCATTTATTACAGCTATTGTATATTCAAACCAGTTCCAAGGTAATTGCTTCTCTGCATTGCAGAAACATTTAAGAATTTAGTGCAGTAGGGTGGGAGAAGGAGTCAATTTATATGGTGGCTAAAGGAATTAAGATGAATGCTAAGTGATGCTGGATAGCCACAGCAATTTGTATAGCACTATGAATGATCAGGATTTAGATATATGCTCTTAAACAAAAAGCTGTTGGACATGCACACAATTTCTGTTAAAAGTCAGCCTTGTTTTTGGTTTCTAGAAAGGGCAGGATGAATCTATTCTGTTCTTTGTAAACAATTTGCAAGCATCAAAGCTAGAAATAAGAAAAAATAATTTTAAATTTTTAATATTGAAAATAAAACTTGCTTATAACAGATCATTCTATATTCAAAGAAATATAACAATAAGATTTCTATAACCAGAAACTATAATTTAATGTATGAAAATTTAATAACATCACAGTGAATAGAGCTCCACACTGCTTAGAAAAACTGAGTACAGTTTCTCTTTCTGGTTTCCTTTTTCTGATGAATCTTTCAAGGAAGGCTTTGGAACACTAAAATGTTTTTGAGATTTATTTAAGATCCATTCAAAACTAAAATATAACTTATTTTAAAAAAATGAATATCTCACAGAACCTCAAGGCTACTACAAAGCAAATAAATTATCAGGGGATCTTAATGTGCTTCTACATTATTTGAAAAACATATGTTTCTGATTTTCTTTTAAATACAGTAATGTTGTTCTTTGTCAATTGTGAGTAACTGATTTGAAATTCAAAGAAAAGTTATGAAATCCAATAGCAAATAATTATATAAGCATTATTCCATAATGAGCTAACAAAAACTGAGTTTTTAATATAACAGATGCATATTTTCAAACTGAGATAAGGTACTGTTATAATAAATAAATGCATAACAAGTGTACTTATATATGTTTATACAAATATGTGTACACATAAGTATTTGTTTTATAAAAATGTATATTAATAAACATATATACTTTTCAGAACTGAAAGCACAGCTGCAAAATGTGCATCCTTATTAAGTAAAAGTTCAGGCTTTGCCTATTTTTTCCACAGCAACCAGAACAAGTGACAAAACTGTATGATTTTCTTCTGAAAAGAAAATAAGAGGCTTTTTGAAAAATTCCATGTAATGGAATGCTCACCTAGACTTTTTGGTCTGTCATTGGAAGGCTCTTGGTTCCAGCAGCCAAAAGATTTACTTTGCAATGAGCCTCTGCCATGGAGGTAAGGTGGTAGGGAAGCCTTTGATAGCATAGTAAGTAACCAAGGCAGCTACCTTTCTGCAATGGAAAAATATATTTGATTTTAAAGTATTCTGGAGAGAATGTCGTTTTTGAGGAATAGGAAATTGTCTGAAAGATAGAAAATATCTATCCAATTTGATTGTGGAGGTATCAGATGCTTAGCTTTACTTGAGAGCTTCAAGAAATCATTGGCTCCTAGAACTATGGACAAAAACACATACATTTTAGACCTGAAACTGATTTAAAATGATCTGAGAAGCATCCTGAGTTTTTTGGTCCTCAGATTCACATATGTTGGTAGTTACTTATTCTGTCACTTACAGTCAAAAAGACTACTGTAAAATGAAAACATTAGCTTTTATTTTCTTTTAACATAACATTATAATTTAGCCTGGGAATATGATTCTTCAGCTTTTTAGTGGAAAACCTTTCTTTCTAAAGGAATTTTCTACATTGGAAATTTTCCCTTTATCTAGTGGATTTTATTTTTAATTATTTTTTCTAAGTATCTTCTTCACAAGAACTGAGTATTCCCAAATAAAAAAATCTGCTGTTATATCAGCAGGCTAGTGTCTCATCTGAAATGATTTGGTTTACTAGTGTGACCATACCATTCTGTGGCTGCAGGTGGCTGTCTGAAAAAGACACAATGCATTATGTGTACTCACTGCAGATTCAAGATACACCGTGGGAGGTCCATGTGTCTTGCCACAAAATTCAGTGTGGAAAAAGCATGAAATTCTAACTTCTCGTTCCCTGAAGGTTACTTAGTGGCATTTATGCCATTTTTACAAAAATTAGTTTTTACAAATAAATAAATAAATAAATAAATAAATTAGTTTTTACCAAAAAAATATTAGTTTTTACAAAAAAAAAAGTTTTTATAAAAATTAGTATTTTTCATCATACATTGTCACAATGTCAGAGAAGTACTTGCTGCCACACACGGCACTTCTTTCAGAAGTTGTCACAAAACTATGGTAAAATATTGGTCCCCGGAATGAGAAGAAGTGGAAAGCAATTGCATTTCTTCTTAAACAAGAGGTACTGTTGAGATGATGCATGCTCTGAGCCAAATGCAAATCCCTGTTTATGGATATTAAAGACACATTTAGCTGATGGAGAGGTTATCCCGCAACTACCTCCCAAAAGAAAACGTAATGAGCTGTAAGCTTTAACAAGAACTGCATGATTTTTTCACAGAATGCAATATCCCTAAATGAATAGTGTAAAACTTGTTGAAATGACATCTGAAGCACTTTATGACTGCCTTGTTTAATAGTTATAGGAAAGAAAAACTGTCATCTTTGTTTTGGACACATCGGATTCCATGTAGTTTGAGAAAGCTTCACAGTTCCTTCTTTCTGTGAATTTCTAATACACCAAGGGAAACATCTGGATTAAAATATGTTATGATGTTTCCAAGTTTTCTCAGAATTGTGATTTGTAATCGTCTCTTATTATTTACTATCAAGAAAGAAGCATTCCCATTTATATTACCTTACTGCCTGTTTTAAAGCCTTGATTTGCTTTTAATGAAAGAAGACGGAACTTAGAGGCAGCTTGAAACTGGGCTACCTATTCTACAGTCCATACAGCCAAGTCACCCTCAAGGTATCCTGGATTCTGGTTGCCCAAATTCATTATAGATATCTCTGTCAGGCAGTGCCTTGGAGGCTCAAAATAGTTTTGCTCAAGAAGACTGCAATCATGGCAGTTCCACAGACTAAACTTTTCTTATTTTTCACATGATGGGAAAAGAACATAGACAAATGTTAAGTACGTATTTATTTATTAGAAGTCTACTCCAACCTGCTTCACATACATGTCCTCTAAAAGCCACTGGATGCTTGACATATAAGACCTGAGAGGAATGAGAGGAATGTTCCAATATTTTTTCTTAAGTTTTTTTGTTTCTTTGTAAATGAGAGTTCAGTCCTCCAGACTTTTTTTTTTATTTTTTTTTTTTTTTATTTAATTTCTTATACAGATAGGCGTCCAGGCGGGTCTTGAATATCTCCAGAGAAGGACAGTCCACAACGTCCCTGTGCAGCCTGTTCCAGTGCTCCATCACCCTCACTGTGAAGAAGTTCCTTCACATATTGGTGCAGAACCTCCTATGCTCCAGTTTGTGGCCGCTTCCCCTTGTCCTGTCCCCACAGACCGCTGAAAAGAGGTTGGCTGTGTCTCCTTGACTCTCACACTTAAGATACTTATAAACATTAATCAGATCCTCTCTGAGTCTTCTTTTGTCAAGGCTGAACAGATCCAGTTATCTCAGCCTTTCCTCATAGAGGAGATGCTCTGGGCCCTTTATCATCTTTGTGGTCCTTCGCTGGACTCTCTCCAGGAGATCCTTGTCTTTTTTTTTTTGTACCAAGGAGCCCAGAACTGGATACAGTACTCCAGGTGAGGCCTGACCAGGACAGAGTAGAGGGGGGAACCACCTCCCTTGACTTGCAGGCCATGCTCCTTTTAATGCACCCCAGGATGCCATTGGCCTTCTCAGCCACCAGGGCACAATGCTGGCTGATTGCCAACCTGTCAGCCACCAGGAACTCCACGTCCTTCTCCACAGAGCTCCACTGCAGCAGCTCATGCCCCAACCTGTATTGATACTCATGGTTATTTCTTCCCAGGTACAAGACTCTACACTTGCTTTTGCCAAACCTCATCTGGTTTATTGCTGTCCAGCTCTCCAGTCCATGTCTTGCTTAATGTCAGCACAGCCTTCAAATTTGTCAGGCACTCCTCGCAGCTTTGTATCATCAGCATACTTACTGAGGGTGGACACTATCCCCTCACCAAGGTTGTCAATGAAGATATTGAACAAGACCAGTCCCTGTTTAAAAAATGGGAAACATCTTTTGCTACTAATGTAGGGCTAGATTATGGTAGCAGATCGAGGGGAAATAGAAAATGTCCACACTTAACAAACTGTGGATGGGGTCATGACTTTGGCATGTCCTCCTTTCTGGCACAACCAGGTAGGAGGCAGGGGTAAAAGGGGGCACATTTACTTTGGTCCAGAGACTGTTGTCAACAAACATGGTGCAGGGAGATGGGTGCTCCAGTTTGCTGTTCGTGTGGACCACAAGATTCATAGGAGGAAGATCTATGTCTGGAGTAAGCTCTGGCTTGTTAGTTCTCTCTCTCAGCTATGCCTAGAAGCAGAAATTGGTCTCCTGGTATAGTATATTTGAAGAAAATGATTGCCCAGAGGTCTAAGTGATGGACAGTTTTATTGCATATATAATAAAAGTGTTTCCAACTACAGAATTTTCAATTCAACTCAGGAGGTGAGGAGTAGAACAGTAAATTTTAAAATTTAATTTGTGCAGCCTAGAAATATGTAAGGCCTACACAATACTGCATCTGAGCTAGGAAAATCTGCTTCTTTTGTGACAGAAGCATATGGCTGCACTCAATCACACTTGAACCTGAAGATCTAGGACAGCCTTAACTAGAAAAAGCAGAAGAGAAAAATGACACGAGGTCAATTTTGGCAGCTGAAAACTGTGGTATCTGAAGAGCCAATAGGATTGCCTGATTCCTCAGAACATACAATGGATTATAGGATAATACAGCCTGCAGGCACTCTCTTTGAATTTATGCCCAAGACAGACAACAGCATATGCTCAAATACAAGGACATCAGGGTAATGGAATATAAAAAAGTTGTGTGCTCATCATGTGATGTGGGAAAGCAGCCAGATGCCTGTATTCCCAAGGGGTATTTCTAGGGGCTGGTGCCTGATGTTCGGTGTTTGGTGCTTGGCCTCTATATGCAGTTATCATATGGCATGAACTATATAGCACTAGTGAGAAGAGAGGTATCAGATCACCTTCAAGTATGAACTGCTCCTGTCACAAGTAAACAATGAAAGATGTTAAAGACTAATAAATCTTCATGATGGATCAGTACAAAATGACTTGGGAATTGTGATTGTGTAATTTTGATTCGAGGAAATGCTTGGTGCCTAGTGGCCCTCAAACATCCGTCTGTGTATTGAAGCTGTTAGTGTTGTAATTGCACGGGATGCAACAAGAAATTTTTGAAGGTATGCTGTGGTATCTTCCTTGTTTAATTTTAAATTCTATTAAGTTCTATTTTAATTTCTTGTTCTGGGTGTAGCTCTTTTCTGAGCAGAAGCATGAGAATGTCCATAAGAGAGAAATATTAATGGTTAGTTATCTTGATTTTTATTTATTTGTTTGTTTATTTATTTATTTATTTATTTATTGTCTCTAAAGGAAAGGTATTTTTGTCAAAAAATGTATCTGGTCTTTTTCTCATATGCAAAAGGCATAAAAGCTGTGGCTGATGCAGCAATGCTTTTGTATGCTAGAAAGGACATATTTATAAAAGGAGCCAGACAACACATACAGCAAAATCCAGAGCTAAAGTTCTCCATCTGGCAGACAAGTAAAGTTATGTGAATGTTTCTGAATGGTCAGTAGAGGGCTTCCAGAGCAGGGAATCATCCTCAGGACTCACCTACAAATTCTGATCTGAGGAATGTTTCTTAGCACTGACCAAAATTAAACTTTTGCACAATGGGAAAGTGCCACCCTGTATTTAAGAGTTGTAAAGAGCTATTAGCTCCCAGTCTATGCTTCACTGCACTGCTCCCTGCACATACAATGGATTTTGCAGTTCAGAGAAGGAATAGATTTGAAGACTTCAACTATTCTGATGTGGACATTGTCTTGAATCTAGAATTCTGAAACAAATTTAAAATAAACTACTGATATACTTGCTGTCCACAGCTCACTGATTGTGTTAAGTGTCTAAAAACATGTTAGCAGGGCGTAAAACTTTCTTTGGGGGAAGACAGCTCACGCAAATTTTTTTAGTAACCTCAATTCAATTACTCTGTGGCATAATAAAAATTCACTTTTCCTACTTCATCTAAAAAGATCTCCAGCTCAGGAACTGCTAAGGATCTCTGCAGGATATGCTCTTACCTCAATCAGTTTAAGTGTTCTACTCATGTGACATAATTAAAAAGACTTCTGAGCCTGTCTTCTGAGCAAAACAAAAGCTTGGAGTGCTGACTCGGAATTGTCATCACCGTACTAGTCTCTAAGCTAGCTGGGTAACAATATACATAGAGAATGTCTTTACTCTTTATGTTTTCCTTGAATATTTCCTAAAATATATTCTTCTGTACACAACTGAAAATGATTGACATTTTTATTGCTAGTGCTTATGATTATACTGCTTGCTATGTGCATTCAATGAGTTTATCATGAAAGCAAACTGAACAAAATTTAGACTTATTTTGAGATGATTTTCATGAAATTCAAGGTCAAGGTAGAAAAAAAGAAATGTAAGAGTTATCAATTGCCATAGTGAAAGGAATAAACTAACAAAAAGAAAAGTTTACTTCCCCTGCCACACTGCACCCCTTTCTTATTGCTTAGCAACAAATAAGATGCCACTTATTTTCAGACAGGAAACAGAAACAGCAAGAAGGCTGCACACAAAGCTGGTATCACTGCAAGTGTCCTGTAGAGCTCATTGGTGCATGGAGACTTGGCCTTTAATGAAGAAATTTGCATTCATATGCAGGCGTGGATGTGTGGACATCAGTCCAGACTCTGGGACTGTTATTTCACTGAGTCAAAAGAAATTTGCACATGAAAGCCACATCCGCATTACTTAACTCTGCAGCTCACTCAGGATTGGCTTCCTTTTAGACAAAACTACGTCTGAACCTCTGACTAAATCTCCAGAAGATTTATTTTATTTCTCTTGGATATCTGCTAGATTTGACAAGTGGTGAACACATTCTGCGTAAATATCATTTGAGGTGTTACTTACCCTTTCCCCCATTTCTGAATTTCTTCTTAGAACAAATCCACATAACTGCAGAATTTTCCCTACCCTCCTCAGCCAGTCCTACTGCCAGATGGCAATGTGAAGGCATTCATCTTTTTAATATATCCATGCCTTTCCAATTTAATTGCAAAATTTATTCTCACGTGCAATCAGGAATTAAAGGAAAAGGCATATCTGATGGTAAATATTGATTTCAATAGACCAAAAAAAGACTGCAAATTGTGTTGCAATAAGATTGGTTGTCTGAAATAAAACATTATACAGGAAGTAGATACTGGGCCATAGCATACATAAAGCTCATTATCCATATGGTCAATTCTTATGCCACTAAAGCACATGTACAACTGTTTATGGCTCCTCAGCTGCAAAAATATATTAGTGATTCTCTACAAATCGCATTACTGTTACAACAGTTTGCACTTGATAGGAAGGTCAGCTTTTGGCCTTTTTGGCTCCTGCCACTATGGTATTTATGATGTAAACATAATTTCTCTTTCTCTCTCTCTCAAATAAATACATAAGTGAAGCAGAAGGGAAATCCTTGGTGTTTGTAATGTTGGGGAATGCATCATATTAATGAATGTGGTCAAGAAAAAGCTATTAGGCTTACTCACTGGACAGTCAAAGACACAGCACTGACAGTGGAAATTCCTCAATGGTATCCTGTTAATGCGCTTCAATTCTGACCTGAAAGAACCTTTATGGCTGAGAGGATAGTTTAATTTTCATGCCCATTCAATCTTTGGCCTCTGTGCTAAGGCTGCCAACAAGGGTGCAAATTAACACCAATTATTCTGATGTTTTATGTACTGGTCTGAGAACATCGAGTTATTTTACACAGGCCATCACCGCTGTCAGGTGTTAATGACTTTTCATTATTTCTGACCTGTTTCAGATTTCTCTGAGTAGATAAGTATTGAAAGGGTCTCTATTTCACTAATAAGATACTGACTTGTATAACCTTCCTATCATTCCCTTTCACAAATTCAAGTGTGGATGTTTATTTTCCCATTAAGTAGTAACAAAGGGCCAAACTCCAGACTGCTTCAAACTCAGTGGATTTAAGCCAGTATAAAATTTAGCCTATTCATGTTGGTTGCATTGGGCGTAGACAGTAACAAATGCTTCATGTTTAAGCCAATCAAATAAACGAATATATGCATATACATATCCTCTACTCTATGAGAGTCTTCAAGATGCTACCTCCTAGTAACTACTATTGGCAAGGATAAGTTGTTTCCAGAACAGACTCTGAGGAGAGATGGATCACCATTTTTGAGAATTGCTGCCTTGAGTTACCTGACAGAACCTGATGTTTGCAGTTTGGAAAACTTACATATCTGCTAAGGTTGTAATTCTTGTCAAGGACAGTCTCAAAGTATGGAAATGAACAATGACAGTAGAAAAGTATAGCACTGCATGGTGTTCTGCCATACAAGGGCAAAGTTGAAAAGTTAAGAAGAATAATGTTCCTAAATCCACTATGGTAGGCAAAATAATTACCACCTGATTATTGAAAGCTTATTTATTGAAGAGTAACTATTCAGTAGATGATAATTAGGGTTTTGTGAAACAGTGGAAGATAGTGTTAAAATGGACTTAATTATCCTCTGCACTATAACAAAGGACTGTTATTGGTGCATAAGTGCAGGGCATGCAATTTTGCAGCGTACAGAAATCAAGCAAGGAAACTTGAAGTAAAATATAGCTATTGCATTCTGGACATTAAACTGTACTCCGTTCTCTTTGCTCCCTTCTTTTCTGTTCTAAAGCTTTTTCAGAATTCAAGGAAAGAAAATATCTGAATATATTTAGTAGTTCTGCCTGGCAAAGTGCTAGAATATATTTGTAGAATTTATGTTACCATTGGTAGCTCTCTTGCCAACAATTCAATGAGCTGACACAAGGCTCCTTCCCAGCTACAGAACAAAAAATATATTAGAAGCCTTTTTTACTCTCTCAAATTTTTTAAACTCTTCAAAGTGTTATGTGCAGTTAAGAAATAGCTTTAGTGGATGCATGCAAATACATGTTACATTAACATTGCAGTACAATGTAGTTGTTTCCAAAAATATAATAAATATCCAGCCCAATACTCTTCACTATCTTCTTGTGTTTTTCAGTTTTAAGAAATAATGAGACAACCTGCTAGGTCTTACACTTACATTAAGTAAATAATAGTTTAGATTATGGTTAACCTCTGAATTTTATTTATCAAAGTGGTTATGAACCTTGTGACAAAACTCTACATGATGAATTTTCTAAACTCTTACTTCAGAGCCTAGTATTACCTTTCAAGATAGATAAAGTATATGTAAGAAGACAGCTGAGAGCTGGAGTTGAAGCTTCTTTTTCCTTCTTTTTTTTTTTTTTTTTTTTTTTTTTG
>JAOWBP010002559.1:27614203-27626479 GCA_028571105.1 Tragopan temminckii | reverse complement strand
TGAAAGTACAGTGCTAAGGGCTTCAGGTAAGAAAAAACTGGGCAGCTTGGTTATTACTGAGATTATTTATTAAGGTAGCAAATAAATATGAACGGAAAAAGACCTAGATCAGGGAGTAGGGTTCCTTTCTTTGTTATTCATGAATGTTTTCATACAGACAGACAGACAAATTCAGTTCATTTTAAGACAAATACACATAGTGGAGAATGAACATGAATGCATGGCCTTAAGTAATTTTTTGTCTGAGCTGTTGTTAACATACTTATTTTCAAACTACTGTGGACAACACAAAGCTGTGTAGTGTGGTCGACATGAAGAAGGGAAGAAATTCCATGAGAGACTTCGAAAGGCTTGAGAAGCAGGCCTGTGTGAACCTCACGAAATTTGACATGGCCTATAGCGTGAGGTTCTGCATCTGAGTCAGGGGCCTTCCCAAGCACATAAACAGATGAGTGGGTTGAGACCAGCCCTCTGGAGAAGGACTTAGTGGTATTGATAAGAAGCTCAACATGAGGCTGCAGCGTGCACTTGCTCAGAAAGCCACCTGTATCCTTGACTGCATCAAAAGCGTGGTCAGCAGTGTGACGGAAGTGAATCTACCATTTTGTTCTGCTCTCATGAGACCGCATCTGCAATACTTCATTCAGCTCTGGTGTTCCCAGTATAAGAAGAACATGGAACGTGGAGCAAGTCCAAGGGATGGTAAGGAGGATTATTAGGGGCCTGGAGCACCTCTCCAACACAAAGAGGCTGAGAAAGCTGGGGTTGTTCAGACTGGAAAAGAAAAAGTACAAGGAGATCTTGCTGCAACCTTCCAGCAATTAAAGGGGGCCTGCCAGAAAAATGAGGTGGGACTTTCTACAAGGTCATATAGCGATAGGACAAATAAATGGTATGTAAACGGTTCTTTTCTAGCCTGAATCAAGTAATTTCATAAAGATTAAAGCAAGCATAATGTTATCTTCACTATTATATTGTCTTTTGATGATGATTATTACAACATACCAGGTAGTATGATAATTCTGTCGCTGAATGCTGAATGTAATAGGCCAAAAATATCAGAAATGTCATAAAAACCATTGACTGTAAGGCAGGAGAATGAGATAAGTGACCTTTGAAGTCAATTTTTTTTGTCTATAATTCTACCTTAGCCTAACTAAAAACAAAAGTCTCACATAATTTGAGATGATAATTTTTTTAAGTGACTTTTGGTCTTAAGGCATAACTGGCTTCGGAGTAATATTTCCTGTTGCATTTTGACCTTTCTGAAAGTTTGACCTTGATATTAATCACGTATCCGCTATTCAGTAATATCTGATGTCTTGGTCTCACTTATTAAATAAACTTAAGCAGCAGACAGACTATGTGCTGATAATGTTTAGCTCAAGTAGATTTATATTCATCCTATTGCCACCATGGGAAGATAGATGTACCTGTATTGACAGTCATGTATATATAGTATTGCAGTAAATATATTTTTAATACATTCTCAGAAAATATACATATATTCTTAACCAAGAAAGATTCGGGGGGTTTTCTGCTTTGAATCTCCATGAACCACTACTGGTGTGGGCAGAAGCCACCTGTTAGAAATTTGGAGCTCGTGCTGTTTGTTTACACTGTTTCCTTAGTAAAGTTTAATTGGATATTTGGCTGGTGCGGAACTTCTTCACTTGCATGGCAATGAAGTAAAGCCAGACAAAACTTTTAGGAAAAAAATGATAGAACCATGGAATATATGGGGATTTTTTCATGGATAAAACTTTTCATATGCCTTAAGATTATTTTTTTAAACTTTTTTAACATCAGAAATAATATTTTCATTATAGAACTTATCACATTTGTTGTGGTTTGACCCAGCAGGTAGCTAAGCACCACACAGATCAAAACATTTCTTCCACTTGATGTCATTTGGTATGGAATATCGTTTTGGCCAGTTTAAGTACAGTTTAAGCTCCTTGGGACCCCCTCATTGATAGGACAGTAAGAAAAAGCAAGAAAACTGAAGTGTCCTTGGTTTTGTACAGAGCTGCTTAGAAACAACTAGAAACATTGGTGTATTATCAGTGTTGACTTTCTCCTGAAAACAAAACATAGCATTATACCAGACATTATGAAGAATAAAACAATTATCTACGACCTGAAACTAAAATATTTGAGTTAATTTATAAGCCAAAGGGACCCTTACGAGACAAAGGGCATGGAATTAAATGCCAGATTTTTCTAATGAAGATTTTAAGCAGTTCTCAGACACTGCTATTCTGCTAAAAATTCCTTATAATTTTCAGTGTAAACACAAGATTTTGTGTTCTCCACAGAAATTCTGCACTATAACTTCCAGAGTGCATCTTTCTAAATGCATGATCAAATGAAGTGTATTTCATGGACAACAGAGGATGAGGGAAGATACTAGAGAAATATCCAAACTTCACTTCCAACCAACATAAGTAAATACTGTAATAAATAGCTTACTTTAATACATTTATTTTGGGTCTATCTTTGGCAAATACTTCTAGATATTTATAAAATAATATAGTTCATGATACTTCTGCAGAAAATGATGTGTTTAAAATACTGCTCCTTTATCAGTACAGTCCTTGTACAGAAAACTCCCTGAAACCTTTGCTAAATTAACAGTGAAGTAAATTTTTTATGTCAAAATTTCAAGTAACATTCACGATACTGAATTATCTCAAATGGATGTGGGAATCAGTGTCATTTGCTTAAGTGGGTATTTTTTATAAATAGATAAAAGGTCATTAATAAGAACATTTTCCTTTAGTTTGACGATCTGTGTAATTCTCCAATATTACATACTAATATGTAATGTAGTGAGATGATTGATCCAGTGTTGTTCTAGAATTAGTTTCTATAATTTGTGATTTTGATTTGAATATGAAAATATTTATGTAATAATATAAATTTTATCCATAATAACTTTAGAAATGTATTAATAAGGTCTCATGTAATTGATTCCCTTACAGTGTTTCTTTTGTATGTATGGTATGACTTCCACTATTCATATTTTGTTCATTCAGTTATAGGTAAATAAACATATTAACTTCTTATGTTCAGAAGAGCGAAATGCCACAATAACAGTACATGTTTTCTTTAACATAAGAAAAATTACAAATCAGTAAGTTGATGATAAGAGAATTAATACAGGAATTTTCCCTACATTTAATCAACATTTCTGCTGAGATGGTTTCACAGGAACTTCTCTTTGAACTTTTTGTTTGACATTTAAAAACTCTGTTGCAATTAAAAGAGAAATCTTGGTTCCTCACAGTAAGCAGATCTATTCCATTATTTCTCCTTTATATATCCCACCTCAAAAGCATAAGATTTGAACAGTCCACTGAGCCTCACAGAGTTAGGAATTATAGACTTGCCATTATCCATGAAAAAAAAGGGAGAGATTGTTCCTCTTACATTACTTATATATTCTTAAAACTGTATATTTAATTTAAAATGTTTATTTCTGAATATTATTTGAGACTTTTCCAGATAAATTCTATATCCAAATAATGCCTTCTGTGACCTACTATCTGCCTACTGTAATCCAAACTACACAGCTGGTAAAACACTAGGAAAGCTAAGAATTCCAGTCTAATGGAATAAGCATAGAACTTCAGCTACAGGTAGGTTCAGTACAGTGCACTGTGCTCATTTTCTCAGTAATTTCTTTACTGTGGCATAGATTTAGGTTATTAACTATTTCAATTAATAACAGAGCATCTGAGCACTAGCATTAATAACATCATTAACATAGAAAATATGTGCTGGTAAAATATATTGCAGTATATATGTACATTTAATAAGACACTGTTTTTTACTCTCTTCAGCCTGAATTTGTAGCCTGAGCTGACTAACTGGTTTTGAATCAAGCCTTTATTTTTTCAGATGTCATTTTCACCCATATTCTCCTCATGTGTTCTTACATGCTACCTTGTTTTGTGCAGATACATGACACTCATTCAGCTCCAAATATCCAACAATAATCTGATAGAAAACCTTTGTTCCCATATGTAAGATTTGTGGTCTTTGTTATATGGCTAGTTGATTAAGTAGTGACAATATACGGCTTTGAACACTTCAGTATTTGGACAAAGTTTATTTGATAACGGAGGTAGGCAAGTATAATTTCATTAAAATACAAAATAATGAGAAATCATTTAAAAGTGAATTTCCTTTGGAAAATTTTATCTGCTTTTTCTTATATCAGATATCTTAGACCATTCCAGAAGTCAAGTCTTGCCTGCACTAATGCTCATAGAAAAAAAATTTAGGATTGCACACTCAGACACTTCAGATGGCAAATTTTATACCCACAGTGGAAGATCTTTATATTGAATGTGATGTAGAACCTTAATTATTAAGACAGGAGACAGACAGTATTCCCAAAGTCCCTCACTGGAACTTTGGCTCAGAGGCAATTAAATGAGTCAGGCAGGGCTCTGTCTGCACCCTTTACATCTTGGCTCAGTCATGCATACCTACTTTTTTCTGTGATTGAAGGAAAAACCCTATAAAGTCCTTACTATCTTAGTAAATCCTAGATAAGCCTCATTTTTTTCCCCTCTGTCTTCTGTACTAAGACTTATAACCTGAAAAAGATTCAAAAATTCTCATATCATTCTTAACCAATGCTATTTCATAAGTCAGTTTCACTTCTGGAGAGACTTAGGTCTCATTAGAATCACCAGTTCTAACAGAAGAGATTACTTATGTTTGTCCTAGAAAGAAAGCCATGTAAATAAAATAGTTATGAGAAATGTTAAAACCAAACTTGAAACAAGATTATTAATTTGATGTGTCGGTCCTACCAGTGTGCAACTTCTCATAGGTGAGCCAATATGAAAAAAAGATTAAGCCGCTACATTTTTCAGAGCCTAAGTAACTGACTTTCAGTGATTTATATAAGAAATACACACTTGCTTCCTCACACATTTTTAATTAAATAATTTAAGAGTCGGTCTACCTGAAATTCCTTTGATCTATTTTAGTTTTTAAACGTTTATTCAGTATATGCTTAGCTCACAAACCTGGTCATACAGATATAGTATATATATATATATTTGAAATGATTATGTTGATTTTTTTTTTGTTTCAGAAAATCTTTAACAGTGTCTCACATTTTTACCTATTCATCCAGCTTAACTACTCTTTAAAAAAAAACTAGCTTTTTTTTGTCCTTTTTTCTTTTCTTTTTGTTGTAGTTCTGAAAGAATATATTTTTCCTTTGAATAGAAAAAGACTATTCTCTATATAGAAGCGTGAAAATGTTAGCATATAACATTGTCAAAAGATTAAAGAAACAGAAAATGTGTGGCAAAAAGTGCTAAGACAGCAAAGTTCCCACTCAGAGTATTGTTTTGATCTGTTATGCATAGACAGTATTCTGTGTTTTTTTTTTCATTTAATTAATAGTCTGAAAAATAGATTGAAAAGTAATCTGAAATATTCTCACTTCTCAGTGACTGTGGGACAAGTAATGCTCCCAGAAGGAAATATAAACCTTTCTTTAGTATGATTATGATTCACAGAATCATAATGAGCCACCTAGCGTGGAAAAGACCTTCAAGATCATCAAGTCCAACCATTAACTTGGCCTACTAAGTCTCTGAGTGCCATGTCCTCACATCCTTTAAGAACTTCCAAGGATGGAAACTCCTGTAGCTCCTTAGGCAGCTCATTCCAATGCTTGACCACCGTGAAGAAATTCTTCCAATTCAATCTAACCACCCTATTCGACGCAATTTGAGGCCATTTCTCTGTGTCCTATCATTTCTCAACAGAGAAATGAGATCACAGAATCACTCAGGTTGGAAAAGACCTTAAAGATCATCGAGTCCAAACACGACCTAACCACACTACCCTAACTCTAACAACCCTCCGCTAAATCATGTCCCTGAGCACCACATCCAAATGGTTTTTAAACACGTCCAGGGATGGTGATTCAACCACCTCCTGGGAAGCCTATTCCAGTGCTTCAATCAGCACCCTCAGATCAACACCCTCAGATCAGCACCCTTCTCACTGCAACCTCCTGTCAGGTAGTTGTAGAGAACAATGAAGTCTCTCCTCAGCCTCCTCTTCTGTAGACTAAACAAACCCGGTTCCCTCAGCCACTCCTCATATGTCTTTTTTTCTAGACCCTTTATGAGCTTTGTTGTTCTTCTCTGCACAAGTCTGAGCAATTTAATATCCCTCATGTAGTGAGAGGCTCAAAACTGAACATAGTAATCAAAGTGCAGTCTCACCAGTGCCCTATGCAAGGGAAACAATCACTTCCCTAATCCTGCTGGCCATGCTATTTCTCATAAAACACAGGAAGCCATAGGCCTTCTTCGCCACCTGGACACACTTGTGGCTCATGTTCAGCTGGCTGTTTACCAGCACTTTATGCCACTTTTAGAGCTATACAGGCTGGAACTGTAATAAAATACAAGGTGGAATTTGTTGTGCAGGTAAAATTAGAAGACTTTTTCAGTAGTATCTCCTTGTAGTTTCTTCTTCTAAGATACTACTATTTCAGTAGACTTTGAGAAAGCTGAAGTGTCTTCATACAAAACTATCACAGTCAAATTCAGAAGCATATTTTGAGATAATACACACGTTTAATCATACATTACATTTATTAAGCCATTAATTGCATGCAATTTATATCATGTCTCTTGAAGGCAATTTTGTGATGTTTATCACTGTTAAGTCAATTAGCTGTGGAGAGGGTTATTTTCTTAAAGTATCACCCTATCCCTGTTCAAGTTAATAACTTTTGTTTGTGCAGGATTAGCGTTCCCTGAGATCACTGAGTTATATTATTTGCAAGGTCTTTTGTGCCAATCTGACTGGCCAGAAAACAAGTAAATAACATTCAGGAAAGGTAGCAAAGAGAAGTAAAATAAAATTATTTGCATTATATATACACTTGAGGAGTTCTGGTTTGCTATAATATAAATAAGTTGTTTATATTACCACCTCTATGTTACTGCAACATAGTGTAGCTAATAAAGTGTAATTAATAGAATTTCAAATAAAGCCTAATTAAAAATATTTGTTCAGTGATCCCTTCACCCTTTGGTTTTGGCTTCCTGTGGCTTTTGGTGTTGAAATACAGTGTCCGGGCATCTTAATTCTTCCCCCTATTTTATTTTGTTATATTTTCGTATTTGGCTATTTGCTCTTGTTTGTTAGCAACTTGTCTTAATAAATTCAATTAAAAGGGTGTGATATTATGTGCTGAATGTTTTATGCCCTAATTTAATACTTCTTAAAACTGAAAGGACAAAAAATGTGCATTCTGTGGCAAAGAATGCAAAAATCCATTTCTCTCTTTTATGTTTAATTCATTTGAACATGCAATCAGAGCTCAAAGTAATTGTCTTTGTCCCCATTGATACAAGAGACAGTGAGTTTGACTTTTGCTCAGATTCAGAAACTGCTTTCAGGAAACTTACAAAGGATTATCGTAGCACTTGTCATGGTGGAACCTGCTTTGCTGGCATTCCTGGGGGCACCATTTGTTAAGTGAAGAGACTGTTCTACAAGAAGGTAGGGCCAAGGAAGATAAAGCCACTACATTATCTGTGTTGTCTTGAGGGAAGTACATTGCAGTCTTGAAACAAAGCCCTTAGAATTCAACATGAGATTTCCTGCCTATAATTTCACTGACATTCAATTTAAACTGAAAGCAAATACAGTTGTGAGAAAATTATTACCACATTATTAGAGAAGCATCAGTGGATTTTCAAGTGCTTTCCACATTTCCCCCATTGCTTGTTTAGAAGAATAACAAAACATTACTCATATACTATAAAAAGTCAGTTGGGATACTGCAATCAAGAAGTTGACAGAGTGGTGGGAAAGCCCTGAAAAGAAATAATCATCAAATTGAGGAGAATCTGAATGATTTATATCTAGTGAACAGCCTAGCTCTATCCAACTTCATGTTGCCTAACAAACACAACTCACCAGATGGTGAATTCAGAAAATCAAATAGAATGTATTCAAACAAATGTAAAAGCACACTGAACAGTCATATCAAGAACAGCCACAGTTTTAACTTTGCCAAACTGGAAATAAATCCAAGAAAGAAATCTGTAGATCAATTGAGCGGCTATGAGGGACAAACACTAGAATGGAAGAAAAATGGTTTGCACAGTGAAATTCAAGATTCGTTATTTAAGGCCAAGGAAAAGAGAACAAGCCAAAGGACAGTGCAAGGAAAGAATGCTAAGAACAATAAAAATTGAGGAGAGGCAAATAATAAAAAAGCAGATAAAACACTAGAAAGCAGTTGTGCTTTACAGTGTGAAAACATCATGTGAAAAGACATGCAGTTTTCAACTGAGAAGTGGAAAAGCCCTGAAATCAGCTTTTGATATCAAAAGATATAAAGAAATCATACTAGTCTAAAAAACAGTGTACATAAATCTTTTAGGACTACCTGGTTTTAGGATCAAGACATTCTGTGTAGAAACTTTATACTGAAAATCCTGATTGAAAACTACGTCAGAATAAAGCTCAGTCAATAATGAGAGTGAATTTCAAAGGTGATTGATAGAGCTCAGACATTTGGTAGATATTTGATTTGATAGACCAAAATGTTTGATAAAGCAGACCCACACTGTAAAAAACTTTTATTTACTGTTTTTAACATCTTCAGGACTGGAAAATGAACAGCATGAAATGTATCTACTTGCTTTTTCTCTTACCACTGCTAACATCTAGAGAAAAATCAATTAGATACAAATCCAAATATTCATGGTATTATAGACACAATTGAGAGAAAAAGGCTAATACTATTTTCTTTGCAAAATCAAGGGCTCAAATTTATGAGGAAGACCTGAAACAGTGAAAAAAAAATGCTTAATAAGGTAGAACAGCTTAACAATTTCAACAGCTCTGTAACGATCCATGGAAACCTCATAAAGGAGATATTATCAAGGCAAGAAAATCTACAGACTGTATTCACTTATCTAAATAGATGAAATCAAAAGTACCAGTAAAGACTCTTGTCCACCCTGAAGCTTTTCAACTCAAATATGTTGATACATATTACTGAGAATTTAGAAGTGTTTTTATAGAAAAAAAAATGTTGCTTGGAATATATAGCCAATATTCCAGATATAGAAGGAAGGAAGGAAGGAAGGAAGGAAGGAAGGAAGGAAGGAAGGAAGGAAGGAAGGAAGGAAGGAAAACAAACAAATGAACAAACAAAGGATAAAATAATAATCTTCCATTTAATTGCTTCCCAGTAGTACAGTTTTACCATCTCTGAATAAGCAGGCTGACCAAGAGGATTCAGCATTAAAAATGCGTTCCTAGCACTCTTAATTCATACAATAATTGAGAGAAATTTTAGAAGGCCATTAAAATAGATGCCTAATTCAAACTGAGTTTCACAGGAAACTAAAGGAACTGAATCTAATAAATACTCTGCTTATACAAAATGTTGCTCATCTCCACAGCTGTCCCCGTTCATCCTCAGTCTTATATATAATTCTTTTCTGAGCATGTGCAATACCGATTATCTTGCCCTTTCCTTAGGTTGAATGGGTTGTATATGAAGTGGTTCATATACAAATTATATCAGTGTATACTCTACTGATTTCCATGTAGCTCTATGCAAGTATAATATGTGTTATGAAAATTCTCATGTGAAGTGTAAACTCTATCATTCTAGGTCAAGTGGTCCACAGTTCTACTTTCTATGATATTTTCAAAGCTCATATCTTCACAGATACCAAGCAGATATTAAGTAAAAAAAATAATGCAATAACAAAAAAAAATTCTCCACCATTGATCTTTTTCACTGCCCCTTGGCCTTCTAGTCAATTATACTACATCAATGATACTTAGGTAGGATTTGTTTCAGCCAGGGCTGACACATGAGCAATGTGCAATTATGTGAAGTGCATGATTAAGTGTGCTAGATTCTGTAATGACTGTGTTGTGCAAAAAATAAAATAAAATAGGTCATGCTGACTCTAGCCTGCTATTTGGCACTGTGTCATCCCTGCCACCTGCTCATTCACTGGCAGGACAGAATAAGATGATTTGTTCCAGCAAATGGATGTCCAGAAGCTCAATAATTCAGTTAGTCAAGAAGGCAGAAGAGAACGAACACTCTTGAGAAACTGCCCCAGAGGGAAGATCCTGCACAACTCCCAGGGCTGACAGCCAGTCATTCCATCCTTCGTCCCCTGTCTTCTTCTTCTACAGAGTTTCTGTATGTCTGGTTGGCCTTGTGTAGTCTGGAAGATAATATATTTGAATACTTGACTAGATTCAGAATGATAGTGCTGGAAAGCATTTATTTTAACTGCTCATTGGCTAATTTTCAGGTCACACTTCCAAAGAATGTGATAACTTGACTTAGTAGTGGCATGGGATCTTTAAAGAAGGATATGTAGCAGAAACACTTATTAAATAGAATTTGTAACTTAATATTAGTATTGTGTACTCAGATATACACCATCTCATGTTGAATATTTGAAGAGGATGGAAATAAATCCTATCACCAAAAAAAAGTTCCAAAAAACAAATGCTGACTTTTAAAAATGTCATTCCTTCTGAAATTTGTATTCCTTTAAGAAACCACAGTATGATCTAAACAAATTGCTGTAATTATGGCTCTGATTCAGAAAAGCACTTCAGCAAATATTTAACATAAGCATGACTTGGCATGTATACTCTTGAGTGCTGGATTATGATGCTGTAACTGAAGATAGAAACCCTCTTTTATTTAGTACACAGTAAAAGTAAAACTCTCAGAAGTCAGTTCAACAAATAAGTCACCTTTGGCAAGTATGCATTCAGTATCATTGTCTACTATGCAACTGAGTCCACAAAAGTTTTTCCCAGCTTTTCTTTCACTGATCATGAAATAGTCCTGTTATACAGATGAATACTATTTTATCAATCGAATATTAGCAATTATGGATGTAATGTCTAGCAGAGATTTTGAAAGCACAGTAAATGTTTATGACAGAAATATAGCAAAAAGATATTGGAGATAAATGTCCAAAGTCTGGGTGTCTATGTTGAAGCCCTCAAGCTACTCTCAGCTTTGTTCTATCACAGAATGTTGTTTCCCCAACTTGACTTTTAAACTTCTGTATTTTGACAGCACTGTGAGGTAAAGGTCTTCTCTGAATCATTAACTTTCAACATTCTACTCTCTGCTTTTAAAGTTTAAGGATTAATGTGGCAGGAAAACCACAGTCACACCATGATTTATGGCCAAAGTCTTTCACTTTTGAGTAGGTCCTGAGATCTGAGAGAATCTTTATAACTAATATTGAACAGTGAGAGTCTATAAATAAAATACGTAGGGAACAAGAATGTAAATGTCACGCACTGCTTTGCATTCGAGGTTGCACAGGAGACAAGAATTAATGCAGACGGTGGATCAGATGCAAATGACACATTGTATGGTATTATATCACTTCCTGTTCCTGTGCTAAAAATACAAATTATTATAGCTAATGTACCATGAATACTGTAACTGCTCACTGCAAAGTTCTAACTGTGTCTGTCATCTGTCACTTTTTACCGTTTTTATGAGACAATCAATAAAACTTGTCATGTTTTTCCTTTTTATGGATCATAGAGTTCTTATCAAATATTCAGTGAACTATAGATTAATGGACAAACTGGGGAGTATTAGCTTTTACTCACCTTGAGTCCTTGTGAACAATAAGACTTTAAAATACAACTTTGCAGAGATTTAATTCTAGATTGTGAAATCTATAAGGAATTTTAGATACTTCTCAGCATCATCAGTTATTCATCTCAAAGTGCTCTTGTCCATGAAATTTGCAGTTAAAACCAAACATAAAACAGAATTCTAGGCTTTTTATACATTGTCAGATTTTTTCATTACACTTCGATCAATGCAGAAATGCAGCTGGGATCCATCTAAACATAAATTTTATTTAGCTAAAAAGATTATACTTCACCAATTATGTGATAGAACGTTATTTTTTAAAATCTGGTTGCAGATGAAATGAGGTTATTGTGGTCTGCCTTGAGCCAAGACAAACTGTTATTCATAACTAAGGTTTTCTTTCATTATTTATGATTTTCATCCTTAAATCCATCCAGATACATGCGATCTTGATTAACCTCCACATTTATATTCCCAGCAAAGGTTGCAATATTTTCTTTGTAAGACTTTTAACTCTAGAACTTGTTAGACAGGTTATAAGTTTATATATGAGAAAATAGGAAAGGTTACTTATCTTTCTAGAACTTATAAAAACCTCACTC
>JAOWBP010002559.1:27584022-27614103 GCA_028571105.1 Tragopan temminckii | reverse complement strand
CACTGCTTTTTCTGTGCATCATTTTTAATATATTTTTGTGTTTCTTCCATCACTAGTTTATAAACCCTTTTTTTGATCATATTAGTGTGCCTATGGCTGTACCTAAAATGTCATAGGTCAAGACTCTCTTACAGCCTACTTTTTTTGTATCATCCAATGTCATAGTAAAGTTTAATTCACTTTTTTATTATTATTATTTTGAAATATTTATGCAACTAGCTGGCTTCCTCGTTCTTTTTCAGTAAAGCTACAGTATAGAGACACCTGCTGGGAAGTGAATGAACGGAAACAAATGCAAATATTCATCCCAGTAATAATTATAAAAATAGAAATAATAGCATTATTCTTTTTTACAGCTTTTAATTTAACCTTAGCTTTACTTGCTGATTTTCATTTCTACAAAAACCATACTAAAGATACAGAAAAATTACAGGCAGGGATATTCAATTTCAACATTCCATCTGACTAATTTTAACAGACCTTAAGTGGTCCATGTGATTTCACCCCATTTCATGTATTTTGCCCTTTCAGTATTAATCACATAGAATTCTTGTGCATGGATGCAGGAGTAGGTACTGCCTTGTGAAAAATTCTGTGCATAACTTTTAGAAATATATTATTTCAGAAAATCTAATGTTAAGTTTAATTACTGTATGTAGCGAATAAATAAATAAATAGGCCGTAACAAAATAAAAACTAAAAACCATATTATGGACGTATTACTGAAATCACATTGCATTCAGTATGTTCACACAAATGAATGGTTAATGTTTAATTTTATTTTAATCTTACATTGAAACTTTCTTTTCACATTAGATTATAATTTTCTATTCATCATCTTATGTAACAAAGACTTCATTAGTCTCAAAAGCCAGGCTAATATACTTGGTTAATAACTATAATTACTTCACAATGCCTTTCCTTCTAAAACATATTGAGTAGGTTGCTCCAAAAGTAATACTTTCTATTTATTTCCATGGAAACTATGAAAGATACAAAGAGTATCTGTTGTACAGATACACTATTTGATAGAGCAAATTCTCCGATATAAAACAATTAAAGCTTTTCAACATAGTCACAATCACTAGCCAACTTGTGTGAATAGCTCTAGCAGTTAACCCCAATATAACTGCCTGTCCTAACAGGACTACTTCTTTAGTTCCAGCACCACGTTTTAACTTTAGTCTGAAAAAATCTCATCTGAAATGAGTTTTATAATAGTAATTCACCCAAAAAAGATTGGATATTACTCCTCTTGACTCAGCTCCACTAACAGTATGTGTTAATGAGTTACTAAATAAGTTAGTGGAATAAGCCCTGGAGTGCCTGTTTATTCAGCATGAAGTATGCTTCCAAATTGATGTGGATATTTCTTGCATCTGTATTGATGCTTTCTTATAAATCTCCTAGGTTATTACATCTATGTATGAAATACTCTACCAAACAGACTGATGAACTCCTCAATCCTGGAGTGCAAACATGAAAACTGAAAGGTAAGTGAAATTCTTGTCCTTCACAATAACAGCATACAGAGTAGAACTGTGTTCTAAGAAGGCAACAGTGAATCAAAGTTCAGCTGAGAGCTCTCAGTCTTAATATCTCGATTGAGGTCAAAGTCTTTGTATTACTTAGTAGGTTGTTTTGTTCATAAACCATATACTGGTTTATTATCAAATCTTTTGAAGAGTATGAAAACTGCATTTTTCTTTAATGTGAGCTAAAGGGGTTTGAGTTGTTTTCTTACTGCACCAACACATTAAATAAAATCTAGTTTTAATCACAGAGTCATAGAATCATAGTATGGCCTGGGTTGAAAAGGACCACAATGATCATCTAGTTTCAACCCCTCTGCTATGTGTAGGGTCACGAATCACTAGACCAGGCTGCCCAGAGCTACATACAGCCTGGTTTTGAATGTCTCCAGGGCATAATAAGCATAATAGTTTAAGCATAATAGTTTTTTTCAGTTTCAAAATATTGAATAAAATTCACAAAATTCTTGTCTTTTTAGAAAAAAAAAAATTGACACATTTTTTCCAAAGCTATCATAATCTTTTCTGAATGAATCAAAAGCTGTTTATTGTAGCTAATGGCAGTTTTCCACAATACTATCCCCTTTTTATCCTCTTCATTACAGCATTTAATATAGTATTGTACATATATCCTCTGATTTACAAGTGGAAAAAAAAACACCTAGGGTCACTGGAAGACTTCATATATTATGAGAAGATTTGTACCTATGCGCTGATTACTGAGGTATAACCTTTTAATAAATGAATTTTATTTTTGAAATAAGAATGAAATAAATGTTTGGGGTTTTTTTTTCATTTATCAAACAAAAGTGAAAAGAAATTGTAACTGAACTTAGTAAAGAGAGTGGTGGACTTGGTTTCATCAGGATTAAGATTTCAGATTTTATGAATAACTAATTAAATGGAGGGTGTTTTACTTTTATCTCAGTCCTGTGAGAATCCTTTTCATAGACTTGTGTATGTGTGGATTTCTGTATGTGGATGGTGGAAGTAGAACATGAATGATCCTGGACTGTAAAAAAGGCACAAAGTATAATATTCTCAAAATGTTCAGGAGGGCCATAGTAAAACTGTTAGTTTATTTAGATTCTTCAAACAACCATGCACCATTTTAGTCAAAGTTTTTATAATGCAGGTAAAGTGAAATGTTGTACGTAAGTGTGCAGCTATAGCTTTACACACACTTCTATTTTTGACTTGAGCTTACCCATTCTGCTTACCAGTGGAATGGATTCAGTACAATTGTATTCATCTAAAATGTAATGAAACTAGAATATTTATTGTTCTTACATCACTGGATTTCCATTTGCAGTAGCATTATTGATTATGATTAATTCTTGCATTGAAGTAAAAAGAAACTAGGCACAATAATTATTAATTTGAAGTAAGAAATATTTCAGCACAAAGAACAAGAAAGAAATTAAGTACAGGAGAGATCAAATCAAGAGAATATTTATTTTATCTTTTCAGTTCCTAGAGAAAGTTATGCTGGACTGTAGTTATAAGCATGACTATACATCTGTCCTGTACTGCACTGGTATATTAGACTAGTTTTATTGTATATATAAATACACATGTATTCTTAAGATCTTCATTTGGAATACTTCAAAATAATCCCTTATTAATCTTTTCAATATTTTCAGCTCCTATCAAGTTCAGCAGCAGGAAACAGAATTACTGGCGAAAAACCAAGATTGTTTCCTAAGTAAATGTAAACATAATAATACAAATGCTTTGCACATTTCTCAGATCTCTAGGAAAGATCTCAGAAGAAGAAAAATAGCAAAGAAATTTTCTTTATTATTAGTAGTTCCTTATTCTACATGAATATTACAATTAGAAAATCCCAAGACTCAAAGCAGGATACAAGATAATACTGGGACTCTGATCGCTTTTCTTTTAAGACAATTGCAAGCTAAGAATTCACGATTTGCTTAGAGGGTTTGCTTTGCTTTTTATCTGAAGGAAAAGAGATTCAGTTTCCTGCCCAGAATAAAAGCGCAGCTAGAAGAGTGCACATGCTACATGCTATAAAAAGAACAGAATATTTTGTTCCTTTTCTTTGTGTGTTTTTTTTCTTTCAATGGCAACTATATCTTGGTAAATCACACTTTTGGTACACGTCTTTAAGCGTATTAACGTATGCTTCTTTTGTTATCTTAAAATTTTTATAGTACATATTGGTCTATACGCTCTATCCTTGAGTTAATAGACTATGTTCTGTCGCTCAGTAAGGATTTCTAAAACATATATTCATTCTGACATAAGAGTGGCAGATTCAGGATGTCTTACAGAAATGTATCCCTCTGAATATTCCTTTTCTTGGGGAAAATCCATACGTATAAATTTGAGTATACCATTTTGAAACATTTCACACAACCAAATTACAGGGGACAGGAAGAGATTTTAGGAAACTTTCACATACTTTTAATACCCATTTCTGTTAAATCAAAAGTATTGGGCATTATTGCAATGAAATATTTCTGTGTTTCAAAATCAGAATTAGTCTAGAAGTGAGTTGTGGAAGAGGTTTTTCTTTTTTTTAGCAGCTTCTATTAAGCAGTTTTGCCAGTACCACCAATGCTAACTATGTTTACACTGCAGTTCCAGTCAGGACTGTAGAATGTGTTGACATACTTAGTTAACAATCCGAGCTCAGATAATGATATCCCTAGCAGCAGATTTACTTAGATGACTAGCCAAATCCAGTTTATGACTGGATATATGTGCTATTGTCACTTCTACCTATTTCAACCTAGGGAGACCTGTTAATCAAGCAATGTATGTCTGTGTCCATTAGTTTTGGAAATTATATAGATTCATGATTATTAAGCATACATTTATATATGACATATATAACTAAAAATATTATGAATATTTTTATTATATTATTATAACATATATAGTAATATCCTTTAACACTGAGTATGTCAAGACTATATACAGTTAAAAGAATAGCAACATGCTGTCAAATAACCATCAGATCATAGAACAGGTATGTTGCCACACAGATATAGCTCATAACATATAATTCTAATGTTGTCTCTCTTCAGTACTGAAAGATGTTTTTGATTCTACACGTGCTAGACTTTTTGAGGCTTCTGCAACAGAAATGTTTTTAGAACAGTTACAGACTAATGTTTTTAAGTAGTTTTTGTTGAATCTAATGATTTGTGACGGCAAAGTATAGTGAGGGCATATTTTAAATTGCAGAGTTTCATTTACAAACTGCAAATAGTGCAGGGGGAAGTTTTTTATTTTCTGGTTATCTGCAGCTCTGCTATACATAATGCCATTCCTGTAACATTAGCAATGGTGCTGATTAACACTAAACAAAATCTCCCATAACTCAATAATGGAAAAAGAATCAATATGGTATTGACACTTTCCAGTTTAGCAGGAAGATCTTTAGTTCTGCAGGAGAAAAATAAGAAAATAGTTGGAAGTTACTAGCACTATGTTGGATGGAAGAAAGAGATGAATTTATGTAGAAAGATCCAGTTGAATTCCTGAGTGGACTACCTGAACTCAGAGTAATTTTACCAGGGTTAATCCAAAATTAATGCCTCCTATTTTTTTTTATGTTGGCCCGTGAATTCAGAGGTGGATGTTGGTGGTATGGAAGTAGAGGTTGAACCTTCCCGACAATATTTCACCAAATATTGTTACCATGCAACAGATGTGAGCAATGAAACAGTCTGACAAAATAGTGTCTGATATGAAAATCCATGTGAAGCAAAGGTGTGGAACTGAATTTCTTCATGTGGAAAAAATGGTACCCATTCATGTTCATTGAAACTGCTGAACATTTATTGGCACCAAACAGTGGATGTGTGTACAGTGAGGCAGTGGGTGATGCATTTCATGAGTGGCGACAGTGATAGTGGGTCACCTCCACTGGTGCACATTTTTATGAGCACAGCATGCCAGCTTTTGTTCATTGCTGACAAAAATACACATCTAATGGTGATCTCAGTGTTGAAAAAGAGTCTTGTAGTTGAGAATTTGCTCTATCAAATAGTGTTATTGTGCTCTTTGTACCTGTTGTAGTTTCCATGGAAATAAATAGAAGACATGACTTTTGGAGCAACTTATGTAGTAGCATGAAAATTTAGACCATCTATAGTGCATAACAGTTGACTGTATAAATATTCTTCAGTTATTTTCTCTCCTGTCATCACTTCCCAAATAGTCAGTCTAAAGCGATCTACCTAGAGCAGACACTGCAGAAGTATCCAAGCATTATATGTTAAATTAGCTACCAATTAATGGATAGTCTAATTATGTCCCCTTGTACTCAGATTCGGTGAGGCTACATCTCGGATACTGTATTCAGTTTTGGGTACCTCACTACAAGAAAGACATCAAGGTCCTGGAGCACATCCAGGTCAGTGCAGTGAAAATGGTGAGGAGACTGAAACACAAGTCTTATGAGGAGGGGCTGAAGGAACGTCCTTATGTTGTGCCAGAGGAAGTTCAGGTTGGATACTTGGGAAAAAAAGAGTGGTCAGGTGCTGAAATTGGCTGCCTACAGAGGTGGTTGAATTACTGTCCCTGAAGGTGTTCAAGAAACATGTAGAGACATGATTTAGCAGGGAAATATTGGTGGTAGGTGGATGGTTGGACTAGATGATCTTGGAAGTCTTTTCCAACCTTGTTGACTCTACGTCTCTGTGCTTCATCTGGTGTGAGTGCTTTCCAACACAAGAAATTACTTACTCTGGGACTACGTGGCTAAAATACATTTACTTAATACCTAAGATTTTGTTAGTTTTTGAATTGTTTTTTGAATTTTTGAAGGTTTGAATTTTGAATGTTTCCTCAGAGGACTTGTTCTTTGAGGATTTAATGACTTTTGAACATCAGTGGACCAACTTTTTTGCTAATTTTGACTCTGAAATTCTCTTCATTCTGGACTTATCAGAATCTCAGGCAGGGGAGTCTTTCAGAAGTTATTTCAGTCATGGTGTAATCTCAAGCCACATAAAAGATAACAGCCCCAGCTGGCAGCCTTCCATTCTGTTTGGTAGCCACTCAATGAAAGAAAACTTGAACTGTGGTAACTTCAATTTTCTATCTGAAGGACATCCTGTTCGAAACACTGGCCTTGGTGGATGCACCACGTGGTAATGCAGTGTGTATCTCCAAAGGGACCTCTGGCTTGTTCATGGACCTATTTTTTTTGAACCATTCACATTCCTTCTATGAAGGAATTGTCATCATTTGATGACAATTAAGTCTATTTAACTGTTTGTTCAACTGCATATACTGTGATTAGAAGTAGCACTTAAAAAAATACATATATACATTATAGGATTAGGTATCATAGGGGTAAGTATAAATGTAAGAAAATGTCTTGTCTATTCTGAGGTTGTAATTTAGTTAATATTCTAAAATGCTGCTAGATTGTCAGAAACAGAAAAAAAATGAACAAATGAACTGAAATTAGGCCATAACTGTATGCTCCTTCTGGAGGAAGCTAGGATCTTTTCAACAGTTTGGATCCACCTTAGCTGTAACTCTAATAGTTGAAGGTGTCACAATGTAAGCTGAGCTTGAATAAATCTAATAAAAAAGACTCAAACCAGTTACAGAAAGGTGTGTCAACAAGATGTGCTGTCAGGTTGCCTCTTAGGCCTTGCTCTTTTTAATTCCTCTGCTACTTTGAGTTTCACGGTCAATTATAGAAATCCGCAATTGGTAGGACAGTTTGACTCCAAGAGAGATATAAATGTGCAAAGGAATCAAGTTCTGTAGAAACAGTGCAAGAAAACAGTGGTTCATATTTTCAGACCTTAAATCTTCCTATGCAGATTTAATTTTGTTTTAACTTGAAAATAATTGATGTTTCTTGCCTAAATTCATTGCAGTAACAAAGGATAGTAGGGCTGAAACACTTGTGTTTCACTCTGATAATAAAACTTGACTGAGGGAATGAATATATTTAAAAAATCATCCTAGAATTTCTGTAATATGGTTGTAGCTTATAATGACAAATCAAATACACAAGAAATAAGATTCTTTATGTAAACAGATCTGAGATAAATTATCTAATAAATTGTTACTAGAAGGAATTTTGCAGCAATGTATTCTTCATATGCTTGGGGTTTTTTGTTTATTATTTTTATAATTTCATAAAATGATAATAAATTATGGTAGAGACTAAAACAAAGAAAATAGATGGGTTGGAAATTTAGTCATTTTTTTTCTGGACATTATCAAATTGTGCTTTTCATCACTGTTCAGAATTATGTCAAGGTTTAGAGAAGGATGAATAATATGAAGAATAACTGCTAGAATAAAACCAAGTCCTCAAACACTTCACTTCTCATTAATCTATTTTTCAAATGTAGCTAAAATTACTTAGTTAACAATTTTAAAGTTATCTTTTCTGTCTGTATTTATATCATTGAAAATGAAAATTTTGTTCTTCATTTAATTATTTTATGGTCTATTTAGCTCTATTTCTATTATGGTCTATTTCTAATTCTATTTTCAGCATGTAAGGTGAAAGAAAGACTTTTTTTTTTTTTCCTGCAGTTGTGTTGATCTGAAGGAACATGTATGTCACCAAGGGCCAAAGTCCACAAGCTGCTTACATGGACAAGAACAGTTATATTGTAGTGCCAATTTTTAATTTTATTTTATTTTTATTTTTTTTCTGACAGGATACAGTTCAGTGAAAGTGTTCTACATAGAATTTTTAACTTACATTTAACTTTTTTAACTTTACATTTCTCCAGTTTTAACCTCACTTCATCAAGAAGGGTGAGATGGATTTCATCTGTTTTTTTTTTAACCTTCTTCAAATACTTGCTAGCAACAACAATAAACAAGGGACTCTAGAAGAGATTTACATAAAAATTATTTAGTCTCAATTAATTAATCAAATTGCCTCTGTGGTCAGTAGAGAGAGAGAGGTGGGCACTTTCAGAAGGCAACTGCTACTCTCCTAAAATGTGTCAAATATTCTGAGATTAATATTCTCTTTATCCTTTAGCTCAAAAACTGACCATGAATGCACATCTAATTTATAAATTGGTTAAAGACAAATGAGATAAAACATATTCCCAAACCATATTTCTGTATTGGACCATTCTGCAAAATAGTAGTAAGAGTTTCAGAGCTGTGAGAAGAGCTTTAGTATTACTGTCCAAGTAGATAACTGCCTAAGGCAGATAGAAAGCTAAATATAACATGTAACACATGCTGTCCAGAGCCTATTCTGAACTGGTATATAGTGTAATAAAAACATGTCCTTAAAAGCAAATAGAAATTATAACTAAATTATAAACTTATCTCTACACTATGCATTTAGTAATGTGTTCCCTTTTAATCTAAAAATTCATTAGATAATGACCAGTTTTTGGGCAAAAATTTTTGAAACTGTAGCAGCCAAACATTAAACCTATCCAAGTTAAAAAAAAAAAAAAAAAAAAAAAAAAAAAGATTGCGAGATTAGCTAAGCAAAACAAGGATAATAAAAAATAAAAGGCTTTCTAAATTACTGTTGCCTGTGTCATTACATTTCATATTGTGCATGGAATCTAAATACATTGCTTTGTTCTGCATGACAAGCAGAAGTGAGCATTCATACATTACTCAGCCACTTAATTAAGAGCCTGGGATATTTGCAGTTAGCAGAAGCTAATAAGGGAGTCACATTTAAATTCAAATCACTCCTCAGGGTAGCTGTCTGCAGCATAAGCAAAGCTTACTGGCTAGATGTTACTCTAAAGGCTCAGCTGAAATCCTAGTTTTACTGTATTTGTGAGTAGCGAATAATTCTATTTATGAATAAAGGTAAAATCTGTTTGTAAAACAAACAACCAAAAAAATCTGTTTGGGATTTTCAAAACCTATTTTTTTTCCCAGTTATTTTTACATTCCTGTATGTCTCATGTTTTATAATAAAATAAGAATGTGATTTAGGGCTTTACTAGCACAATTTAAGAGGCTCTGTAAAACAGTCAGCTGGGCTTACTCTATGTACGACATTTTAAGATCTTCTGCAGGAATAGAAGCTATTGCAGATGGTAAGCAGCCATTCTCGCAGCCTCAAGGAAATATATCCAAACCCATGTATTGATACATTACATACCATGTACATTTCTAAAGGCTTTTAAAAATGTAGTTTTTGTGTCACCAGTTTTCTTCTGTTTCTCACTCTTGAGGAACAAATTTTACATTTCTGTTGATAGTTGTGATACTAAAGGAATTTCAGTATTTTTTTTTCTGTAACTGACAAAATAAGAAAATAGTAATAGAAATATTTAAATTGTCATTAGCGAGGAGTACTGTCATTAGCATGAATCGACACCATTTACAGACCATTTCTAGTATCCTCAGAACAATTCTAATCTCTTCTTTCACCTTACACTTGAGGACATCTGAAATCTTTAAAATTCCATCCATTTTTTGTTGTGTGAATTGAAAATATGTTTCAGAAATAGGTTTCAATTGTCCTCTCAAAATAGAGATTGCTTATGGTACTTCATAAATGTATGTAATGAGCTTTACATTAATTGCAATCATGTTACTTAAAATATTCTATTTCATTACATTTCTGAATTCTTAAATTTCAGTATAGGAAAATTAAGTATTACTATCTGAAAACTAAAAGGAGAAATATCTTATTAACAATTTTTCTTATTTAATATTTGCAAATAGGGCAAAAATGTTGATAGTTTGTTCATTACAAATAAGGCAGTATAAACTGCAAGTAAGTAAGGGATCACTCAAAACAAAGCAGCTAGAAGTAGCTGAAAGTTGGCCATGTGCAAATTTTTGCCTTGAGAAAGCTTGAAACATTTGTCATAAATGTGAGGAACAGTGAATATTTCATCTTCTCTGCTATGTTAGAGTATGCTCACATCATAACAGATGCATTCTCACACAGCATGCAAGCATGTTTAAGATAACTGCAAACGAGCTCTGTTTAAAAAACAAATAAACAAACAAACAAACAGAAACAACAACAGAAGTGCTTCCACCCTAGCAGTGAATCACTGTTATAAGCCATTATTATTACATTACTTGCTGCCAGTATAAAGCATACGCGAACCCTGTTGGCTACTCATCTTGCTTTAAGTATGTATAACTGACAGTAGAAAACATCCGCTCCTCTGTGACCTTTCCACACTTCCACTATTCCACTTTTCCTCCTAAGTTGTTCTCCAAAGGATCTTTCTCCTTGTCTGTAAGTTCAGTTGGTCTGAGACTCTCAGCCTTTGTTTTTAAAGTACAGATGTACTTCAGGTTTTAGAGATTTTTGAATGCTTTGGAAATTCAGTGATGCTCACATACACTTTTTAATATATTTATGATGAACTATATACTGTTAGTTTGTTGTTTGAACACTTTTGTTTTACTACGTCATGTGTTGACCCCCAAATCATATCAATGAGATTTTTATTTTTGTATATGCTATTTTTTTATATTGCTCCATAATAGCTTCAGTGGCAAAGAAAACTCTTGACTCACAACTTTCCGGATTACCTCATTGCCATAAAGTAATTTAGTGTCATTTTCAGGTACTAGACCTTTAATCTCTCTTACCTGGGGATGCCTGTGCAAGTTAACAGAGTCTGCTTCAAAATTAAATGTGGTTTAATTTCATCAATATTATTATGTGCACTCAGCATTTCTGAGAGGCCTGAGGTATTTCTGCAAATGCATCTTCACTCCGGAACTGAGTTATTGCTTTCACATCTGAATTTTTATCATGACATTAGAGCTCCCTGGTTGCATCCTATTCAAATCTGCAATTCAAGTAAGCCTTCAAAGGATAGGGATGTATTCTTACTCTTCCATTTCTCGTAAGTAAATAGAGGAACAGAGAAATGAAAGTTTATAAAGTCTTAGGACATCTTTTTCAGCGTTATACTTCTATCACCTGCAAAAGTTTTATTTGCCCAATGGCTTTTGATGACAGTGAAATCAGCAGTGCAAGCATGATGAAGTGGGTATTTGACTCAGAGCAAAGCTTAGAAGAGCTACCTCAAGTGCCAGCCTTTCTTGAACAACTGTTCTCCTGTTTCATGACTGTAAGAGATTAACAAGTTTGAAGTCAACTATGGAAAAACTGTCCTAGTAGAACTATTTTATCAGTAAATTAGAACACATCCTGTAATCTGCCAACTTTACCAAAACTGTGTAAGTAGGCTCTATGAGTTCTGTAAATCAGGTTTGTTTTTCATTATATTTTTTGTGATACTATGCACAAGATTATTCATTTCATAATACATTCTTGAACAGGTCTCAAACATCGAGTCCTGAAGTAAATTGTCACTTATTATGCCAAATACAGCTAAAACCACAAATGACTGCTGCTGCATAAATGTTGCTGTTTCTTTGGCTGTCCTTCTTCCTCAAAAGAAGTTAAGAAAATACATGAGGTTTTATATAAAAAAACAAATAGTCTTGGACAGAAACATTCAAATCATCATGCTTTCTTGCACTCACAGTACTATCTGGAATGTTCTCCTTTGACTGGCTTTGCCACTGAAAGAATATTTTTAAGTATTGCTAACTGTTGTTTGTTTCTTCTTTGTTTGTTTTTCTGTATCTATGCAGAAGTAAAATAAAAATCTTTCTGGAAATGTGTATTTTCTTGATCTTTCTCTTTTAATAGCATTTGTTATGTTTTCTTTTCAGTTAATCTTCTGCAGCTACATGTAATCTTCATGTTCTGTTGTGTCAAAGAGAACAAATTACAAAATTATTCTGATTAAATTATATGAAAACATATGTTACATATTAATGTACAAAAAGACCTAATTCTTAACAAATAGTGTTTGACCTGGAAAAAAAAAAAAAAAGAAAAATGTACTGCTATTAAATTAATGGCACACTTACTCTTCTATCACACCTTTCTGTCCACAGATTTCAAAAGACATGAAAAGTACTTTCTTTATTTGAAGATGGGACAACTGATGTACAGAAACTGGTGGCTGTCTAGCAAGTGAATCTGAAGATTCAGTAATCATTATTTATTTGATGTTATCCCCGTTGACCTACAGTAACTTATGACAGTGGGATGATGCTCTATATTTCATGGAAAACTATCTGCAAGGTGCAGAGCATAAATCACTTAAGGATAAAGAACATAATTACACACATGAACCTCACCAAGTTGATCCTTATGCATAAATTTAAACTCATACTAAAATGTGTGTACACCCAGAACTTGAGGAGCTGCATGAGCTGTATTTTATTTTATTCAGAGAACCAGCAAAATATTAGTGTACTTCTATGATGACAAGTATGTTCTTGGAATAGATTTTAATGGTGTATTGATTCTCTATCTGAATGAAATCCAGTCAGTACAATTCTCAGCCCTAGATAAAGACACCATTAATATATTTTTCCATTAAATAAATATCAGTTTATTACCCACTTTCTTAGCTATTTAAAATTTTAATGTTTCATTATTTTACTTCAACTAATAAAACTGTATTCTGGAATCTATTTGACATTTTAAATTAGCTTCATTATTATCAAATCAAAACTCTTAAGCATACAAATGTATTACAGCTTATTTATAATTGCTCTAAAATTTCATAGAATTACATTCAATCATATTTTTATATTTTCATATTCATATTTTTCTGTACCACTATATTTTTTGATACATCACATTTATTTTATAAACTTTTTCATTCATATGCTCTAGTATCAGGCTGTAAATGAAGAGTTACTTTAAAGATAATTAAAAAAATTCTGGATAGTCCAAGTTATCATTAATTCCCATTGATCTTAATGTTCTTAGATGGAGGAAGTTTCCTGAAGAAAACTTTTCTTCCCTTTTAGATCATTAATAATGATGAGAATAATAATAAGCAAATTTCAAAATTCTAGACAAGCTTGAGGAATTTTCTCCTCCTAACTGTGAATTACCAGCTCTTACAGAACTTAATAGGATACTTTTCATGCACACTCAAGGACAGTGTTTGGTTCATGCTGAGGATAAGCATGCAATCTAAGTTCTGTCAGTGTAATATATATCTAACTTCCAATATGCCAGCTACTTCAGATGAGTACTCGTGTCTCAGGCAAAGTCTTTCAGTTGTAGTAAATCAGATGGTGGCTCTGCAAAGTGAATAAAACATACACAAGGCATGTATATGACAAGACCTACATCTGAAATACTTGATACCTTACCTTATCTTCACTGTGATTTTCATTTTTGTATCTGCTTTAAACTTAAAGAATTCTTTATAACATTACTGGTCTAAAACAGAGATTTCTGCACAAAAGAAAAGAGTTGTGGTTTTTTTTTTTTTTTTTTTTTTTTTTTTCCCCCCAGATGTTTCTTTTAGGACTGGAGGTGAGAGGGATCTGTTTCAAATCTCTTGCTTTAAAACAGTACAAAATGTTCAACAATTCTATGAATGTATAAGTTAGCAGAGTTAAAGAAATCAGCAAGGAACCAGTGGTAGGTTGCTCTGTGGTTTATTTAAAAAGTACCTCTTAAAACAATCCTTTTAAAATTTTATTTGAAGGCAATTTAATTTCATTGAAATGACTGGTGACTGTTCAAAATAAAAGTGACAAATAGTGCTCATGTTACCAGTAAGTGAAAATTCACCACATCACACCACCATCAGTTGTGTTGTGATTAGAATTATTATTATATTATCAAAACCATATCACAAAAACAAAGAAGTAGCTACAGTTCTGCTTTTCCAGTGTATCCAAAGTACAAGTAATCTAAAAATTGACTGAGTACAAATGAAGAAAATGATAGATTCTTTTTTCTTCAGGACAAATGTTCAAATTTAAAGACAATGCAGAGTGAAAGTCATTACTGTTTCAATGATGTCTCACATCCCAAGTGAAAACAAAACCTAATCCCATTCGAGGTCAGCTACAAAACATTAACACAAACAACAATGTCCTGTGTTAACAAAAAAGCCTCAAGTTTAAATCCAATTTTACTTTTATGATGTGTTTGAGGCAAATGAGTAATTACATGGGGAGATATTAGACTCCTGTTATCTGTATTAAATCTATGCTGTAGATAAATGAAAATACTTCAACCTCCAGGGCTTTCTGGATAGAACCTATCAAAGTTAATTCAGTTACAGAATATGTACCAAAACCTGTGACTACCTCTAGACAGTTTCAGTCCCTTATTTATCATAGATGAAATGGGCACAAAGGATTTTCATGCAGTTATCATCTTTATGAACAGAGATAAGCAAGTCCTTTTTAAAACAAGTCAGAACTGCCTGATAAATTAGCCTACATAGCAAGTGCTTTGCACATAAACTACTTTTTCTTTTTTTAATTTATTATAGAGACAGTAGTAGATATAATCAGGATTTCCAAATATATAGTTGAGTTCTTGCAGTAGCATCTTTACAGTATAGGGGTTTACCCTGGTTAATCAATTATTTATTAAAAAGATATGCTCTTATAGCAAATGTTATATACATATATTTATACTCACTTCTTTTTCAAGCACTTCTAGTCTGTGCATTGTGTCTGTGAAAATCACCCTTTTTTTAGGACAGTAATATTGTATTTATTGCACTAGACTGTTTCTGAAAAAGCTTCTGGAATGTGTTCATGGCTGCAGGGTATGTCTTCTATTACTTCTTTAAAAGAAATTGACACACCAATTTGCAGGTGATTCAGAACTCCATAGCAGTGCTGCACAAAGACATTCTTGGTTAATATTAGTCTGTGTCATGATAATAATTTGACATACTGTGAAACAAAACACATATGAACAGAGTCCTACTGTTCTTATGCCACAGGCACTTTTTCCATTTCAGATGGCTGATATTCTCTTCACTGTTATAACAGTTGAAGCAAATGTGTCTATATAGCCTCCTATTTCATTTCACAGTAAATGCATACATCCACTTTACAGTCCATATTTTTGAGTTTTAACTAAACTGTAATGAGCTTGTTTACTTGAGAAACATCACATTGTTCATTCTATCAGCTGGCCTGGGCAAAAGGCAAACTTAGTAAGAAAGCCACTTGCTTGTAAATCTTCTGTTGTCTAGCAAACCTAAATTCATCATTAATGCCTGCTATTAAAGATTAGACGGGAATATTTGAGCCTTACATAGAAAAGTGGAATACTGCATCCAAAAGACTGACTGAAATAAAACAAGTCAAATCATTGAAGCCCTTTGAAGAGAAAACGGTATTATAGCTTAAAAAGGTGAAGTTGTTAGGAAATAAATCTTGGAATTTAAAATGTTCAAGAATGAAATGCATTCAGAACACATGCTATTGATTTTCTCTATATCACAGTTTTGCTTTACTCCTGTCCTTTCTGCTGCTGCATGGTGAATGAAAGTAACAACTTGTCTTCTTTGTCCAAGACCGTATATGAGCTACTTGTTCACTTGTTTGCCTCATGTAGAAAGGCCCAGAGAGCTCACAAAGCTGCTGGTTTAAACACTGTCCCTTGGGATGCTGCAGTATATATACGCATTCTGCAGAATGTCCTAGATTACAGTATTCTTTTAAATTCACATCATTCAGGTGTATGAACTTTTCTAAATTGTCCTGTTATATGGTTTCTTAGAAAGCATTCACCACTATATTAACTGAATTCTCGTCAGAGAAAAACAGCTTTAAATGCTCGGTTATTTCAATCCATTGTGAGACTTATCTAAAAGCAAGGTAGTTTCAGTGACAATTTTCTCATGAGAGCATGAGTCATTATATTATTTTTACCATTGACAATGCTGTAGGAAAACTCAAAATCTTAATTTTGATGTCTCTGTGAAGAGTTTACAACTTGCTGAGATTAAGTGAGACATTTGTTATTGCCTTAAATTTAGTCATCATGTTTTTTATTTCTCCTTCTTCTTTAATGGAGAAAAGAACTACATGTGCATTAGAGTGCACCATGGAATTAGTTTGTTTCCATTTTAAGCTGCAATTTTTTTACACTACCAAGGTCAAAGTCAGAAGTGTTGCTGGTGTTTGAAGCAGAAGATATTGTAAGTTTTCATTAGCTTTAGCTTCTGTGAGAATTTGCTCTACAGTACTGAACCAACCAGAAAAACATTGTATTGTTTAAATGAGCAAGCCTTACCTTCCTGAATCAGCATCTCATAACTGTAGACCATCTTTTAAAGAGTAACCCTTGTCTACTGCACTGAACTCCTTGACACTGAATTTGCTTTGATTTTCATGCTGAAGAGAATGTACATTTTAGTGTTTTCAGTTACTCTTGCAGCTGAGCAGATACCCTCCAGTAATCTGTGCCAGTTATATTATTAATATGCTTAGAGGTTCTAGTTTAGGTAATCCACGCCAACTGATTTAAAATATCTAACAAGAAATACTGAAGATCCTTTCTGTATTTAAAAACTACAAAATCATAACTTTCATTTTGCTATCAATGGATTACTACAAGAAAATATTTGATAAAATGTTCATTCTATTCCTAAAAGCAAAATTGGTACCTCTTGAGATCACCTAGTCCACCTCTCCTTTTCAGGTTGGGTAAGATAAATTGCCCAGGTTATTTTTAATGTTCTAAAAAGAAATACATCCAGACTTCATACTAATGGTTATCAAGAGGTGATTTATAGGATAGGTCATTCCTGCCTTTCTTGCTTCAAAGGTAACAACTTGATGCCTTTGTCAGAAACAGCACAGGAGCTGCTTCTCTTTGTCACATACTTTCATCATGAACAGCAATAAAGAAAGTTGGCAAAGCTGCTGCCTTAAACACTAGGCCTTGGGACACTTCCATATCTGTATCTCTGCACTCCAAAATGTTCAGTTTGCATGACTGATAATATAACATAAAAGGAGGTGAGCATGAAGGAAGAAGTGGAGTTACTGACAAAGAAATGAGATGCTGACTGTTGGAATGCTGGAATATTTGCTGGTGATCTGGATGAAAAATTACAGAGGATTCAAAATCATTTAATATATTTAACATAGTCAATATGAGTACTATGATTTTCAAGTATCTAGAGCAGAGAGTTTATGAAAAATGAGCTTCCCTGTTCATGAATACAAGGTAACGTTCTTAGAAAGTATACTTTGAACTACCAGCTGTAATTTAACTGTAGAGCTCAGAGAAGGAACAAACTGAAAGAGACAACTGTATGAATTTAGAAATCAACAACAACAACAAAAACATACAGCCAAAAACAATAATGAAGAAAATGTAGTGATACAATGTAGCGATACAAGTCAACAGTATAGCTTCACCTTGAACACTGATGATCTCTGGTCAGTATGCCTATAAATCATATAAAAACTTCAGTATTCAGAGAAAAGTGACAGAAAGGGTGAGTACAAAGAACTACAATGGAAAGTGCATTGAAAAGATGAGTAGTAACCTGTCTGAGGAAGACACAGAAAAAAACACGTGATCCTATTAATAAGTTCTCAGAGAATAACAACATTTCTGCTAAAAAGAAATGTCTTCCTTACGCCAATGTTTCAGTAAGATGTTTCTAGTCTTAAAACAATGGTTTGAATGGCTCCTTGTTATGCAAGTTACTATATTATTTTCTGGCATGGATTAATTTGTAACTTTCTCTGAAGCAGCTGGCAGAGGGTACCATCACAGACAAGATCCAGAATACTGGAAGACAGAAAAATAGTCCAGAAAAAAAAAAGAAAAACTTTTTCTGAAATTTATTGGAGGATAGTCTAAAAATTCTACTTGTTACATTTTTCACAGACACATTAAGATTTCACAGGTTTCTATTCCATGTCATTTTGACAAACTTCCTGCATATTACAATTTTCAAATTCTGTTAATATTTTCCTTCCTTTTGATAACTGTGTTTTCTTGGATTCTACAGGAAATCCCTTCAGAATAGCACATCAATACAGTTTAATAAACTGGGTAAATCTCTAATACAAATCACTGAATGCTACTTCTTTATGTGTAGCAGGGCAGGGCAGGGCAGGGCAGGTTTCTTCCAGTGATTCCACACTGAGACATATTTGACAGACATAATATCTAGATTTTTTTTTTTTTTTTTCTGTTTAGACTGTTAACTATACTTGTCCTCAAATATAATAGAACATTTCCATATTAAGACATACTAAAATAGTTTTTCTAAATGGGAACTTTCAACATTGTATGTTAACATGTTCACAGTTTTCTGTTTCTTTGTACAAAACTGTACTTGCCAACTGTCAAACAGCATTAGCTTTAAGTATCTTTATGTTTTTCTTGTTACTGCATTCCTTATATCATTTTACCTTTTAAAAAAAAAAAAAAATTTAGAAAATTCTTCTTCCATTCCTAAAGGTTTTCCTTGTTCTGAGAAATGTGTGCATATTTCAGAGATGGTGACATACACAGATATTTTGGCATGACTAAGGCCACATAGATTGAATAAGCTGAATGACAGGTTATAGGAACAAATTCAGTAGTAAGGAGAAGTGTGTTCTTTCATAGCTGTCATAAATGCCTTTCTGCGTATTTACAACAGCCAACTGATTTATGGGACTGCAGAAATCAGAACATAGTGTTATACTCTGAAAGAAATACGACTTGCAATTATTTTTTCAATTTCTTGGAAGATGTGTAAACCAACTTAACTATATTACTTTAGAACTTTACACAGACAATATTACATTATTATTCAGAAATTAGTTTCAGGGAAGATATACAGTGCTTATGTGTCCAGTGATGCTTGCGTTTTATCATTAATTTAGTCTAGCATATTATCTCTAGTAGTGGATGGTGAGCTTATCCTTCTCCAGAATGCCTTTTTGGTGATTGGAAGAATTAGAAATTTATTTCTGTTTCTACCCACAGTTTATTCAGTATGCACTTGGCCTAAATTTTAATCATCAAAATGCTGATATCAAATTATTATTGATCATCATAGTGACTCGTCACTGAGTTAGCAGAGATTTTCCCACAGACTTCAACAAAATTTGGATCAAATCTTTAAGAAACTCTCTTAATTATTACCAGAAGTAGTTTTCATGATTGCTGATCAAACTTTTTAACATTTCTCTCCATTTTGACCCTTTTTGAAGAAAAATTAAGCTCCTTTATTGTTTTTCACGAGTCATAAACAAGATTGTAAAATCTTATTTCTTTTTCTTGAATAAACATTCACAATAAATAAACAGAAAGGCAAAGAAAGTAAAGCAGACAAGGAATGTTTGTATGACTAATCATTTCCCAAAATCACATAAATACCATTATAATCTTCTGTCTTTTATTAAGAGGTATAAATACCATGCATTTTTCATTCTCCACCTTTCTGTTCACCATGAAGACAGAAATATAGTTTGAATGATTATTACAGTATGTATCTATAGTGCTTATCTCTTGTTGCTGTGGTCTTTTTTTCCCTTGCTTCTTTTGGTGGGAGCTATAAGTCCTCTAAATAAAATTAAGGGAGTATAGTAAGGAATTTCCAGAGGGGAAAATCGACGTAGGAGCTTATTGAAAGAAAAAGTGCTAAAATGATAATGTCTTCATAAAAATATTCTTTCCTTTTCAATATTATGCTACCTACTAACTACAAAACCTATGATAGGTAACATTGAGAATTTTACTATTGCTTTTTGGTAGTTTAATTAGCATACCTTATACCTTCTAATAAAGAAAGCAATGTTCTTAATATTTACACAGGTGAAAATTCATAGCATTGGATCATTTTTCTCTGACTTAATAAAATCAAAGGAAGCTCCAAAGCCCATTGAGGTCAGTGCACTAAGAAAGGCTCTCAGAACAGAATTTGAAACAAAAATACTAGAGCAAGGGTTCTGGTTTTTCGTTTGTTTGTTTGTTTGTTTTTGTATGGCTGGTTTTGTTTGGTTTTTGTTTGTTTGTGTTTTCCAAAATAAATCTCAGTGCTAAAAATGAAACTTACTTGAAAATATTTTATCAATATTTATCAGAGTATTTTCAACATCATACAAAAAGATGGCTAGTTTCTATTCATTTCCAACTATTTTGTGTTTTTGAAAACACACCCCAAAAGAATATCTCCCTTTCTATTCATTTGTTGTTAAAAAATACATATTTTTAAATGCTCTGTTTATTCTTATTTTTTTCACTAAAATAGTTCTTCAGTATAATGAATATATAAATCCCTCAATGTAAATAATCAATCATCAAAGCTGAATCATAATATTTAAAATCCAATTATTTTGGCTGTGCATAAATTGCTATTTCAATATTAAATAATTAAACAATATTAAATTCAGTATTCAGAGCACATAAATGTGTTCTATTACACAGATCTTAACAATTTCACAAGTGTTACTTTATCTGAATTCAGTAAGACTACTTGTATGTATGTGCATGTTATTTTGAATAATTAACATAATCCAGTTCTTTTCATCCCCTGTAAACTTAATATGAGCATTGCAGAGAGTTGTTTTTCTTCACAAATCATCTTCTCATTTACATAGATTTGACAATGTCAAAAATAAAAAACTTAGAATAAAAAAAATGAAAATAGAAATAGGTAAAATACTGTCTACTAAAATATGCTTTTTTAATTCAAATATTCGATGTTTCTGTTTGGTTTTACTTCTACAGTAATTACACTTGCTCATATTTTACTTATTTTGTGATCAGAGCCATTTACGGCTTACATATACCTTAAATGTATCGGGCTGGGTTAAAGAAGGATTTCAGGATTTTGGATTTTATTTACACAACAATTTTCTAGTGCTTGTTCTTGCAAACTCCACTCACTGGAAAAGTCAAAATGTTTCTGTCTCAGGAAATAAAGAAACGGCAATCTCTTTGATGATAACTGATGCACAAAAGAATTCATTTGACTCCACTGTTTAGAAGAACAGATATTTAGAGACATTTTAGCCTGATGTCCTTGTTCCTTTTTTCTTTTTCTCTGCATTCCAGACTAACTAAATTCACAAGACTAATATCAGCACTTCTCAAAACAAATGTGTAATGTCCTCATGTGAGTTTTGATCTGTGATATTGACTCACAGCAGATGAGCTGGTCTCTTGTAATTCTTATATTTCTTCTTGCCGCTGTGGTCAATAAAACTATTAGATAAAATGGGCAAAATGTCACTCATATTTATTAGACATACTCCTAGCATTTCTCCTTGCATGTCATATTTTTACCTCATTGTTAAAACATGTCTTTACTGTTAGCAGTAAGAACCAAGGGAACGACAGCCAGATCCTGCTGTCTCGCATATTAGCAGCAAAACTGACAGATTATAGTTAAAATGATTGCAAGAATCATTGAAAACTTTGTTTTTTGTAAATGCTTATTAAAGTATAATCAACAGTGTTTTGAAGTAATATAGGTAGATTATTTGTAAAATCTAACTATGTCAAAATTTTTGTCCAATTGGCCTGATACCCTTTAGTTCTTTGAAATAAATGTACATTCTGAGCGAAGTATCTAGAGAATGCTGGTAGGACTGGTGAGCTAATCTTTTCCATATCAGAAATCAAGACGTAAAGATCACTTTGAAGTCCTGAAACTGTATCAATTCTTAGTGTAACTCAGTTGGTATTTAACTGAAAGCACTGTGCAGTTCTTTTGGTGTTTTCATGTTCTATAATCATATACAGTTATAAATAAGTGCTAATACATAAATAATTCCTGAAGCAAACCTATTTCCTTGTTCTGAAAGAAATGTTTGCTACTAATCAAAAATAGGCAAAGAACAAATGTACTCTAGTGAGACTGTAGTGTTTCTATACATTCCTATATTTTTATGATCTAATTCAATGATTCTGAAAAGATAAATATCCTTTTGGAGGTAATGGCATAGCTCTTTTTAGAATTTTGATTTGATAGTTACTTTTTTTTGCAATTCATTCCTACAAATATGGATTGTACAAATAATAAAAAAGGCTGATTTATCAATATGACCTAAATTTAAAAAAATGCATTAGGAATTATTTCATGTGCTATTTAATTAATACTTGTCTGAACCATTCTTTGTTTTTGGCTCAAAGCTTGTTTTCCAAGGCATTTCTTGTGATAAGACTCTGACTTATCTAGGAGATGAGAGGTAGATGATGCTGTGTTGCAGTCAGAATCACTGTGTAGACAGTTTTACATTTGAGAGCATTTCTTTGGAGCTGTTTGCCTTCAAAAAAGAGTGCTCAGAAATGTTTATTGGCAGAATAACTCCAGCTTGGTATGGGAGATTGGGGAATGATACCATCGTATCCTGTGAAAAACAGAATGCAGGTGGGCACCTCCCTGCTTTTCCTTATCTGCTGGCAAGGTCCAGAAGACAGGAACAAAGGAGATCCCAAAAGCCAGAAGCACTTTGGATTTGAGCTGTCACTCCAAAGAGAGCTGACTCAACCACCTGGTCAGTCGTCACTGTTATCATCAGCCAAACAACAACCTCTGGCAACCCATTACTACTGAAGATCAACATCCGAACTATGAGCAATGCTGGAATCCGTGGTGGTGACTGTCTCTCTCTTGCTTCCTACAAAGACTCCTTGCTTTTATTTCCTATCTTTTCTATCACCCATCTTCCCTTCCCCATCTCCTTAACTGATCAGGATTTGTAATAAACTGGTTGGGCTAACATTTGATCCGTTGTGTCTGAATCTCACCACCGGGTATACATTTATTCAAAGAACCTCCTTTCCCTCCTATAAATTGGAGCACGACGATATTGCAAGTACTTAAGCTTTCACATCATTTAAGACGTGGGGTTTTTTTTTTTGCCTCTTTCACTTTACATCTCAGATCTGCAATTACAGTTTGACTCCTAGAGCTGCAAGATGTATTTGATATTCTCATTGTTGTAGTAGTCTTGAAATAGTTTCAAGATTTAGGCGTTAGAAGTCTTGTGGCTGAATCTTGATGTTACAGCTTCAGAACAACTATATCGTATGGGCGTGATATACTTCTTTCACTGTCTATGGTTTCTGGACTTTCCTACACTTCACTGTTTTCTTCCACTGTCAACAGTAGTTACTTATGTACATGGAGTGAGCACTTGTATTGTTTTTCTGTATACAGTACTTACAGACATTCAGAAAACTCTGCTACAATACAGCAAATATTCTAGCTGTTGCAGTCATGGATTCTGGATTTCTTGCAAATACTTGGGATGAAAAGCTGCTAAATCTGGCTTGTCCTCTGATCTTGATTTCACAGTATCTTATTTTATTACTGATGCATCTCAGCCACAGAGTGGAAACCAAATGATCACAAAGCTAAGAATTTCAGGCTGGAATTTCATTACCTGAGCTCTACAGTCTTCATCAAAAGATATTTAGGTTAGAAAATATACATTTTTTTAATTAGTTCTGAGAGCTGTCTTTTATAAATCAGAAATTTAACGGAGATCATACAATTCATTTGACATGATATATATATAGTAAATATTTCTTCTTAAATTGTTTTTTAAAAATTAATTCATATGGGTTTACGTATGAATCTAGCACTATTTTACGGCATTTTATCAATTTTAAATATACTTTATTATTTGCTGGATGGTATAAGCACATACCTTCTTTCTGTTGAGAGAAAAAACACTACTGAGTGATTTCAAAGATAAGGCTATTTTAGTCCATCCTCTCATACAATCTTCTGAGTCCCAATCTGGGCCACAGGTGCCCTAGACCACAGAGACAACTTACAGTAAGTTCTCACACCATTTACTAGATATCTAATTCAGGTACACTTGCCAACACTAAAATTAGAAATATGATTGGGTACTGTAGGTCCTTCCAGAGGAAGTAGTCCAAATTATAATCTCAGTGAAAGTACAATAAGCAAAATTAGAAGGGAACACTGTCATTTTCAAACTCCTTCCAGTTCTTCCTCCACTCTGATATAACTCAGCTTCCCTGCCCCCAGTAGATATTGCAGTGTGCTCCTGAACACTGTATCATTTTTATTAGTGTTGTATATTTAATATTCCCTTCTCCCACTGTCTGCTGAAACCAAACAAAAGCAATGATCTATTCACTAATGTTATTCTTATATGATAACTTGGGCCAGACAATATTTTTCTTCTTCATTTTCAACTAGCTTAAGTTTTTCAGCCAAAGTGTACAAAGACCACTTACTAATACAAATATCATCATAGCAATCTACATAAGATACAGCTCACCTTTAGCTACATCTGCCCAAAATAGCCTTGTCAACCACAGCTAAAATAAATAAATACCCAGAATGTGCAAATAAATAGAAGTAGCTTACTTTTGTGGAAATTTTTTGTTTTGTTTTTGTTTTTACCTGAAAATCAGTATAAAAGTATGGAATAAAACAAGACAGTGACTACAAGAATACTGTAAGAAATAAGTAGTATATTAATTTTAATCTCATCCATAATAAGTTTGCATTAATATGACAAGAACCAAGACTAAAATACTTTCTTACAAGGTAGGTAAAAATGCTTCTAAGAGACTCTCCCAACTGTTAGGTTGTACTGCGAGCATGCAACATTTACTTTTATTGAACAAAACCTCCTAGATTTTATGAACTAAAAGGCAGCGTTTTAGTCTTCACGGTAACAAGATGTGTCATGGTTTTATGATTTTTGATATCGGTATTCCACATAATAACATCATGTAGTGCACTGGGAATTAAAGAGTTAATGCTGCAGTTCCATGGATTGTCTATATTTCTGGATATCTGGTTCTTAGAAGAGAAAAGGAATTACATCTCCCAGAAGACTTCACTGTTCTATTTCCATTTTCTATTCAGAGGTAAAGATAAAACTGTTTTGGAGTCACAAGATGGCCCCCTTCTTTTTCTGCTGATGTGTGCTCCCTAGCTGTCTTGCCTTCAGCATTAGAATAGGGCCTTGAGTTTTGGACACTCTCTCATTTATTTGATTTATTAGCTTCAATTCCAATTATATTGTATTATACTGTGTTATCTCGCATTCCAATAGTAAATTTGTTTTCTCCCTTAGCTCATCGTCACTGTTTCGTTTTTAGGCCCACCTCCCTACCTTTTCCCTATCCCCCTCTCTCTATCTCAGAGCAGGGTTCTGTGGGTCCCCCTGCCCCAGTACTCACAGTACCAGCCCAAAACCAGGCATAAAAACATTGACAGGTGAACGGAAAACATATAAATTCCCTGTGTAACATGGTAGAAAAACAGGCATATACAAAAGCCTACAGCAATAACCATTTTCATCAGAATTTTGCAAAATAAGAAATATAGAACCTTAAACATCATGGTATTTTTAATGAAATCTCTGCACAAGGTAAATATAGCTAAATTGAAACAAATGGTGATAGACTATAGAAGAAAGGCTTAATGCAAAAAATCTATTATTTCAATATTCAACAGTCATTAAGCATGGATCATACTCCTACCCAAATTCTGTGTCTTCAGTCTTATCAGTCAGTTACTATCTCCCGGCCAACTCAGTTTCTTCTGCTTTCTGTCCCTAAATTTAACATTTAAAAAATACTTCCTATATTCCATCTTTCGCTGCTAAGCCATTTCCTTTCATTTCATCATTCTGTCCAAGTAAGTAAGGTTTTACACGTGTTTTTCTAAAAACTTTAGCATACCTTTACTAGAGAAGCGTATTTCAAAACGATCTACCATGCTCCCAGATTCTCTCAGTGTAAAAAATGGGACAGATGGCTATACGTATCTCAAACTGGTTATTAGATTTACCAACATAACAGTGTTAGGTTAAAATCATAATAAAGAGCAATGGTAACGCACAGTATCTACAAACTGAGGCAAATGTAGTTAACCTGGCTTTTCAACTGCTATTTGATCTTTGCAGATATTCTTATTGTGGAGTCTCCAGTTCGTTGAGTACTCTTCCACTATTAAAATTGGCTCTAAAAGCAGGTGGTGATTGTCTATGAAAGTCTTCTAACGATGACCAATAACTGAAACTTACAATCATGCAAATACAAATTAAAAATAAAACATATTGCTAAAAGAACAAATTATTGGTTTTTCAATTTTCTGTTGCATTCTCATCAAACTTTGAACTTTTCTAATCTGTGTCTTAGTTAATGACAGAAGTAATTGTTTGAAAAGTATAAAAAGTTTTTATATAAGTCCAGCTGACATTCATCTTCAGACCTTAAGCAATGTCAACAAATCTCAGCACCTGCATGAAGAAATACTGTTTCTTCAGCAAGTATTCCTTCCATCCTCCCGTCCTCCCTTCCTTCCAGAACTCAACTAAGAGAAATATGCTGATGCTAATCATGTAGAAGACAGCTAAGACATTGGGTGCAGGAAGTTCCATTCCAACCAAAGTCATTCTTTGATTCTATGATTCTATGAAAAGAGAGGCTTCATCAATGAGGTGTTGATACAAGAGGCATTAGAAACTGATCCAGATCTTTTGAGCAATGTATGAATAAAAAAAGAAAAAAAAATAGTGTTGCTGATTGTATGGGAACTGCTGAGTCATGGCCTGAATCTCTGATTGATCACCTGAGGCAAGCAATGAGTCAGCCCTGGGAGCACAGGTGAAGGCAATTCACCTGTGCTGCTGGAAGGGGTGGAGCCTGGCTCCACCTCTCTTAGACCCATTTAAGAGCTGACTACGGGGGGGAAGGGTTTTTTTCTGGAGATCCCTCCTTTGGAGTTTTACAGCTAAGCCCAGGACAAGGGTAAGCACTCTATCTATTCTCTTTTTGGTATAATAACATGCTTAGCCAAACTCTCCTGCTTATTTCATAATTGTAACATCTGTATGTTCATTGGTTATACACTGTTACAATCAGGATCTGGATTATGCAGAAAATATGACTTAAAACTCTACATGGAGCAGTTTCCCTCTACCCCCCAGAACAACTATTCACAACAGGATGGATCATTGTTATGACTACAGCAGCATATAGTAGAATCTTAGATTATATTTTTGGTGGCTTACAAAATCATATTTCATTTCACTCTTCATTCTTTTAGGTATATATATTTTTTAAACTGTAAACATATTACACTGAAATTCAGCTCTCTTTTATTCTCTTCAAAAAATTTAAAAGATGGCTAGCCTAAGATTTCATGTCAAGTTCCTCCATGAGGAAAAATTTGCAGCTGAATTATAGACTGAAGACGTTTAAATGAAAGTTAAGAAATGCTTATCCAGCTCTAAGTTTAGTGTGCCTTGTTGAATATTAGCTTCTTAATTCAGAAGAGAACATATACAGTGCAAAATATTTGCTTTTTTTAGACTTGTATGAGGCATTGTGCATGCATAAGACAGCTGGTGCATGGATTACAAAATTGCATAGCCAAGTTTTAGATTTCTTCTAATAACAATTGAGCTTGCAGCTAGAGGTAACAATTCTGTAGCCATTGACAGAAGAAAATGTAATAGAAGAATCTTTTTCATGCGGACTTTATTTCAAACAAAAGTCAAAATATTTCAGATTTTAGGTCAATACAACACTGTATCCATATACTTGTACCTCATAGAGGCTATAGTTTAAATGACTCCTGTGCATATTCTGTTCTATGAATTAATTTTCCAAACTGTTCATGTTTCTAATCATAATCTAATCATAGCTAATTCTAGCTAGACTGCTTTTGTATTTGAATGGGAACCCTTAGGTCTTGGTCTGAACCAGTGATTGAGCACCTGATGAAGGGGTGTGTCTAGCTCTAGGAGCACAGATGCAAACAGTTCACTTATGTGACCAGAAGGGGTGAACCCTTGGTCCACTTCTCCCTAACCTTATTTAAGGGCTGGCAGCAAAAAAGGAAGCTTCTGTGTTAAGAGACTTTCTGTTTTGAGTGTTTCTAGTGTTCAGTGATCATTGGAAAGGGGTAAGTTTTTCTTTCTGTGTTATCAGACTGTAACTACTACTTTTCTTGTGTGACCTGAACACTAGTCAAAGGTAATTATGCTTGCTACCTATTCTTACACTATACATATAGTATTTTGTCTATAAGATGCCATACCTTTGGGGGGAGGGGGAAGCATAACAAGCATAAATAAATGTTATGAAAGGACTGTCATTAACTGTGATTAATCAAATGTGATGTGTGAAATATATAATGGACCAAACCTGAGAGAGTGCTAGTAGGTTTGTTTTACAGTAGGATGTGGAGCAGTAACAATGGAATCTTAATTGAAAGAGATATCACTAGAAGGCCCCTTTATTTATTCCTGGTTTTAAAAAATATGTTCATTGTTAGTTTTGTGTGTGAAATAGGGAGTAAAAATAGCATGGTATTACTTAAATGAGATTTAGTCTACACTTTTGGTGTTACAACTGAATTACTTTAAGTATCTAGACATATTCTGTAAAGAGACTCATTTACAATATAAAAGCAATGAATCAAATTGAGCATCTCTGAGAAGAAGTCACTGGGACTAAGCCTCTTTTCCATCAAGAAGGTATTGTTCTGAACAAATAAAGAGAAATTAATTGTTTTATCTGCAGTGGTGGAAGCTTTTCTATTGACAGAGCACTGGAATAGGTTGTCCATAGGGGTTGTGGAGTCTCCTTCTATGAAGATATTCAAGACCTGTCTGGACACCTACCTGTGTGACTTTTTGTAGGGTACCTGCTTTAGCAGAGAGATTGGAGCAGATGATCTCTGGAGGTCCCTTCCAACCTCTGCAGTTCTTTCCATTCATAGCAACTTTTCTGTAGAAATTCAGTTGCTTGCAGGAATGAAGGGCAAAAGTGTACAGGCCAAAAAAAGTTTCAGTTGTGAAATGTTAGCAGGAAGAACTCTGTATATACTGATGCTTCCAACTGGTGAGGAGATTGCATCAAAGGAAAGAGAAAACTGTACCAACGATTACAAGGCTGATGTACTATTCTTCAGCACATAGACTGTTTATATTGGGGAAAACTGGAGATTTGAGGGATGGAAAAGAAATTTCTGAAAAGTACTGGTCTCAAAAAGAAAGGGAGCTGGAAAGAAAAAGAAGGAAAATGTGCCTAGAGGGGAAGATGTTAGAATTGGATAAAGGAAGTCTCTGGAGATCAGAGGTGAGTGTAGAGACAGATTCTGGGCATGTTCAGGCATTTGGGCCATTGATGTCAAAACCTAATAAATACAAAGATTGGCACAGCAAGAACCAACACCAGCTTTTTACCTGGCCTCTGAAGTAGGCCACTGAACCAAGTCCAAGTGAACTGTAGGCACTGCTGAATGCCAGAATAAATTTTGTGGAGACCATGTACAGCCTAATTGTACTTAATCAAGATACCCAGTCGACTGGTGTAGTGTAACTGTAGTGGACTATCTTGCTGACATCATAGGCGATGATACTGAAAGATTAGCTTTTCTAGTAAATATAGCCAAACTCTATTGAAAAATGTCTCCATTATGTCCCAATATATTATGGATCACAGTTTATCCCATCTGAGTCTGCACTTTAAAGGTAAATGCAAAAATGAGAACTATCGCATCCACAGAGAATGTTTCCTCTGCATGTTCCTGATAGGATTTAAATTCAGTTAATTTACTTTTGTGCAAGATTTGCCTTTCATCTCATATTCTTTGTGGTATGAATTATTACTGATGCTTAAGAACCCCATTTTATAGCTGTGATCAAAATGGAATGCAGGTAAATAAAAAATGACATTATACATAACATGATATAGAAGGCTGTAAAAAAAATAAATGCAAATTGTAATAGCTCATCCATGCTCGTATTTAAG